>VYZM01006412.1:298970-330492 GCA_013398915.1 Dromas ardeola | reverse complement strand
GGGGGGCACAAGTTGTGAAATTAAGAAATTAAAAATGTAAGGAATTCTATTCTTTTGAAGGATAATCTTTAAAAGCCAAACCCTGCATTCTGATTTGTACTGAGGACCTCCACAGAGTATGCTGTCTGAACTCATAAAACACATGAAACTTCACCTAAGGTCAAATACTGGGAATACACCCTGCTGAGTGCTAAAAAGATATCTGTGTGTTGACCTTTCTTCTGGGAGCCCTGCCAGCATCAGGGCTGGTATGGGTCTGCTGCGGGGGAAAAAGAGAGCCACGGAGAGCACGCATCAGGCCTCGTGCTCTCCTTGACCTCCGCTGGGCCCAGCTGCTCTTTGGATGCTGTTCTGCAGCAGGGATCTGGGAGTAGCGAGGGGCTGGTGGATCTGGGGGAAGGTCGATGCTCTCCTCTTTTCCTCATCAAATTGGGAAAAAGCCTGTCATTACTCGCTGCTGCAGGCATGTTACCTTCCTGCCAGTCCACAGGTTGTTCCCCAGCAGAGCAGGCAAAGCCCGGCTGCTCAGACTTTGTCAGGGTGAAGGTCTGTGCCTGGGTGGACGCCCTTGTGAAATCATTGTGAGTAGCTGGGAGACACGTTAGTCTCCAACTAAGCTCTGTACGCTGACCTCCAACCTCATTTATAAACTGATGCCACCTTCCAGAAACTCGTTTTTGAAGCAAAGGTAGGAAACTGAGGAGCTGTAGAATTCATACCTCAATACCCGTATAGGGAGAGAGAGCCCTTTACTTTGGGGAAGAGGGTTGGTGGGGGATTAGGTCCTTAGACATCTTTGTAGGAAAGATGCTGACACAGTAAACATTGTGTATTTGCTTTTTATATTCAGCTATTAATATTTTTGGGTTTGTTTTTAATTTTTGGACACAGGACCTGTGAAGGGCGAAACATCCGGTACAGGACGTGCAGCAATGTGGTAAGTGATGTATAGCTTTGATATGATACAAATCGTCACATATGACAATCACGTCCATATTACATAAAATAATTTGGTAACGTGATAGTGAGAATACTGTAGCTACCTAAACTGCCTTCATACCACAGGACCACAGGCAACCCTTTGTCAGTTTCTTGAAAAGCTGGAGAGATTATGGCATAGCATGGTGCTAAAACTGTTTGGAAGGGATTGCAGTCACAGCCTTTCCAAATAGAGTCTCAGTGAAACTTCAGAGCCGCTCTTTACAACCTGCCTGGCAGAATCAAGACCACTCGTGTTCCCAGTATTAACGTTGGTAACCAGCTGGTTCACATTGGGCAGTTTGTCAGGCTGTAGGATTAAGCTGTTAAGGATTGAAGGCAAGTTAGTAAGAGATACATGTTTCTGTTCATCTGTGCCCTCCCAGCATTGGAATTAAGTTGCAGGTCTTAAAAAAGCAGTTTTAGGTAGCCAGTACCAGTGTTTTGGCCTTTCCAAAGGTTCTTGCTTGTTTTTTCTATAGGTGAATGTAGTTTTCAATACAATAAAATAAGAAACTTCAACTTCTGTGCTCACCGAAGTGAAAGTGTGTTTTCACTGGTGAAAATGGAAATAAAGACTTTCATACGGAAAGTTTTATTGGATGCCAAGAATAGTAAAAGCTCTCAAATTACAAGGAGAAATGTCAGTTTTACCAGTAAAGATGGAAAATGAAATCAAACGTGCATGGGGCCAAGCTTTCTCATGCCTGATAGGGACATATTCACAAGCCTTTCAATAGCTGCTTTGTCTAAAAAAGTTTAAAAGTTTAAGTTAAAAAAATGAATACGCTCCCTCATATTTAGCTTATATTTTCTTCAATAGACCACAGTTCACAATGAAAGAAAATGCTTCTATCTGAGTTGTAGTCTCCCATGCAATAAGATTTCTCACACTTCTTCCTCTGAAATTTGTTCTGGGCGTATCCTTTTGGTTCCTGAAGTCTCTCATGAGTCTAGACATCTGCCTCACTTACTGACAACAACTGGAGCAGTCAATAAATAGGTCTACTGTCTGATTAACAGTCCAGTTTCCATCTCTGAGGCACTTAGACTACACCATGAGTGTGGAGGGAATGGTTGATCTGTGCTAGTCAAGTTGCCTGCTGTAGCTCTGTGGAATATGACACAAAAAGAATGGGGGGGAGGAAGAACGAGATACTGTTAAAGGCTAACTGGACTACAATTAGACCCATCAGTTTTGTTGTGATTTGTGAATGCATGCATATTGCGACAGTCCCCTTCCCCTCCTGACCTGCCCTTGCGTATGCTCAGGGCAATGAAACAGACTATCATCCTGCTCTGCTGCCATTAGCTGTTCCCGGATCACCCTGACGAGAGGCTGGGGTCTTGCCTGCATTGCAACCCTTACTTTGGAATCATTGTGCTTAACTTTCCAAGATAAGGAATAATTATTTAAATGTTATTTTTAGCTTAGGTTCTGTTTTGGAAACGTGCACCTGAACAGATTTCCTTCAAAATAAAACCTTTCATAGTTTTGTCAGGCAATTCCTTTACATACCTTGTATTTGGCAATACTGGCTCCAGACTTTCCAACATAGCAGTGAGGCATGCAGCTGCAGAACTCACTTAATTATTTCATACCAAATAATCCAAACTGAAACTTTGAAAGTGTTTTGCTATGCTGAAATCAGTGAGAGTTTTGCCACCAAATTACGAAGACCCAGGACTGCATTACTGCATTTCTGGTTTTAACCCCTTTTTTTGGAGAGGGTAAAGAACAGACTGTGCTACATTGCTCTTTTCCTTAATAAAAGGATTAAATGAGTTTTCATTTGTTTGGTTTTTGTTAAACTTGCAAAACTAGCAATAAATCAAACCGTTCTCAAGCTTATGACTGCGTCATAGGTTGACCAGGCCCTCCAAATACAGCTTTATGTCATAAGGAAAGTACTTGGCTGTATTCATTTCACAGATACTTGATTTCAGGGAAAAGTATTTTCTATTTTTAAAGTATGTTGAGTCTTTGATTCACATGTTATGCCCTTCCACTTATCATCTCTCCTAATCTGAGATACTGTGCACCAGTATTCACAACATCCGTCATTACAAGGGCACTGCCAGCATGATCAGCATCAGAACTTGTGGTAGGATCCCGCCACAGCTGTGGTGGTCCTCAGCCTTGTGTTTCTGGGGCTGTGTACCACTTTCAAATACCTTGTGCAGCGCCAGCAGAAACCTAAAGCAGTTTGGGAATCCCGGACGTGTGTCTGTGCACTGAAATCCATTCTGTTACTGAATTGTGTAGCCGTACCACTGAAATACTGTTTGTTTCTTTCAAAATATTAAAAAAATACCCCATATACTCTCTCTTTAATGAGGTCTACCATCTTTGGCTCCAAAATCCAAGGATACACACACAGCTGAGTCTTGGAAACAATTAATTAACCCCATCATTTGTTGTGGAATTCTGCACTGGAAAAGGCACACAATATTTTGTGTATTTTTGTTAACTCTGACTTTGCCTTTTAAGATTTCATCCACAAAGACACTGAAATCAGAAGGATGGAACTTCCAGGCTCAATGAGACCTACAGTTTCATCTGTTAGATGACAGTCTGTTACTCGAAAGGAAAATGAGAGCAGTTTCCCCCATTCCACCCCTGCAAATGAAGCTAGCTATCATGCATTGTGGAAAATTCCTTTTTGATTCTTGTGGAAATCAGTGAGTCCTAAAATCCAAGCTTTCATTACTATTAGCTTTTGCATAACTTGAGGACTGATGTTATTGTTCATAAAATAACCAATGTTTTCATTTTCTGTAAACTGTCTTTCTGTAAACGGATGCATTTTTGTTTATATGACTGTCGTCATATAGGAAAGGAAGTGTAGTCACATATACTAAAAGCAAACTTTATTTCAAATGTGAAATCGGAGAATGGGAAGAATACTTCTTGGAGTCTGTCAATGAACACGTTTTCATAGGCACTATCATTTTCAAGATTTTGCTACAGCTGGTTTTAATTCATCCTGAAATTGAATTACAGGGGGAAAAAAAAGAGAATGAGATAAAGAAAAAGAGAGGCAAGGGGAGAGAGTGGTGTGCCTGTCTCTTTAGTGACCTGTGTTATTCTAGGGATGCTGAACCGTTTTGCATAGCATAGACTGTAAGAGAGATTGATACTGCTGTCTGTAAAGCTTTTGAGCAGTCCTTAAAAGAACAGATCCAGTCCAGTATGTTCACCACTCGCATTGCCTGGTGTTGATCAGAATCTGGAAAGATTATGGGTATGAAGCCACATGTGTAAATAGTAAAAGAAGGAATGAGGGAGCCTGAAGATGATTTAGGGTTGAATTGCATCTGCTTTTTTTCTTCTTACTATTCATATTGACTCCAAGTATGTTTCCAGCCATTTTAGAATATAATTGTGGAGGGGTGAGAGGGAGTCATTTGTTTTTCTTTAGAAAATTACTCTGAGTGCAATGAAAAAATGTTTTTGTATCTAGCTGGGTTGTTATACTAAACATTATGCAAAATAAACAAAAATATTTCCAAACTGTGAGTAGGATTTATTTACTAGTTCTTTTTCTTTTCTTCCCAAGCTGTTATGCTCTCTGTTCCTTCTCCTAGGCACGTCTTAGTCACCAGGTTCCCTCCAGCTTTTGTACCAGTGTATCATGATGCTTCATTTGCCCTTTCTCTTTTTCAGTCCTGCCACTACGCTGTTTTTTGCTTTCTCTTCCCCCATTTACCGGAAAATCTATCTGAAGGATGTTTGTTGGAATGTATCCTGTCTTCGTGCCTTCTCTCATCATTCTCCTCAATTACCAAACACCTTTTTGTGATTGAAAACATTTTTCTTTTCCCTGACATATTTCCCTATATTGCACTGCTTTCTGAATCAGACCAGAAAAAAAAAAAAAGAGATGCATGAGACTGGCACATCGTTCCCAAAGGACTATGCTTTTTGTATTTACTTGCTTATACCTGCCAGCATGATGATGAACACTACATATAAAGCTGCTCTTGAGATTTTGCTGTTTGACATGAAAATAGACAATGCTGGAAGCTGCACAACGTTACTAGCTCTTTCAGCAAGGTTTAGGAGCAGTTCCGTTAAGCCTAACAAAATTTGTAGATGGTAGATCCCATTAATCAGACCAACAAAATTTGTAAACACCACCTGCAGCTCTTTTTTATATATACCTCACTTTCTTCACTTGGCTGAAATACCAACTGTAATGACATCCCCCATTTTTTGGCTTGTATTCAGATAAGCTACTTCCATGCCTGTTTCTTATCAGCTCATGCTGCATTTTGTACACACCAGCACCAATATTGCCCATCTTATTTTTGACAAAACGACACTATCTTCTTTCCAGGCACCAAAGCCCAGCCTGTTAGAAAGGTCAAACATAAACTTCCATGTATGTGCATAATTTTCAGAAGCATTGGCTTGCTTTAAGTTTTTAATTTTTTAATTTTAATTTTAATTTTAATTTTTAAAAAGGATTTAAGTTTTCCACTCTCTGGTGGCTAGAAATGCAATCAGATCTCACAGTTAGCATTTTGCAGTAAAATTAAAAAAAAAAAAAAAAAGTATAAGCATTACACATATCTCTTTACTAACACCAGATTTACTTAATGTCTGTTTACTTTTTAAGTGGAAATTCTTCCAAACTCAGATCATTTATTGTGACTGCAGTCTGTTCTTCAAAATGCTGGATTTTAATAACTACCATCTTATTTCTGAATGGGTGCATTTTAAAACCTCTGTGTGTCATCTAGGAATTATTTCTTCGTACTTGGAAAAAAATGCTTTTAGTATGTTACTAATGGTAGCAGCTTTGACTTCTGAATTTGCTGTCTTCTCAGCAAGTAGACCTCTGAATCTTTTTACTATTAAAAAACAGAACAACCCCCCCCCATTGCTGCCATTTATGTAAATGCACCAAGAATCTTTGTAGACCAAAGAACCTGGATCACTTCCATGACAGTGGCATTTCAGGACTCTGTTCAGGACTCTGGATGATTCACATATTTAAATTCAATATTTCTGATAATAATAATTTTTTTTAATTTTAGTATCTCATTTTGATCGCCAGTGTGGCACCCATGATGCTTTTAGGAAAGTGTACTTGTATTAGTTTTTGAGTGAAGTATTTGGAAGTGTTTCAAGCTTAAATACAAGTTACTGTATCTAATTTAAACACTTCACTTTAATATTTAAAAAGTACGAACAAACAAAAATTTTAAAATTACACGAAAACCTGCATATTGAATTATTTGCCAAAAATGGTAACATATTTAAAAAAAAAAATTTGGTCAAAAATTGATTTTAGAAGTCCTTCTAATGACAAGTATTCATGGAGGTTTAGATTTATGCTTTACTGACTGTTTTAGCCCTCATCTCCAGTCCATGTTTATTTAATACAGAGTAGAAGCATCTGCTAATATTCACCCATTTACTTTGTTAGTGTTATTTCTCTAGTGCTTCTATCTGTCAGCTATTGCAGTGTCTTGGGGTTGTCAGAGGAAACTGTATTATGAGCCCCTATCGATCTGAGCAGCTAAGCACGATCCTAACTTACTTAGAAGTTCATAGGAATAGATTACTGAAAAATCTGGCTGCAAGAAACTTAATTCAAGTAGGGCACTCAACAAGGCTTCAAGGCTGAGCGAAGTTTCCGTTAAATCCCTAGATCTCCTAAGTCTCTGTACTTTTATCTAAAGTTCTTATTTAGTCTTGGGCAAGCCACTACTTGAGGATGTCAGTTTTTCTTTCTCGGTAGGGAAATCGGTGTAGCTGAAAGGCTATGCATACTTCATGGAACTGGTTCAATAAGCTGTTCTGTCAGATGCTGCACAGAGTAGTCCAGTTGTTAGTCGTTTTTTGCACAGAGGAAAAGCTCCAGGTATAGTAAATCATTCTTGGCCTCTGCAAATATACAAGCACATATATTGTAAACTGTTTTAAGGTTCCTCGACTGTTTCCACCTATCGCAGCTTAGATATGATCTTCCACATTTCACCCACTAAGTAAACTTTAAAAAGCCTGACCCTCTTTTGTCCCATGAAATCTGATCTACCTATCACCGTCAAGGGACATCTGGGATTCATCTTATCTTTTCCACTGGTTTGTTGATTAATAGAAATTGTTTTGAATGGGATTCAGACGTGGCAAAACTCCATGGACCTTATGAATTACAATAGGGTCAAATAGGAGGTCACGTTAAAAAAAATATTGGATGCGAGGAAGCGGATGAAGCCGTAATAATATGGCCAGCATTAGGTGCCTAAGAGGCAAAGATGAAACTCCTGTGTTTATTTTAAAATAGGTTTCATACATCAAAGGGGTTTCTGATCATCTTTAAAATGATATATATTTTCATTGCAGTGGAGGAAATCTTGACCTGAGAGGATGAACAGAGATTATAGGTATACAGCACAGTCTCCGTGTTTCAGGAATATCTCATGAGCCTTCACAAGCTAAAGGTCATGAAACAGCCACCTAGGACTCACAGAGTTAGAGGAGGAACAGTTGTTTCCTATTCACTGGAAATTTTCTTCCCTAAAAAGTCTTAATGAATAGGAAGCTTGAAGATAAATGGATTTAGATGAGACGTTCAAGTTTAATAGTTCTTTCTGATTCTTCAAGGAGTGCAATGGCAGCGGTTCCTCATGTCTGCAGGGGCCCACAGATAATTTCCAAAAGAAAACAAAACCGGTGAGATTTGAATATAGCACCAAAGCTGGAGTAACCTGAAGCAGGACTGTAGTGCTTTTGTGGCCAGATACCAGTGCTGCTGCATGCTCCAAGCCAAACATAGGCCATGCGGATGTGGTTAGCAAAGTACCTCGCAGAACTACATAACCCACGCAAAGATATGCTACCTTGGGTTCACTGCTGCACTGGCTTGGCCCGTGACTTCTTGCTGTCTCAAAGTGTGGGCACACACGCTTGTTGATCAATCTGTTGTGTAGGTAGACAAAGTACATATTGTTAGATAGCTTCCAGGATCAGACCCTTAGGTGGAGTAAAACATAACTTCAGGCAGGCCAACGAAGCAGTGCAAGCTGGCAGCTGTGGAGGATCCCTTTCCACCAAGCCCCCATGCACATAGCGAAAGCAGGCTGATTTTTTTAAAAGAGGAAAAGACACTGGGGAGTCAGAGTCTGTAGTTTCTCCTGTCCAGGAGCCAGCACTGCATAAATGAGGCACAGGAAGACTGCTTCAAAACAGCAAACGTTCTTACCCAAAGGTGTGCAAAGTGTTTAGAAGAAAATAGCAACTTGATGCTTGAACAAATATCCAACAAAACACTGGCTTTGCCTTATCTGTTATTTGAGCAACTAGAATACTCATTTATAGGCTGTGAGCTTATGGCTGTCTTTCATTATATGATTGCACAAAGCCCAGCACAAAGAGGCTCTGATCCCCACTGACATGTAATACAAACAATAAATAGTAAATTTAAAAAGCAAAAAAAACCCTACGGACAAGAGATTAGTAAGCAGTGCCAAGTTCTGTACAGTTCCTGCTTTTTCTAGTCTCAGTGACCTGTGACGATGGGTAATATTCGGACCACTACTTTTCTTAACGTTGTCCATTTTGGTATAAAAAAAACATTACACAGGTTATGCAGGTGTTATGTATATAGGTGCAAGTACATGTGCTTTCTTAACTGGGAGGAAAGGTCCCCCCTGAGCGGAAGGGATCTTCAAGGCCTTCAGGTTGATTTAGGATTCAGGATTTCAGTAGGAGAAGAGTGGTGGGACAGACTGTGACCCTTTTCATGTCTGTGTGCCAAGATAAGTATGCATGTCTGCATTTCTGACTGCTTGAATGTATTCTTTGAATGGTTTCAAGTTTCACATGAAAACTTTTTTAAACACAAGCTCTACTATTTGAATCCATTGTTTTATTTTGATCATGATATCAAAGACTTGAAGTATTTAACATCGGTCCTGGTCACCTGCCGTGTCCTGAAAGCTTGTTATGTTGACTGTACGTTTTTTCTGTCTTTGATTTAAAAATAAAATCCAACACAACAAACATAGTATTGAATACTGTACAAAGCAGGATTATGAACTCTGTATGTCGTGTGCTTTATTGGGCCGTTCTGTCTTCGTAAAAATAAAGCTATTGTAAGCCAGAAAGTTTCGAAGGTAGAGCCAAGCTTGAACCAAACAAGAGAGTTGGCTTGGATCTCTGCAACAAGCCTAAGCCAAGCCAATAGACCTGACTGTATTCATTTATGGACAGAAAAATTCAGAGAAGGGTATGCACTAGAAGATTTTGTGGCAGGAAATAAGGCCACAGTGTTCCTCTTTGCTTGTGTCTTCTCTGTTTGAAAATAGAGCTAAACCATATCTTCGGTCAAGCTGTAACTGTCTTGTTCATCCTCTGTTTGAAAGAAGAACATAAAGACCACTTTTTCTCTAATTACACAGCGATAGAGGAATAATGAATGTCCACATTTTTTTCTGGTCTCTTCGCTCTGTACTGCAGTCCAAACTTTGTCCTGTATCAACAGTTTGCTCAGATCACAAAAAGACCCTAATTGCCTCCAAGTTTTTCTGGAGATTTTAAAGTCAAACTGAAATACTTTCAACATTTTACTTTTTTTTTTTTTAATCTTCCATAACATATGAATAGAAAAACTGTCTGCTAGCTAAGTCCTCCAGCAGTAAAATTTCAGTTACGAGCTTGGACTTTCAGCCTCCACTTTCAAAAAGGATGAATGAGCTCTGGATTATTGCTCTTTGATACATATCTTTCTAGAGCAAGATCAGACCAAGTCTTTTTTTCTCTTGTGCCTTAATCCATTTAACCTTTTCTAGCAGGAACACTATTCCCTGGTACTTAGACAGCAGAACTTTTGACTGGAGCTTGACCCATTACGTTCGGACTGCAACACACTCAAATACAAAGCAAATTAACTGAAAATTTGCTACCACGGTACAAAGCAAATTAGCTGAAGATCTGTAGTTTAAGACTGTGGCTTGTACGTGTGTATAGTTTAGTTCCCTATAAGAAATGTTTGGAGTGCTGTGATCCAACATCATCTAACATTCAAACAAAATGGGCATAAACCACATTGCCACTACACAGTCTATGAGAGGCCAGGTTGGTTATTCTGGGTTTGAGCCAAAGGTATTCAAATGACAAATTTATAGCCAAGATTCTGCCAATTTGCTTCAAGTGGAGATTTGAAAGCTTGATTTTTTAAGGCAGGTTTTGTTTTAGACCTTAATACTAAGCAGTGCTCCTTCAAAGTCATAAAGTGATAATGCAGCCGCTATGCCATTTGTATTGAAAGCTGTAATAATTTGCCCTATTTAAAAGAAGCAGAAAAGTGTTAGTGAATGAAGGTGTAGAAAAAAGGTCTGAGAAACCTTAGAAGAGATATTTTGCTTCAATAGCAGCAAGACTTTCCTAGCTGGGAGGATAAGAAGTCTGTGAATAAGGTTGTCATTAATGATGCTTGAATTTCTATAGGATGGAGTAGTTTGAGAACAAACAGAGAATACAGGCATCTTATAAGGATATTATCTAGTTATGTGGTTGTGTATACATCAAAATCCTTCTCTATTGAGTCTACATTTATGATTCTCTATAAAAAAATATTACAGTCCTTAAGCAAAGGGCATAAGAAGTTTTCATTTCACCTGCTATCATTGAGAAGCAGATTTCCTTACAGCAGCAAGGTGGAGGACTATGGGACTTTAATAATCTGAGGCAGCCATATTGCCAACATTTGCTTTTTTGTCACAGTTCTCATGATGTTTAATGTTTTTGCTAAAGCTTAGGTCCTGTATTCCAGTAATTATGTGAGAAATTCATATTACTTCTAAAAAAAACAATGAATCTCTAGCCTTTGTGGTTGCTTGTACAGGAAAACCTGAAATATCACTCTTCAAGGATCAAAAACTGGAAAGGAAATAAAAGGAACTCATGTTTATTTTGCTTGAAGTCTCATGATTTTGAAGTTCTTCTTGCTCTCTTGAGAATTTGACTCATGGTTTTCAGTCCTAAATGATGGCAAGAAAGTATATGTGGGTAAGAAAAGCCTCACTTTCTCGTCAACAAGAGACTTTAAGTAGTATGAGTGGTCTTTGTTTTTTATATCAGGTGTACCGGGTTCAGAGCAGGGTTTATATGTCTCCTCCTAAAAGGGACAATGGGGTTTTTTAAAGGTCTTAGTATTAAAATAATAATTGGTCGCTAATTATGTGAGTTATGAAATCTTCGGTTAAAGAAATGCAAGGATGTATGACATTTTTCTGATCCTTGTTGCCCTACCAACTGATTTAGGTCACTGAGGCAAAAAAAAAAAATAAAAAAGAAAAAAAGCTAGTGAGAAGAACTTAAATAAACAAACAATTAAATCACACAATTCTTTTTTCTTTCTTTTCAAACAAAGAGGAAAGTTTGGCTGGAAGAGAGTGGCTTTGCACAGACACTTCTCCGCATATGTGCACAAATGGAAAGAGGCTCAGCAAGGGCATTTTAGGGCTGTGGTTAAGACACGTACAGTGCATTTCTTATGTCCCAAACATATTTACACATGGTCTTGATGTTCTTTCAATACTTTTGCAGAAAGAAGAAAGAAAGGTATAATTACCCAGTTGAATTCTGTGTAGCTGTAGCTGTTCCAATCAGTCTTCTTTGTCTAAACAGAAAATCTCTCTACATCTGGCAGCTGTGGAGTGCAGCCAGCTGCATGATACTGCGAATGGCTGTCCTGAATAGACCTGCTGACCTTTTCCTCTTTCTTTTCTGTAGGACTGCCCACCAGAAGCAGGTGATTTTCGTGCCCAGCAGTGCTCTGCTCACAACGACGTCAAGTACCAGGGACAGTTTTATGAGTGGCTTCCCGTCTCTAACGACCCCGACAACCCATGCTCACTGAAGTGCCAGGCCAGAGGAGCGGCTCTGGTTGTGGAGCTGGCGCCAAAGGTTCTGGATGGGACCCGGTGCTACACTGAATCCCTGGACATGTGCATCAGCGGCTTGTGCCAAGTAAGCACAGAAGCCCTACCCTAACACCTTTCCTCGTGACTCCTCCCCTCAGATCTCTCTCACAGGCTCACTCTCCTCCTACATACTTCTATCATTTTAGGGTCTTCATTTTAATCATCTATTTTCATTCTCTTAAGTTGACTTCTTCTCCCTTGTTTGGAAGAGGTGTACAAATTCAAAGGTTATTTGCTCACTTTGTATTTCCTTGGGGTTTTTTGGAGGAACGTATTCTCAGTTTTTTAACGGTTTTGTACAGTTAGCTGCAGTGCCAGGTCTCATTTTAAAGCACCATAAGAAAATAATGGCTTAGCATTTAGTTTGGATATACCAAAGTTTTCCAAGTCTGTGAAACTACATTATCTTTGAGGATTATTGCTCCCTGTAAGTCACAAACCACGTAGCAGTAGATGACGTACTAAACTGGAAAATCTACCATTGATTTGCTACAGCACTAAGCAAGCTGCTCCATCTCCTTCGGCCTCAGCTTCTCTGTTTAAGTGAGATATGGGAACTTTTTAACCCTTCACTTCACAGTGCATGGAGATGTATTGATCATTCAACTAATCTATTGGCATACTAATGTGGTTTTATATTGCCTTCAGGCTTTTACTTATATATTGCTACTCTTTTGAACCTATGTACATCAGACTTTACTCTCCTGAACTACAGGTAGGCTACAGGCTGATGGAGGAGAGGACATTTGTGCCATCTCAGTTAAGTACTGAACACACCCAAATCTCATAAAAGGTTGAGTCTAGATTAATGTTTCAGTGCCCAGTCTCTTTCAAATCTATGTAGACTTGATGTGTTGTTGGCTTTCCAGTGTATTTTCAGCCACTTTATGTGCCTTTGGAAGCTTTCTTCCCTGTTTCTTTTCTCTTTGACTTTTTGTTCTGAGCCAGAAGCAGTCCTGCAGTATATGAAACAGAGTAGGCAGTTACTGTGCTAATCTCATTTGTGATCTGAAGAAGCCAATCACCTAGACCTCTTGACCTCAGCCAAGTGCACAAGTTTCTCAAAATTCCAGATTGCCTAACGAGACAAACTAATTTCAGTCCTCTTTTGTGCTTTTTAGTCTTTTAGAAACTCGACTAAAGGCACAGGAATCTGGATGGGAAAATGATTCAAAGTATTCTGCCTATAGTGGCCTGGAGATTAGGAGCAGTGCATTCAGGCTCTGCGTCAGGCTGATTTCTTTTTTGGTCCAAATATGAAGCATACCTTTCCAAGAAAATCTTCCCTTGGGAACACAGCTTGTAAGCATCCACTTCTAAAACAAGGTTATTCGCATTCTCATGACACTTCTTAGTTCTGGAAGGCTGAAGGAAACTGCGCTATTACAAATATGAAGACTGATGTTATTTCATAACTGTCATTGTGTTTTTTTTTTTATTTTAAATTAAATCAAATCATTTAAATGAAAATGTTAAATGAATAAACACAATGACTGTATATTTTCCATGTTCTTCAACATTCAGTTTCTTCATCAACATTTTCCATATCCTTTACAATTACTGCATCATTTTTGAGGATGGCCAAAAAAATATTAAAATACAAATGCTCATGCTGCATTCCTCACAGTGAATAATTTTATGGTTTTGGGTGTTAAATTTAAAGCAACTCAAAGTATTCTTGTCACAGTGCATGCCAGCTAGGCAGTCATATCTTTATGACAGTAAAGGTACAGCATTAGAAAGTTCACAACTGGATTTGCTTTAGTTGAATGCTTTAGGAAAGCAGCTGCCTTACTATCTATCACAGCAATAGCTAATACTACCTAAGCAGTCCCAAAGGGTAAACAGTATGAAATTTGCCAGAATTAATGATGAACCTTCTTTGAAAGCAACGTTCTTCCATGGCTTCTATAAAGGGTCTTTTAAAAGAATGGGAAAACACAGTGTTACGGAAGAACAAAGTGGAGCATTCTTGCTCTGCAACATTTGTGTCAATCAGCTTTCTTCTGTAATCATAGCGAATGCGTGTAAATTTCAGAGACAAAACACGATCTTAGAAGTTATTGCTATGCATTTGCGGTAGTAGCTGCAGGCTACCACTTACCTAAAATGGTTAACATGCTCTAAACAAAACAATCACAGGTCTCAGTAGCTTGTGGGAGTTCATAATGATCCTGGGGATTCAACATTTTCATGAGATGTCTCTGGAACTGCATGTTTTGGGGCAGTGCAGCAGACAGCTGTAATAATACAAAGGCATGGTTTGTCACAACTGAAAAAATGCAGTCTCCTGAGATCTGTATTCAGTGTAAGGTCCGGAAGATTAAAAAGTGGAATTATGTTTGTTAACAGGTTCTTTGCAAGAAGTAATTACACTATCTCAGGGATGAAGAGGTATATTTTCCGGATTGCTCAGAGCAAAACTACCGAAAGCAACTTTAAGTTTGCCATCCTAGTGGGCTTGCATTGATCCAGGTATTATTTGACTGGGTCTTTATTACAGAGAAGTATATGGACTTTTATAGTATGTTCTGATTACACCCCTAGGTATGATTTTTTTTGCACTGTAGTTGGCAACCAAGAAAGAATTGAATGTTGTTCAGCTAGAACATTTTACAAAACATATAAACATACCTATTCAATTACAGTCTGTGCAAGAATACTGAATTAGTAAAAATGACGTTAAGATCAGTGAATGCTTACATAGACATAGTGCATTTTTCCCCATGGATCAAACAATTGTGTCGGCTCTCTGAACTAACCACAGGGATATTTCTTAGCATGCAAGATTTGGGTCATCCCGTGGCCAGTTGTGTGCTCACCAGCTGTTCCTGAGGTTATTAGTGGCAGAAATGAAGAGTTAGTTGTATTGCCTTCTGTGTCCTTAGCACTCTTTCGTGATTAAAGTGTGCTGTTTTTCACTCTCATTGGCAAGTATGCGTGTCTTCACAAGATACAACATTTGGAAATCACAAGATCCCTCTCTCGTATTTATCCCTTCATTTTTCGTGTTGTTTGGAGGCTTAGAATTACTAGTAGCTTAGTGGCATATTTATGTGTCTTCATTTAATTACTAGTTATTGAGCTAAGTCTTTGTTTTACATGCTGGCCACCTACCCGTTAGAATCAGAAGAGACTTCTGATTGCATTCAGGACAAGCAAAGCCACCTTTGTGTGTAGAACAAGCTGTATCCCTGAATTTTTGATTCAATGAAGAGTACAGTTAGAGAGTCTTAAAAAGATGTTTAAATTATTTTTGTTTACAGATGTAAGGTATAGGAGAGGTTATGCAGTTGCTGATTCAGACATGCTTCATGGCATAGGGCAGTACACATGACCGTGCCAGTTCAGGAATCATGCAAGCTTGTGTGTCTTCCCTCTCCCCATATTGCATAAACATAAATGTATTTATATTCCGTGAAGAGATGGGCCGTATCTTGCCATTGTTCTTTGTGTAAAAAAACTAAGAAATTAATGGGAATTAATTTCTGACCATTGTTTTTTTCTTTCTGGATTTTTACTTTTAAATCCATAGATGACATAGATTGAGCAACACCATTTTTCAAATGAAAACCTCTTTTTGTAATGCCTTTTATTTATTCCTAATTGTCTTGTTCCTCCTAAACATTTTAGATTCCTTTCTATATGGATATCTGTGTTATTTGGGCCCCTTTTTCTTTCTCCTTTTTAAAAGATACACAGATTACATCTGAGATGTAATCTTTGGGTCTCGTTTTGAGTTTACCTCAGGATACAGTACGCTGCATTGGTATAATGCAACTAGCTTGAACCACCATGCTTAAGTCAATAGAATGCTCTTTAAGAGAAACAGGGCTTTAGTATTGCACATTAGGAAATTTCTATATGGGTAAAATTAATGGGGATCCAGAGCAGAAAACATTTTAAACCATCCAAATTCTAATTTAATTTTCCTTGTTTTTAAAGCAAATTCCTGTACTTTTAATCCATTATTGTTTTTTTGAGGGTATAAGCAATCTCTGCAGGCAGTTGGAGTTACTGGTCTCACTTTGCCAGTGATCTTTGGTTGCACCGCTAAATTCAGAAGAAATTGTCTATACTTTGTGGAAGCATCATTTCAGACTCACTGATGACTGCTTGCACTGAAGTAAGAACAAGAGTTTCATGCTCACCTTCACATTCACTGAGAACAAGAGCTTTAAAAAACTTCTGTTTCCGTTACTAGCAGTTAACATTCATTGTTTATAGCATTGCATGTTGACTATCTTAAGGATACATGTCAGA
This sequence comes from Dromas ardeola, assembly GCA_013398915.1. Classification (NCBI taxonomy): domain Eukaryota; kingdom Metazoa; phylum Chordata; class Aves; order Charadriiformes; family Dromadidae; genus Dromas; species Dromas ardeola. The sequence continues at coordinate 314,313 of VYZM01006412.1, read as the reverse complement.
AAAATTGACAGTTCTATTTTTTTTTAAATATCTGGTATTTTGCCTTTATTTGAAATCAAGGTTGTCCTTTCTCATCAGACTTAACATCGTCACGGCAACAAAAAGAGGGAATCACTGCACTGAGCATTTGCGTTAGAACACTGATTTCTCCACTCTGCTTCATGCAGCTCACACATAATGCTTAATCTCTCTGAAAAGGAAAAAACATGGATTTTTTTTCTGGATCTTTCTTTCTTTCTTTCTTTCTTTCTTTCTTTCTTTCTTTCTTTCTTTCTTTCTCTCTTTCTCTCTTTCTCTCTTTCTCTCTTTCTCTCTTTCTCACTTTCTCTCCCTTCCTTCCTTCCTTCCTTCCTTCCTTCCTTCCTTTCCCCACCCCTTTCTTCCTTTCCTGCTCTCCTTTTTTTCTCTCCTTCTTGCTCTATTTCCTTCTCTTTTTCTTTCCCTCTTTCTTCATATCTAGGTTGAAAGAGCTGAGGCTTTTGTGCTTGTCCTGTCTCTTTTCTCCTTTTATTTGCAAGTTTGAAACATATTGGGGTTTCCCTTTTTTTCTTGTGTGGGAAGGCTGCACAAGCAGAATGGAGTGTCTGGCTCTTCAGAAAGAATGAAAATTGCTGTCACATGCTGATAGGAGCTAAACTGAGTAGCAGTAGATTTTTTCCCCCTTCTAATTTCTTTCCGTTCTAATAAACTCTACTAAAACTTCTAACAAGTTTAAAATAAGATGTATGTTTTCAGGCAAAAAATGTGATAGTTAAATTGGATGCCCTTGCTTCTAACAAGGATTTATAGAGCATCCATTTCTCAGTCATCAGAGGGTTCAGACAGACAGGCAGTTGCCACTACTCTTTTTTCCTGGGCACTCATGCTCCAGAGGGGTTATTCCAAACCACAGTACTATCACTGGGTTGTTGGAAATTCACCTGAAGAAAACTTCTGTCATATTTCATTCATCTCATTACACATCATCCTGATGAAGAACCATCCTTATACTGGTGCTCACCAAAATCACACTGTAATTTGGTAAACGTGTGGACAACTTCTCCATTTCTGTGATTGCCAATTCGTCTGTTTTGTTCTCTTAACACCACACATTTTTCATCTTCTCTCACCTGATGACTTCACGTGGTTGTGGACTGTGACCTTTCCTGACATGTCGCCGTCACTGCGTGCCATATCACTAGCTGGGAGTTCTCTCTTGCTTGTTCACTCAAGCAGCCACCAGTTAGTGCAGCTCTTTGTCCCCTCACACATCCACACTTTGGGTTCTAGACAAATGCCATCCAGGTTGCAGCACTGGGTAGAGGAGCACAGCCCCATGTTTTCTGAAAGGCCTGTGCCCCAAACACCAATAATCCATGAAACCTAATGGGACTTTTACTAATGAAAACAAAATCTCCTTCCTGTTATCCAGTTTCCCTGCCACAATCAAAAAATACTGGATTTCTTTTTCTGTTTCTGCTGAAGGGGAAATACTGCATTTTCATTTTTGACTTTTTCTGTTTCTCTTATCCCTTTCACTTGTTCTCTTTGTTATCATAGTCTTCATAATTGATTCTCTCTGAATTTAATTTTTATCTTCTGCTTGTGTAAATTCCACAAATATTCCTTTTGTTAAGTCTGGCAAGGAAGAACAAGAAAATCAGTCTTTGCTTTCTCAGGTGGGTGATCAAGGATTATCCAAGGCTGCTTCTCTCTTCAGTACTAATGGCAGAATCTGCATGTTGCTGTATAGCATCAGATCAGGATTTTTTTTAAAAAAAAGCTATTATGTTTTTTATTAAATATGTGGCCAGACAGTAAGATGCTGTGCAGTGTTTCCAAAAAGCGAGTCCCATCAATATCATAGCCAAAGCTTCACCTGATGTAAATGAGTATTGCTTCCCTGAAGTTACGTTCATGGACAAGGTCCTTGCATTCTGGGCAGACTCTTTTCCTTGTACATGTGGAATCGCCCTCCTCTTCCGCTGTCCTTTCCTCCTCCCCAGCCCAGGGATCCCAGCTTCACAGGAACCAGGGAAGTGAAAATATGGCAGTTTCCTTGTCCACGCAGAATCACTGCTTCCCCTCTGTTCTCACGGGCATTTATTCTTTTCGTGTACTTTTTTTTTTTCCACCTGCAGTACAAGCCACAGCAAAGTGTGTAATTTGGGCTCTTGCTTTAAATGTTTCAGCCACAGCAGAAGACAACAGGAGTCGTTCTCTGTGAAAAATCATGACAGCGTCTACAAAGCTTACATCATTTTCATATTGAAAGGTTACACATTGAAAATGCCAATAACCAGAACACTCCCTTTAGCTAACTGCTGAAGGGGTGCAACTATGTAAGGTCTCCCATCAAAGGCAAAAACTGTAGCCACTGTTTCTGAAAGACAGTGTAAATTGTATTGAAAAAAAAATGAAAAAGGAATGATGCTACAATTAATAGCAACATTTAGTTGAATGGTGCCTATGAAAGAGTCAAAAACAGTCTTACTAGCCCAAGAAGTTGATGAGTTGTGTGTCTGGGATGCGTTAAACCTCGACTGGTTTCTTATACATGCAGGGGTGTAAGACCTACAGACGCCTTTAAATTTCTCCAAAGAATCAAGATAAAACAGGTCTACTTTTGCTTTCTATTATTTCAGTATAAACCTGCGAAAATATAAAGCAGTCTCAGACTGTCCTGCTGTTGAAAAACCAACTCTGATCCTAATTGTATGAGTATTATTATTATTATTACTACTACTACTATTATTGTTGTTTTTATTAAAGACCACGAAATTATTTCATATGTATGGTGGAATAACAGAATTAATCATATTACAGCTCTAATAGCAGGATTAGATCCAATGATAAAAAAGCTGGTTGTTTCTAAGAAGGCCTTTAAGTGAGTTTGTTACTGCAAAAATGTTCTTTAGAATTGGAAAAAGTGCTTTTGTTCCTTCTCCCAAAACTGCCTATCTTTCTCCATTGCATGCTTTCAATTTTATAGGTTGTTAGTTAAAAGAGAGCTGCATCCCAGAAATGCTTATCTTAATGTCTACTATTTATGACAGTATTAAATTGCTCTTTACAGATCTACTACCAAATACTACTAGAGGCAGTTTTTAACTTCTCAGATTTATTGATTTCTGAGACTTTTTCCTGCTGAGCTGGATAGTGAGTTCAAGTCAGCTGACGACAAGGTTACTTTCCTTAGTTACCTTTCACAGGCAGTGAAAAGTACCTATAACAGAAGTGGTCAGTCTGCAGACCCCAGTATACTATGGACACAGGCTGACAACCACTGATTTTTAAAAAAAAAAAACATTAGAAAAGATGATTTAATAAAGTGCAATGGCTTGCTATGGCTTGTTTATTTTTGAAGTTAGTATTGCAATAGAATTGTAGCCAGGAAAACTCAGTTGAATTACCAAAGTTCATCTCAAACTGAGGCAGTCAGTGCACTAGGTTAAGAATATTTTGCCAGAAGTGTATTGCGGATAGTTTCATACAGCTTCTTCACAAATAAAACATATTTGTTTCAGATATTGGCATTAAGTACTGTTACTTATTATTTTGAAGTTACTTGTTTGCTGTTATAAATCTGTGATAGACAAAGAAATTGATTGTGAATTGAGATTCACCAATTCTAAAAATATTTTTAATGTAAGGGAAAAATTACGCTCTGGATGGTCACATATAAATAAAAAAATGTGATAAATGGAAACATCTGTCATTATACAGGAGTTTGAAACTTACACACCTGATCTTTTGTCATATCTTACTTCATAGACCATTTTGCAGAATTTTCTGCAGCGAAGATATATTTTGTTAAATAGTTTTTCCCACTGTATAGTTACCAAATTATTATGTTCTATATATACAGATACTTAAATGGCTACAGAAATATACATGTGTGTGGTTCTGATTTTTTCATTGGAGACAAAGGCTGCACTGGCTGGTGCATAATGCCAGAAGAGTGGAAAAGTCTGTTCTCCTCTAGATAGATGACTGCGCTATATTGCCTGCCTAACAAGTAACAAGTGATAGGACAAGAGGAAATGGCCTCAAGTTGCGCCAGGGGATGTTTAGGATGGATATTAGGAAAAATTTCTTCACAGAAAGGATTATCAAACATTGGAACAGGCTGCCCAGGGAAGTGATTGAATCACCATCCCTGGAGGTATTTACAAAATGGGTAGACGTGGTGCTTAGGGACATGGTTTAGTGGTAGTTTTGACAGCGTTAGGTTAATGCTTGGACTTAATGATCTTAAAAGTCCCTTCCAACCTAGACGATTCTATGATTTCAGGATTGACAGTTTAAATACAGAACTCATCAGGATAGCAATGTCACTTAACACCATGTTCCGTGTGTTTGGTGCATGGATATTGTATTCAGTGGCACAGTAAACCTGCTTTATACAGGTAAAATATGGATTTTATAGAACATAGATTAGGCGGTCACCTCAGCAGGCTCTTGAAGGCTGATGAAACTGCCTCGGGCCCCGACTGTCCCCGTGGGATGTGCCTGGGGCACTGCTGCAGAAGTTGGCGCCTGGGCCTGTGGCCGTTCCTAGTCATTCCATAGCTTAGGATCTGATTTCTTTGCATGCCCTCCTCAGACCCTTCAAGTCAACTCCAGTTTTGAGGAAAAAGAAGGCCAGTAGTCGTTCCCACTTTGTCTGAAGCCCTGGAAGGAAATGGCCTGCATTTTTACACACTGCAACACTCATTGCTCTAATATTAGAGAGTATTCGCATCCTTGCTTGCTGCCGGTAACACTGGGGATCATGTGCTTGTTTTGACAAGATCCCATTTTTCTGCACTTTAATTTGGCATACTGTCTAACTGTGAAAACTCTGAGAGACAATAATTTCCAGAAAGATATTTTTACCTGAGTTGCTCTTTTGCATTTGTGTAAGAGGACTGAAAGAGCCTGTCATTTGCCCTTTTGATGGCAAAGTAGAGAAATGAATGGCCTTTGTTCCATTAATTCTCTACAAACAGGCATTATTTCTGTTTCTACCAGTGTGTATTCATTTTTAGAGGCATTCAGTCCCCCATGACAGCTTCCAGTAATGATCTTTTTCTTCTGCCAAGGCTATGACAGAAGTCAGGTTAAAATGAAGGATAGCACTGGGGGGAAAAAAATCTAGGTATTTACATGTTGCTGGGATTTCAGTCTCCTGTAGTTCAGCTATTTCTGGCTCCTGTTTGTAGTTGTTTTTTTTTTTTCTTTTTTTTTTTTTTTTTTTTTTTTTTTTTTTTTTTTTGTTTTCTGAGCTATAAAACACCAGAAGAAGGTGTAATAATAACTGTATTATTTAGGCAAGAGGGTGGGTGGCTGTTTTTCCTCAGACATGTAGAAGGCATTATAACAGGATCAGTTTTAAGTTGTCTTTCAATTTATCCCAGCCTTTTGACATGATGGTTATAATGTCTTTTCAGTTTCTGATACCTGCACCAAGCTCCTGGGCCTAAATGCTCAAAATGAATACATCTTTTCTTAGGGTGTATTGAAACCTAGATGCCTTCTGGGGAGATAACATTTCAGAAAGTACTGAATTCTTGATTTCTGATGGTCAGATGCTTTTGATCCTGTGTCAGGCTGTTTGAACTTTTTGTCTAATACTCTCCATCCTCATCTACCTCATGTTCTGTGGATAACAAATCTTAATTTTGTTTTCTTGTTGATGAATATCATTGTTATGAGATGAAAGAAGGAGCTTTTCTCCCAGCATGACATCTTTCCAGCACACAGAAAGGAGTGGGGTGGAGAAACTCATGACTCATAAGTGTAATAGGCAAATGGTTAAATTGCTATTATGGTGCCAGGTAACAACATTTTTGTGGCAGAGAGTGGCAAGGAAATGGGGATATATTTATTGTGTGAAAGAATCTGCATTTGCATTATTAGAACTCCACTCCCCTGCCCTGAGCTATCAGTTTTCCATTTATGGTCCAAAAGAGATTGGCACCACTGCAGAGATTTTTTGTTCTAGTCTTTCAGCAGAAACAATACCTGCTGCTACTCCCAAGTAGACAAGCTGTCTACTGTGGGTATGTCTTTGACCAGCAGCACACAGATCACCTCCCTTTGCTGAGGGGGAAGCACACTGTAATTTGGGGGCTTAGCAAAAAGAGCAGTTTGGAGACTCCTGAGAGTTCTGTTACAGTTACCGGGAAGTGTCCCTGTGTCCCTGTATTTCCTTAGCACACCTAAAAAGCTGCGGTGTGTAGAGCGGTGCAGAGGGTTTAGTGCTGTGTGAAGATGGAAAGGTGTTTGCACTGAATGGGCAGTTGCGAGAGTCCCCACCAAAACAGATGTGTGTCTCTCACTGAAGACCGTGGCAAGGCTTCCAGTTACTGTGAAGATCCAGGCTAGGGGGGCTGCAGGCATTTTAGCTAGTGTCCTCTGTCATCCCAAGTGTCTTCTCATAGAGCCTGCCTGCACTCCTCCTACACACTGCGCAGCAGGTTGGAATACCCCATAGACTAAGCAGTTTCAGCAGTGGCTTGGGGACGTGCAGTCTCTCTCAAGTATCTGAGCTATGGGTGAAGGCTGTTCCTTGATCACACAGATTATGTGACTGCCTGAAGCACCAGAAAGTCTGTGCTGGCACTGTTAGCAGCAAAGCACTGCAGCTGGATCCCCATTGATCCAGCCGACAGAGGACCGGCTCCTGTCAACAGAAGAAGCCTGTCTGAGAGAAGGAAGCTTGTACACCCGACAGAAGAGACGTCTGAGTGGTAATATCAAGCATGTCATGAAGTCACCAGAGCTGACAAAGGATCACAGTAAAATGTAATGTGTCACAAGTGCCAATTAAATGCTTTTACAGCATTTAAATGCTTTTACAGTTTCATGCTTCATAGTCTAGGAGAAGAGAATGGCTCCAGAGGGCAGACTTCCTTGAATTGCCTTTTGGTTTCTCAAGCACGTTGTCCTGAGGAAGCTGAAGGAGAGCTGCCTTGATGAGTTTTGACTTACAATGGTCTTTGGAATCACCTTCTGTTGGAAGTATTTTAGTCTTCTACAAAACCTGGCAAATTTTTCCCTTGGAAATGCTAAATAAGCTATCTATCCAGACAATATGTGCGATTCTTCTGGAGAAAATCAATCATTTCAATAATAACCTGCTATAGAGCACTGACTAAGAAAAATCAGGGATTTTTGTTCTCTTCCATCAATAAGAATACAAGCATGCAAGAACAAAGCAGGAACTCATTCTTACTCTGGCAGGATATGGACATGTGAACCCAAGCCTAGCCAAAACCAAGGAAAAGTGTGAATGAAATGGATAAATGAGTATCAATAATCACAAAAGCATCTTTTTTCCTCTTATCATTGATTTATAAAACTCCTGGAACTTAATTCTGTTTAAATGTTGTTCCTTACAGAATGGCAGCTTCTGGATTTCAGTATCATCAGAGAATGAACTAGGTAGGGCTTCGTTTCCATATCCATGGGCTCTCCTATGTTGGCTCACACAATAAATCGGTTGGTTATGTATGATTGAACCCGAAAAATTCAATCTTTTTTACATAGGAATATTCCTTCTAATGAAATTTGCATATATGGATAGGAGTTGCTTTTTTCCCACATTCAAGGTTTTAATGCCTCTATAAATCCTCATTTAGAAGCTGTAGCCTTTAAATTGATTTAATTGCTTCTTTTTAAATCAAGGGTGGTTTCAGAATGAGCTTACATTTATTCTTTTCCCCGAGGGAAACCTGAGAAATAGGAATTTCTCTTTAGTTCCATCTGCTGCTGAGTGTTTGCTGTTTGCTTCAAGAGCTTTGGTTGAATCTCTCAATGTATTGTGTCAGCCATGCTGGTAGGGTGAGGCTCCATGAAGGTCTTGGTCTGGGCTTAAAAATAGTAAGAGCAGAGAACCCTGGCTCACTGGGAATGCTGGACTGATGGGGCAGATATGTGCAGAATCTGCAGATCTGCTCCAGTGGATCAGTGGTAGGTAAGGCAACAAGCAACAATGAATCACTGAGCTGGTCAGCCACATGCTTACTGTGTTGGAAGGTGGATCTCAGTCACCCGGGTGGTTATATTTAACAATTTGGCTGCTGATCAGTGACTGTAGTTTGTTTACACTGCCGAACAGTTGCACATTGTGTTTGTCTCAAGTGCCAAGCGAGTACGTTGATTGCACATGTCATTGGGACTACTGTTACCAGCACAGTTACAAATTGCCTTGCCATTGTGAAAATTGTAGAATCATAGAATGGTTCAGATGAACTTAAAGATCACCTAGTTCCCACCCCCCTGCCCTGGGCAGGGACACCTCCCACTAGACCAGGCTGCTCAAAGCCCCATCCAGCCCGGCCTTGAACACTTCCAGAGATGCGGCATCCACAGCTTCTCTGCGCCACCTGTTCCAGGACCTCGCAACCCTCACAGTAAAGAATTTCTTCCTAATATCTAATCTAAATCTCCCCTCTTTCAGTTTAAAACTGTTACCCCTCGTCCCATCATTACACTCCCTGATAAAGAGTCCCTCCTTGTTGCTGACTGTGGTGTTCTTGCACTGAAATTCCTTGGGACATAGGAGGATCCTGCCTGGCGCTTGGTGCTGCACAAGACTGCCTGTCACAGGATCATGTTGGTAGGCTGTGCCAGAAAAATGCTGGGGCTGTGAACTGCCGTTGTAAGACGTCAGTGAACTGAATGGCAGGTATTACTTTGGTAGGGGTTGAGAGTCCCTGCATCACCAACACCAGTCGGGTTCCAGTTTGCTGTACAGCCTGGAGCTTGTTCTCTCTGCAGTAATTTAAAGAGTACTCCAGCTCTTCATCCTGATGGTAAAACAGGATTTTGGACCCAGTTGAAACAGTGGCTCCTATCCAAAACTTTCTTCAGCTGAGCAGTGACAATCAACACAAGTCCCAGATTGAGCCCCACATTAGTATCCATGTGAAGGGCAACTTTGTTTTTCTCAGATTCTCAGAACTTCTTGTGTTTGAACTGCAGACATGCCCTTTGAAAAACAGAGAGATTTATTTATAATTGGCTAGATTTGCAAGCTTGCTTTATTACATTATTTCCTGCCCAGAGTTTCTTAATACTGAATAGAAATTATTATGAAAACTTCTTACTTCAGGGCATTTCCAGGCTAGCAGGGCTGAAGCAGAACCTGTCATTGCTGGTCCAGTTTTATTTCTGGAAAAATCTGCTAAACTGAGCCAGAGTTCAAGTCCACAAGGGGAACACATACACACATAACATTCGTGCACGCACTCGGTGAGTTAGTTCCAACTCCTGTTGTGGGACTTTCAATTCGATGCCTTTAAACTATACTAAGCAGTTGCTCTGCTAACTTGATGACCATCTTTTTTCTTGCAGCGTCCTGAAAAAATTATTTTGTGAATGTATCTGAGAGTCAGGAATATCCCTAGTTTTCTGTTTTGCCAACTCACTGGCTGTGAGTGGAATAAAGGTGGTTGGGAGGCTGGGGGGAGGATATCAAACTCAGCATGAAGCATGAAGTATGGGACTTCAGCCTAAAATGTAATATGGAATCTTTACCTCTGAGAAGAACTGTAGTTTCTTATGCCAGAAAACAATACAGGCTCAGCCAACTAGGGATTAGCTGTTATTATTCTGGCTTTTTGTTGCTTACTTTTTTTATGCTGAACCCATAAGGAGAATGAAAAATCAGCCCACTTTAGAGGTGATAAAGAACTGGGCAGGGAGTCGGTACTCACCTGTGATTTCCTCGCTCTGGTACTGCACGGCTGACATCTTCCATGTCCTGCAGAGCCCTACAGAGTTCTCCATGACCTGCCTTTACTGCTATAAGGGCATTCAACCACAATAGCAACAAGTTTCATAGGAACACCTTTAGAAATGTACAAGAGCTTCATCCAAAGCCTATTGAACTTGCTTGGTTTTAATGGGGTTTGGATTAGATTGTCAGGGAACTTAATGGAGCCGCTTCTGACATTTTGTGCAGTAACAATCTGCAGTTCAGGCCCCTGACCGCACTTCAGCAATTTGAAACTCAGAAGATTTCAGTGTGGAAAGTCTGTGCTTCATTACCCTGCTTTAAGGGGAGGAAGCTTAACGTGTAATAGAACTGAGTATGAAAACTGCTTACTTCAGAACATTTCCAGGCACAACTTGTTGCAGTAATCCATTTTCATTCCTGGTGGGGGCTTCCTTCCCAGCCCTTTATGGATCGAAAAAGACTTCATCTCCCTAAACCCCCCAGGATATATTAAGATCAGGACTAGAATGCGTTGGGAAAGGAAGTTTCCATCCCACAGAAACTTCAGAATTTCAACATTGGTTCTACTTTCAAACCAAGACGAGGAGTTGACATTTCAAAGCTTTTCAGAGAGTGAAATATTCCCCAGAACTCTGTTTCAAAAATGTCAGTATTTTGTTTCAAACTGTGTCCACCAAACTATTAATCTGAGCTGCAGATTAGAGGTACAATATCCCTATTCACTCCTTTGCCTACCAGGTTGATCATGCAGTATCTTCCGTGGTGCTCATTTTCATGATGAGTCCCCAGTCACCCCTAGTCAGATGAGTATGCCCATAGGTCAGTGTCTCAGCACACTTTTCTAGCTCTGCAGCCTAAGTGAGTCTACTTTTCCTAATAGCTGGGTCTTTCCTAGTGTGTTGCACCTTTGACATCCCTGATAACAGCCATTCCGAAACCTCCCCTCTGGGGTTTTTCCATGTTATGGGTGGATGTTGAAAGAAACAATTCTGCCTTCCTCTTTCTTGCTACCTTTCTGCAGATTTCTGGGGGGATGGTGACATATGTTCACCCATACCTTCATTTTTTGCAGTGAGTAATCTGCAGCCTTGACGAAGAGTGAAAATAATGTTATGGTAATTGCATATTCTCATCTCAACTCAGCCAAACCTATGTTTCTTCTGCTCATAGAGACAAAAGTTATTATTCTCATGAACTGTGTATTATTTCAGGAACACTTTAATTTTCTTATCTGATCTTTTCATAAGAGTCCAACCTATATAATGTTTTCACGTAAGAGCTACTAAAAAGCAGTATAAGAGATCTGGAGTGGTGTTTTTAATTTTAAAGCACCAGTGACTTCCTTGCAAACACTACCAACCTTCTTACTGAATGTAATTACCTCCAAAAGATGGAAGAAGGATTTCCCTAGGTAATGAAGGGGGAAAAAAGAAAAAAAGCAGTGAACGTGAGAACATTTTTCATTTCAGGCATTAGTTAATCACTCGTAAGGGTTTTTAATGAACATTTCATACATATTCCCAGAGCTCTGGATATCTATTAAGACAGATAATCTAACAGAGTAAAGCACAAAGCTCTGCAGAAACCTTGGGGAGAAATAGGAAATTTATTTAATTTCATCCAAATTTCTAATAGTGTATATCTGAGAGACTACCAAGTACAGGAAGATTAAAACACATTTTGTACATACCCCATAAGGTTTGGTGTTCACAAGAGGTCTCCATTTTGCTCATACTTCCATTTGAAAAACAGCATTTCAAAAAAAGAATTATTTTATGCTATACACTGGCAATGGCTGTCTGCCTCAAAAAGAGCGATGAACCTCAATATAACTTCCTTTCACACCTGAGATTTTCCTGGCGGTTTCCTCTACAAGTTGTGACCTAGCTCCAAATTGCTCAATTTATAAATTAACTTTAATCAAAGTACGACCCATGGCAACACATGAGCTGGTGATTCATAAAGTTAAAAAGGCTGTGAAGTAAAGGTTGGTTTTGAAATTGGTTGCCTCATACCTGTATTTAAGATCCAGCCCTTCTCACATCCAGGCAGTTCACATGTTCTTTTCAAAATAGGCAAAGGCATGCAGATTTGGATGCCACTCTAATCTGAACCATTGAGTGAACATAAAGTATGTTATGAGCAGATACGAAAGGGAATTCTGGCCTTTCCTCTAATATCTGGGTTCCCCATCAGGACCCTTCTTGCTGAGGGTGCTAGTGAGCTGTAATGCACTTGAAGGAAGTTAGTCTGTTTTGTAGGCATTATGTCATACAGTTTTCACATCACACAAGTGATTTTTTTCACATCTTGTCTATACAGAGACATTCATGAAAGTTAAAGCAAACCAGTCTGTGTATATCAAAGGTGGTTCAGCTCCTGTAGGGATATTCTTATTCAGAAAAAAAAACAGACCTAAAGCTTACATGGAATTACTGACATAATTTATATATCTGTACTTGGAAGCTCTGTATGGAGTAGTCATGGTCAAGATAATTTTAACTTTGCCTCAGCTATCTAATCATTATTTGTCATGGTGTTTTTAATGTGATAAAATGTCTCTTGCAGTCTTGGTATGACTAGGTTTTCAGGGAAAAGTATCATTTATGTGTGGCTGTTACTTCATTAGCCCTCATTAATTGCCCTGGAGACATCATAATATGATTCAGAAGCATAGGAGACTGACGCAGTTCTGACCAAATAGAAGTGGATAAAGTCAAAGAAATTTGATGATAGGTTTCATCAAGCCTGAATCTAAACCTATAATGATTTAAATTAAATTAATTATACTATCAATATGACAGATAACCAAGGAAACTGCTGTTGTGCCACTAGTAAAATAATGATGTTAGAAATAGGAATTGAATTGATAAAAGTAGATGCTAGATGTTAATCTGAATTTACATTTTCACAGACAAATGAAGAGAAAGTGTCAAAGTACAGAAGTACGCCTTGCTCTAGCAGAGATCTGCAATTCTGCACGTGTAGATTTGCAGAAATAAGGAATATTAGTCTGAATGTTTAAGTAGGCAAGTTACATATGCGGCTTTTTTAAGCCTGGATGATAAGTGCCCTAGTTTCTAGGACACTCGTTCAGTTTCTAGGACCTAGCTCTCTGATTTAACTGAAACTTAGAGACGCAGGAAAATTTAAAGCTGAAATAAGCACTTCATTTAAAAATCCCTGTGTTTATATGTACTCTGTGTTTGGCTAAGAGTCTTAGCACAAACTCTTTAGAAGTAGAATTCATACACAAATATTTTTTCATTGCTTACTTTGCACGCCAGAATGCTAGAAGGCCTTTCATTTTCTAGTATGTTTAAAGGTAATTATAACACTGTATGGACTTGCTTAATTTCTTGGATTTCAATTATTTATGTGCAAAATTCATAACTTGGATTCAGAATTCAAAGTTCAGACAAAAGGCCTATGTTAGCACTGTGCTAAATAAATTTATATTCCATTTATTTAATTTTAAATGCATTTAATTATAAATTTAGACTTGATTCTCCTGGGAACTGTAGTTTTTTTGCAAACTGAGCAGCCTAGTTTATCTATTCAAGTTTTAAAATTTTGAACCAAACAATTTACACGTAAGCATAAAGCCAGTTTCAGAGCAGGTAATTGAATTTCTGACTCCTCTTAGTTCTTTTTTTTCAACCATCCCCTCCTTCTTTATCAGATCTTTAATGATGTCTGAACACAGGCATTGATAGTGTGGAATGGGATTATTGTCAAACATAATTAAAACCACATGTTTTTCCTAACCGTATAGCAGGTAAAATTTCACTGAGATCTCAGCCATGTTACTATATATCTGTGCTGCTCTTTACTTTAATCTATCTGTCTGCTTCCTATCTGTCTTCTTATCTATTTCAGGCATTTTTCTGTATGAAACTCTAAGAAGTGTAATTTCTGATAGGACTCTCACCAAGAAATGTTCACAATGCCCTAAAAAAACAGCCTCCGACAATACTCTTTTCTTTGGACTGCAAAAGCCATTGAGTACTAACCTGCTCACTATCTCATGTCTGAGTTCAGTTCAAACTCCCAGCCAGATTTGCTCAGCCTCTTTCATTGCTAAGGTACTTCATGGCCCTCTAGAGATGCTGAGAGAGAAATTTGGCGGTAATTAGTTGCAGAGATGGATCGAGCAGTCAGTCAGTAGGTGCTCACGTTGAACTGCACATCTTTCTTTCTTGCCAGATCGTTGGCTGTGACCGCCAGCTGGGAAGCGCTGTCAAGGAAGATAACTGTGGGGTCTGCAATGGCGATGGGTCCACCTGCCGGCTTGTTCGAGGCCAATATAAGTCCCAGCTCTCAGCAAACAAACGTAAGCAGTCCCTTCTGGTAAAGTGCCGTGTTCCCCTCTTAGTGAAATACATGTTTCTTACAAGCTAGATTTCACTCCAGTCTTTCTCAGGCAGTTGAGTATGATCATGGTCAGTCTGGTTGTCCCTGCAGTTTCTTCCCTCATGGGTTAAATTAGGCTTGCTCAGACTACAGCTCTGGCTGTGGGTTGGACAGTGGATTGTGGAAAGGTGTCACCAGTATATTCCCCATCTCAGCTAGCTAGTTGCTTGGGAGGAGTGAGAGAATGAGGAGAGATGGCTTTACCCATGCTGCTCTGGCTGTATTAGCTGGCCATGCATAGGACTCAGTCCACGCTGCTCTGAACAGTTGTGTGTGCTGCTCTACCGCAGAGGGGAATCCTGCGGGAGTGGTGGTGCCAGCCTGGCACAGTGCTCTCTCCCCGACCTACGCCCGACGCATGCGTGCCTGCATGGTGACTCAGTCCAAAGATGGACTGAGGTGCGTAGGTCTTCAGGAGGTGCCAACATGGATGGGCAGTGACAGACGTGGGCTTTCCGGCTCATTGTCTGAGCCAGCTTCAACTCGGAGCAGTAACGTAGCATTGGTGTGCCCCAGTGACAGGGTTAGTTTATCCTGTGCCCCAGGCAGGCTTTTCAGCCTGGTTACAGCACCAGATGTAGATGCTGGGTGCTGTAGATATAGACATAGATGGACATAGATACATAGATGGAGCTATAAAAGTTTTGGAATGAGAGATAAGGCACATCTGATCAGTTTGAAGGAAGGGTAAAAAGGTAGGTGTACCTTCTGGCCTATGTAGACACAATTAAGGAATCACATGTGCTAGCCTGCAAACCTGCCACCAGCCCTGCCCAGTGGCATCAGAGTTTAATCAAACCAGCTCTACCATTTGAGAGCACGTTTTCCAGTGCTGAATAGCTCATGACCCAACAGATTCAAATAGCAGTGTAATATCTGTGTGTGCAGTGTAAAGACTGTATGTGTACACTTGTGGATTCCTGTATAGATAACGTTCACTTTCTGCGAGGAGCAGCAAGAGGTGGTTTTTACAAAAGATTCTCTCTGTCGGAGAATAACTGCTTGGGTATGGAGCACAGGACACAGAGCAGTGGTTGGCACAGTGCACCTCTGGGTCCGTGTTTGATAACCGAGAGGGAGAGAGTAGGAGAAAGAAAAGGAGAGGGAAAGCAGGAAGGGAGGAAGGGAAAAAAGGAGGGGAGGAAAGGAAGGAGGGAAGGAAGGAAGGAAGGAAGGAAGGAAGGAAGGAAGGAAGGAAGGAAGGGAAAGGAAGGGAGGAAGAGA
>VYZM01006412.1:284272-298879 GCA_013398915.1 Dromas ardeola | reverse complement strand
AGGAAGGGAGGAAGGGAGGAAGGGAGGAAGGAAGGAAGGAAGGGAAAGGAAGGGAGGAAGAGAAAGAAAAATACTTGATATTTTGTATGAAAGAAGGAAAGGAATAATCCTCATAGGAGTTCCATTGCTGAGGCAGAACTGCACACTAGACAGCAAAGGAAATAATTCACGAAGATTTAGGAATGGAATTTCACCTCATTGTTACTGTTTCTGCAATGTGCATGAGCAGATTCAGAAATCTCCAGGATGCTTGAGACATGATAGTGAACTTTTTTGGCAAACATCTTTTCCTGTAGAAATAATTCATTGTTTTTAAGTTGCTCTGTGGTTAAAAGGTGCTTCTCTCTTTTCTACTGAGGATAAAGGCACTAATATATTATGCACAGTAATAAAATGTTAATAAAATAGAGTCCCTACTCCCAATTGTTTTCTATTAAATATAAAGATTGCTATATAGGTAGAAGAGCAGATGGTAGAGAGCGTAGTCTTAGAGCGAGACGAATGTGAAAAAAATGTTAGAGAACGGATTGTTCAGTCAGAAGCATTTGCGTGTAAGTAATTGCTATACAGAACTGAAATAGGTAATTAGACTTTGTATGCACTCTGTATAAACCATGTGGTGTTTGTTCTCTCCCTGCTGTAGACATACATGTTTTTATGCAACACAGTATGAATTTCGAATATATCAAAAGTGCACCTTCAAATTGGCTTTTCACAATTGTAAAGGCACACTTACAGATTTCCTTCACATGTGTGAATTAGTATGAATTGCTTCCAAAGGGTTTATGTATGTGCTGTGAAAATTTGAGGTTTTATATGTTGAAAAGCTTTTAAAAATCTACTCTGTTTTTATTTGGTCTGTAAGTCTACCTGGACTTAGGCAAAGCATTTGACACTGTCCTGCATGACATCCTGGTCTCTAAATTGGAAAGGCATGGATTTGATGGATGGACCACTTGGTGGATAAGGAACTGGCTAGATGGCCGCACTCAAAGGGTTGCAGTCAACAGCTCAATGTCCAAGTGGAAACCAGTGACAAGTGGTGTTCCTCAGGGGTCAGTACTGGGACCAGTGCTGTTTAACATCTTTGTCAGAGACATGGACAGTGGGATTGAAAGCACCCTCAGCAAGTTTGCCTATGACACCAAGCTGTGTGGCACGGTCGACACGCTGAAGGGAAGGGATGCCATCCAGAAGGACCAGGAGAGGCTCGAGAGGTGGGCCTGTGCAAACCTCATGAAGTTCAACAAAGCCAAATGCAAGGTCCTGCACCTGGGTCATGGCAATCCCAGGCACAAATACAGGTTGGGCGGAAAATGGCTTGAGAGCAGCCCTGAGGAGACGGACTTGGGAGTGCTGGTGGACGAGAAACTCAACATGAGCCAGCAATGTGCGCTTGCAGCCCAGAAAGCCAACCGCATCCTGGGCTGCATCAAAAGGAGTATGGCCAGCAGGTCAAGGGAGGTGATTCTACCCCTGTCTCCCCACCTGGAGTACTGCATCCAGCTCTGCAGTCTTCAGCACAAGAAGGACATGGACTGTTGGAACAGGTCCAGCGGAGGGCCACGAAGATGATCAGAGGGCTGGAGCACCTACGCTATAAGGACAGGCTGAGAGAGTTGGGGTTGTTCAGCCTAGAGAAAAGAAGGCTACAGGGAGACCTTATAGCAGCCTTCCAGTACCTAAAAGGGGCCTATAGGAAAGACGGGGAGGTACTCTTTATCAGGGACTGTGATGATAGGACAAGGGGTAACAGTTTTAAACTGAAAGAGGGGAGATTTTGATTAGATATTAGCAAGAAATTCTTTACAATGATGGCGGTGAGGCACTGGAACAGGTTGCCCAGGGAAGTTGTGGATGCCCCATCCCTGGAGGTGTTCAAGACCAGGCTGGATGGGGCTTTGAGCAGCCTGGTCTAGTGGGAGGTGTCCCTGCCCATGGCAGGGGGGTTGGAACTAGATGATCTTTAAAGTCCCTTCTAGCCCGAACCATTCTATGATTCTGTTTTCTGCATTTATCCTTCTCAGAGCTGTTTAAATACCTGTCATTTTGGCACTTTGTCTGCGTCAGCATATTGCTTATTTGTCACTGTAAACATAAGCACATCTGGGATCAGGGCCTGCTTTCTTTGCTGGAAAGACTGGATTACATTTTGGTAGTCAATAGCTTAATTCCAAGTTATCTCTATAAATAATCCTTGTTTCTCAAGAATTATGTATATTTTGTCCATGATATGAACAAGGCATTAAAAGCCTGTGTGAGCCAAACTGCCATGCAACACAAGAAAAATCAAAAGCGGCATGTGCAGCAGTGACCAGATATCATCATAAGTGTTCTGTGGGCTCACTTGGGATTTTTATTTGCCTAACAGAGCACAGCATTCAATTTTGAGGACTGTGCCAAGGAAATGGTCCAGTGATCTTTATTCCAGTGCTGTCCCAAGAGTTTCTGAAGTTGCTTATATCTCAAAACCACCCCCAGACACAGTCTTGGGCTCATCATACTGAATTCATTTTCTCTTGATGCTCATATCCATTTCCCTTCTCTGTGCTGTTTATATCATGCAAAGGCATAGGAGGATAGTACTAGAAAGAAATTCATAGAGCTTTTAAACACTTAGCACTTGCTACGGGAACAGCTTCCTCAGAATTTATAGGGGTAGTATACATGTCCCAATGGCCTCAGAAACAGAAGCATAGCAGGGCAGGAGGCAATGTGACATTGAATTCTCTCCTACATTTTTACGAAAAAGGAAGCACCTGTGTCTACGCTCTTGTTTCTATGAAAAAAAAAAAAAGCTACAAAATACTTCATTCATTCCAGAAATATCCTTTTCTCTTGGTCCTAAGCTTGGGTAGTTCAATCTTTCTAAGTCTGCAGAAAGTGAAACTTTCTCTTTTTTTTTATATTATCTCCTTTTGCAAAGAGTGTATGTATCTTCCTGTGGAGATGAGCTGTATTTAAGCAGGCTTCTTTGTATTCACCAAGGAACTAGAGAGTTGATGCCATAAGTGGTGGGTGAATTCTACTGATCACCTTCTGCAAAGTTACTATTTCTTTAAAAACGGATTGACATCTACTAGTGAAGTAGATTACTTCTAAAAGAGAATTGTAGAAATTGCTATGCTGAGGCAGAATATGTATTTATCTGATTACTTTTGTCGTGGTTGTCAAAAACAGATGCAGTTCCAGTGTTCTGTTGAATATCAATAGTAATGGGGAAATAGAAGCAACTCAATTTTTCATCATGAGAACTGACAGTTAAACCATTTGGACAAAATCCAAATTCAAAATCCAAACCCAGAAGAAACTGATCTCTCACAGGAATCTGATGTATGTACCTGGCATATAACCTTTCCCTAAATCCTTGCACTTTCTTCACGGCCCCAGGCCACTGTCCTCTCAGTTATCTCTCCCTTGCCTCCCTATGCATCTTCTCTGGAGGAAACCAACCAACCATTAACACACTTTGCACCTTTTCTTCAGAGTGCTCCACATGGCTGCTTCACAGTATGCCTCTCTGCTTCTTGTTGAAGGGAGCTGTGACTGAATATTACCATGCTTACTTTCACATGTCTCTTCACAGGAAATGTCTCCTTCTTATCACCATTAACCTCAGGAAATTATCCTTCAGTCCCTACTGCTTCTGCTTTGTGAAAGCAGGAAGCACTGCGATAAGCATAAATCCCACTGAGCTTTGCATTTCACATAAAGTGTGCTAGGATTTCAAATGGAGAGCAATGACAAGATCAGGTGAAATATAGTCCTAGCAATACCCTGGGGCAGAAGAAACATGCTAAGGATATATGATATATAAGCTCCAATGATCTTTAAACTGTCTGATTTTTTTGTGACGTATCAGTGAGTTGTTAACTCTCCAGTGCAGAGCTCATAACTGAGAGACAGTCAAATATAATAATGACATGGGACTGTGTTTAAATAAGACTTGTAAAAATACTATTGATATTTTTTGAAAAATTGAAGTTACTATTTTTCACAGACTTATTCCAATAAATGTGATACATATATACAGCAAAACGATATGTCATACTCAAGGATTTTGTTCCCCAAAATGGATAAAACATATTTATCCTACTGATATCTTCAACATGAGTGCCAGAACAGTACCAATAAAATCAGCATTATAATATCAATATTTGATGAAATTTGTAAGACTTCAATATTTTTCTTTTTGAATAGAAAACTTGAATTCTGTGTAGAAAAGAAAGATAATCTATCTTTGCTAATTGATGGTGTACGAGAGATGTGTATGAGCAGAATGTGTGTTGAATTAAGTTTAAACCCAGCGTTAACAGAAGTCTTAGGAGACACTGAGATTTCTGGATAGGTTGAGGAAACATCAAATCAAATTTTGAAAATGGAGGCAAGGTTCAGAAGCATCTCGGCACATGAACAGGCTTTATCTCCGTGCAACTCCTCTGACACTCTGAGATTTATCAGACCGTCTACGTTTGTCCCCTCACTTCTGGGATATTAAGATGCCACAAAAGTATGCATATTTCATCCCATAAAGCTCTCCAACATAAGAGAGTCAGAAATTTACAATATAAGAGTGATGCATGACTGAATTTAAAATTTAAAAGGGTTCGAGTTCACATTTTTGAGATAGTATATGTTTGGATGAATGAATGTGTTGTTTACAAGAAGTCCCTCTTTCTTGTAGTTTTCCCTCTGTCCCCTCTTTTCACTTTTTGACATAAAATGACAACATTAATAACTATTTTGCTGGTATTTTGAGAATCTTGATTTAGCTAGGCTGGAACAGTTCAGTCTGGTCAGAAACTTAAGGCCCCAGCTCATATGTTTGGATGAAAGATAATATGCCTCCATTGGCGGAGTTAGCCTTACCTGACAAAGCAACACATTGCTTTGAGAGCAGAGCTATAGTTCTTGCTAGCGGGCACTATGTGACGCAGATGTGAGCAGTTCTAATGAACTTTGTTCTTCATTCCTCTCATGTCTACTGTGTCCCCCCCAAAAATCCTGTTAAGCTTGCATCCTTTTTCTTTCCTGACTTCTAATAATAGGAAAAGGAGGGAGAAAGGACAGGGGAAGGTGAATGAAGAACCTAGGCACGCTGCTTAGTCCAGCACAGCGTTCTCTGGGCACCCACTCCACGACCCAGGCGTAGAGCTGGGAGCATTTTGTAGCATCTTTCCACACCTTTCCTTCTTGTCGCCCTTCAGGACTTTACTGAGGTTGCTGCCTCTTTAGAAATGCTGACCTAACTAACTTTCACAGCTGCATGTGACCTACATGTTAATTCACACCCCAGTTTAAATCCAGTTGGCAAAGCTCCCAAGGGCTTCATAGATGAAAGATCCTGCTCTAAGACCTGTTTACATGACAGTCTAATGGGCTTCTGTTTTTCCAGGGGCATTCTGTTAATGGTGTGGAAAGGGAAGCAGAATTATAGCACTTCTAGTCATTAAAATAAAAGGTGTGAAAGAGAAGGCATGCTGAGGGCAGTGGAAGATCATCACATAGCATGGGCAGGGTCATGGAGAAGCTTTTGGGTTTCAACTGGGAAAGAGTCAAGTGAAGGAATGGGCTGTTCTGGTTAAACATCAGAATAGGTTTATGCTTCTCTACTTCACCACAAACACTAATTCAAGACTTGGAAGAAGTTTAAGTTGAGTCATGGTGAAATAGAAAGCTATTAGTTACTCTTGAAATCCAGAAAAGGTTGTGAAGGAGTTGAGAATAAAGAAAATCACCAGGTTTGGGTTCTTCTAAGTAGAAAGTTCTTACTAGATTTAATAAGGGTTTTTTTTCAGATTTTTAATGTTCTTTCATAATTCATACAGTTGTTTAATTGGTCCAAAAGCTTCTCTTCTGAT
This sequence comes from Dromas ardeola, assembly GCA_013398915.1. Classification (NCBI taxonomy): domain Eukaryota; kingdom Metazoa; phylum Chordata; class Aves; order Charadriiformes; family Dromadidae; genus Dromas; species Dromas ardeola. Next base: position 293,018 of record VYZM01006412.1, on the reverse strand, counting down.
TGCCTTGTAAGCACTCATTTCACTGCTTATTTGAAAACAGATGGGAATTTCTTTGCTTATTTATGCCATGCATTTTTGCCTTCCCGCAGTGGATGATACGGTGGTTGCTATTCCCTATGGAAGCAGGCAAGTTCGCCTCGTGCTGAAAGGACCTGATCATTTATGTAAGTAGAAAAAGTTTGTGTACACTTGTTTAAGAAAGCCTTGCTAACCCGCAGTGCTCTGTTTACACTGTGGTGTCTGGTTTCCCTCTCTCAGATCACTGATTTTGACACAGGGATGAGTCCTGCCCTCAGAAGCTCTCCTTGGACCCAGTTACACTAGTAGTAGATGCTCTTTTCAGAGCAGAGCTTGGCCAGCATTGCAGAATCCTTTGCCCCTCCATAATTTTTCAGTTTTCTGTTTGCTTATCCTTTGGCTGGCTCACTTGGTGCCAAGAGCTTTTGTTTAAAATTAATAAAATATATCCCACTGAGTGAAGAAATATTGAGGACAGTAAAGTGTAAGTTTCCCTACAGCTGAGCTTAGCCATCAAGCTGCTCATGACTTTAACACATGTTTCTGTTATGATAATCTCTCTCACTCCCATGAATGCATACACACATGGGCGTGCATACACACACAAAATCACAGTCTGAAGATCAGAAACAGCATGCACAAGTCAAACCATGCTCCTTAGTAGCGATATTGCTCCAGGGGGTTAAGACCACTGATTGCTCCTCGCCCATCATTTGGTGCCTATAGCACTTCCCTGCTTCGTCTAACAGGGAGCTGAGTACCCCAGCAGCTGTGTATCCCTCTTCTCTGGGAGAAGAGTCGCAGGATTTGAGAATGTACTGGGAGAGCTGAAGCCAAATCCATTTATTTAATGAATAGAAACTCCTCACATCCCTCTCTTTTACCTTCCAATGCAATAGTTACTCACAAGCTGCTCCCTTTTTCATCAGTAGTAAATGAACACTTGGTAAATGGGATTTACTGTCAGAAAAAATACAAATTGTACTGCATAACCTCTCAGAAGCACAAATTATTTTACGGTAAGTAGGGCTCCCCTTCTCCTTTTCCAAAAGGTAATAGGACCTTCCTGCAGCACAGACTAGCTAGAGTCCACTTGTCAGTGTAAATACAAACATTAGTGTCAGCAAGGAGGTGAAACACCAGATCATTCCCACTCTCTCCGGCTTTCTTTCATCCAAAGAACTTATACTGAGTAGCAAAATAAGGGGTGGTTTATCAGTCCTGTTCTGTAGCGCATTGCTTGTGTTGAGAAAGCAGTGAGCATGCCACAATCTTTTTATGGTTCTTTAGGTTTAGAGCTGTGAATAAAGACCAGCAAATTGCAGGTTATAAACTAAGAATAAATATATTGTGTTTTTCTTAAAAGTTCAAATGCTGACTATACTTCAGTTTTAAGTGGCCCTTTGGGTATTCCTGGACTGCTCCAGTATGGTTGTTATTACTTTCCCAGTAAATGATTTGCACTCTTCCTTTCTCTCCTGTCTTCTTTCCCAGTATAGATGTTCTCTTCCAAGGTAGAAAAATTTTGTTCTTTTTTTTTTTTTTTTCCCAGTGAAATTGAGCTATAAGACAGCTTTGAGAGAAATGAGATTTTAGCAGGGGAGATTGATCTAAAGCTGTCTTCGCTCAGGCCATATCACATTTCAGGACAAAAAGATTTGAATCAGCGAGGTCTGCCTGAGTCAGATGTAGATTAACTGCTCCGTGTAAACACTAATAAGTCCAAATACATCTCTTCCTTGTTTCAGATGTCTCCATGAATCTTTCTGTTCACCCATCAAAGGATTATATATATGTATGAGCTACAATCAGCTGGGGGGGAGGGAGTATTTTGCCCTGTGAACTTTGGTTGTGGGAGAAGTCAACAGGAGGCTGATTATATATACACAAGTCTTAAAACCATCTTTATCCCTAATGCATGCAGCCTTGTCCAGAAATAAATATATGGCCGAGTGCATCACAAAGGAAGAGACTAGTCTCACTGAAAACCAAGGAATTCATTAATACAGAGCAAATTCTTAGTGTACTGCCTCAGCAACTTCCTTCATGAGTTAACTAAGTCCCATGATCCACCCTGAACAGCAGTCTAATTACTGCAATTATCTTTCCCGCCTAATTAGCGACTTAATACATGCTAATAAAAACATTTCTCCCATTTACTGTCTCTGAAAATGTGATTCCATCACAGATTAATAGTATGTCCCCATCTAATTCAGATTTTGCCTTAGCTGCCTCTCTGTGTGTGAGAGGACTTTGTGCATAATTTCACAAATACATGTGAAAGAAATACAGTTTTGCAGTCCTTCATGATGAAATGTGTTGTCACTTTGAAATAACTACAAGAAACTGTTTACTGGTGAACGTGCTGTAAAGCATAGCCTGGAGTTCAAGGGGAGGCTAGCTAGGTGATGGAACAGATCTACTTTCTGACTGTTGATTTCCACTTAATAAATGATCTAATATGTTTATTATGATTTAACAATCAGAAGTAACTGCTACCAAACAGTCTCTGAAATAACATCCACTTTTTGGGAGCTTTGAATGCAGAGAGCGCCAGAGGGAGAGCTCAGGAGGGTTCAGCGCTTGCCTTCCCTTCCTACTCCACTGGGATGGATCAGACTACTTCTGGAGACGAGGCAGGATTGCTATCATATCTTTCTTTGCTGGGTGTCTTGCTTTCAGTTAATTGTCTAGCACAGCAACATGTGGTTAGTGACCCGCCTTTGAACTGAAAGAGGGAACAGCAACTTAACAAAGCCAGCACTCATGGGCGAAGGTCTGAGTCATGCTCCATATAGGAGCGTGACTTACTGAGAGTCAGTTAAACGACAGCAAATATGCCTAACTGGGAACACGGGTTAATATGTCTGGAAGAGAGTAAAAACATGACCTATGGGTGAGGAGGTAAATGCAGAGCTAGAAATCTAAGGGTTGAACAAAGACAAAAAGCAGATGGAGGAGAAAAAAGAAAAGTAAAGTATGGGAATGTGAATAAACTGTGGAAAAGAACAGAAAATTTCCATTATCACTTTAGGAGGCAAATCTGCACCCCCACTGTTTTGTGTTGGTTTTCTTTTTCTGCTCAGTTACTCTTACTTCAAATTATAATGCTTTAGTTTCCTGTTAATCTGTTTGTATTTGTCAGATTTGGAAACCAAGACTCTTCAAGGTGTGAAGAGTGAAAACAGCCTCAGCTCCACAGGCTCCTTCCTCGTCGACAATTCTAGCATCGACTTCCAGAAGTTTCCTGACAAGGAGATATTAAGAATACCTGGGCCTCTCACTGCAGACTTCACTATAAAGGTGAGGGTCATTGTTCATTGACCTCTTAGAGCAACATAAAGTAGACAAGATGCATTAGAAAGATGTGAGAGATTTTTCTAGATCTTAATTTTCCAGTAGGCATTTACGACAAAGCCTAGTCCAGGCTAGCTCTTGAATTCTACATGAATTTCTTTATAGTTAAATATCTGATGAAAGTCTCATTGGACACTCCTCGGAAAAGAGACTGAGCTTATGCCAAGAAGGGAATACCCAATGTGTGCCCTAAAGAGAAAAGGTGAACTCATTACAAGAAAAGGCAGATTACTTTCTGTATGTGCTGCTGAGGTACATATAAATCAAGAACATACAGCTTGCTTTGTCTGTGACAAGCAAAAAGAAAGGAAGTCTGTATCTTTGGCCCATAATTTGTGGGGTTTATACTAGTGTAATTGCACAGAAGACTGTAAGGGAGTGGAGAATGAGATCCCTAAGCTCCAAAATAAATGGGATGACTTTGCTTGAGAAGTCATAGTGTCATTTTGAAGTTCTGCTTTGTGTTGCACTGGCAATAAGAATAAAATTGCTTCCTCCCATTAGGGTATTTCTTTTCTTCCAGGTAATATAAAACACATTGCTGGAAGCAATGCACACATTCTGTGGGAAAACACATATACAAAAATGAACATTTGGGAATTACAATAAAATAAATCCTTTTCCAGTAGGTCCAAGGAACCTGAAGGATTTCAGCTGTAAAACTGTAAAACCTGTATCATGTCCAGGACTACATAAATTTTTCACCATGGGCCCCAGAGGTAGATGACATTGGCTTTAACCTAGAGCCGATGGCAGCTAGAAGTTTGAACAGTGAACTGGAAAATGCAGTAAGTGATTGGGTTGGGTTAAGCTGGACTGGGCTGGAATGGATTAGCTCGGGAAGCAGCAGAGCCCTGTGGACTGTTCCCTACCCATCTTGATACGTTAGCAGTGCAAAAAGCAAGCTGAAATATCAGGACTTGTTCACAAGGAGAAGCCTGACCTGAAGAATACATTCTTTTCTCTTTGAAAGTTAGAATGAAAATGCCTTAATAAAACGGATGCTGGTCAGTTCAAAGTGTCTAAAACACTTTTATCTGTGCTCCAGATGATAACCAGATGATGAACATCAGTGCAATGTAAATAGTATTGCTCACTTTGCATTATTTGTGCTGTCTATGGATGTAAGGCAGCTTGATTATTTAGACATACCTGTTGGGGACAGCTGGTCGTGTAGACCAATGACCCTGAAGTGGTAACAGGAGGGTTGGACTGTGTTCCTGGTATTTCCACTGTTACCTTTAATGACAGGGAAAATACCTTTATCCCTTGGTGCTCACATTTCCTTCTGTATCAAAGCAAGGTAAGAAGCGCTGGTTAAATCAAAAGCAGTACCCTGCTCCTGTGATGACTGTTGCCAATAGGAGCGTACAATCTGGGTAGGCGCAGGCAGAACAAACAGTGATGAGTTGAGATTATTTTAATAGTTCTGCGATGTGTTTGCACCTTTTGAAAGACAGAGCAGTGTGGTTCAGCAGGTATTAATTTATTGACATATCTGTTGTGTTAAGTGGATATAGAAAAATGCACAAACAAAACCCCTGTTCCCAGTTGTAGGATCTTTTCTAAGATTAGAGGCATTAGATTTTGCCTTGGATCAGGCACTTAAAAATTGCTTGCATTTGAATCACAGTCATTTTTTTAATAAACAGCTATAGAAGATACTTTAAATACTACTTCATGCAACGAGGATATTATTCTGTACTGTTTAATTATTATCTACTTTTATTAGATTTTGTTGGATATAGGAGTGTACATACAAATAAGGCTAATACAGGAGTACCAAAATGCATGCATACCTCTCAGTTACATCAGACTTGGCAACTGCTTTCCATACTTACATACAGCCATGACTATTTTGCCTTTAGCTTGTGAAGGTAAAGTACTTTTCTTTAAAAAATCAGATGAAAGGTTTCTCTGTGGTATTAGCAAGTTTTCCTTACAAAGTGGGATCTCTTTGGGTGTCAAGATTTACTTTCCTGGGACAAGGCAGTTTTTATGCAAACGGATCTAACTGAATTTTGTAGATGTAGCAGAACTCTAATTTTAGGATGGTTGTCTCCAGAATGACTGTTATAATCCTTTTCAATTGACCCTGAATGCTCTTATTCGGAGAGGTCAAGCTAGACACCTGGATATAATTCAAAAATAGAAACTCAATGTGGGAGCTGACATTTAAGTTTCTTTATTGGCGACATGGAGTGCTTTAAAATTGCAAGAAGAAACCTCATGCTGTACCTGTAGGAGATGAATTGTATAATTGCTAGATTTCTTGACTTGCTAGTAGTCAGTGGTACATTCCTTGTGTGCTAAACTCTTGGCAATCTTTTCACAAGATATGTAAATGGCAAAAAATAACTCAGTAAAATAGATCTTTTAAAAAAATAAAGGTATGATAATAAAACAGGAGAACTGGAGTTTTGCATGTTCTTATATTTTATATTCATAGTTTGAGAATTATAAATCTACATTATAAACTTTTAATGTTTGGAAGGCAGAAGACCTGGAAAAGATGACAGCAAACTTAAATTCAACTTGAATTTTGTTCCTAAATTCTGAGCATTTCCCTGTTTTGATGTTTTTAATACAAAATTCTGCTTCACATGAATAGAAATGCCCTTTTCTTGAAAGAAAAAAGTGTCATGTGTGATGAAATCCTGGTAAAATGAAGGTCAGTTTCACTTGGAAATCTTTCTGGCTGACACTGTGATCTAGAGAACCAAGCTGTAATATCACACAGGGGGACTGGCCCTTTATTGGCAGAGCTGCGACTGGTTTGCTGTGTTGCCAGGGTCACATATTCACCTGTCTGTGCTAAAAAGGCTCCTGCGTTGATACTGTCTGAGTGAGCATTTCATGTCACCCATCTGCACTCCTTTTAGCAGGATGAATCAATTCTGTCAGATGGGGTCTACAGCTGATGATGTAATGCTAAAAGTCATCACAGGTCAACTATTTAAAGCAATCAGCACTGCAAATATGAACTACCTGAGTTACAGGTTTAGTAAAGTGGTCAGTAGGGATTGTCGGGGAAGGGGTAGGGCTGGCAAAGCATAGCCTGTTAGGGTTTGTTTTACAGGCTGTGGTTTTGGCATAGCTGGGGCCCTAGCCCTGTGGCTCAGGCATGTGGCAGCAAAAGCCAGTGGATTTAGAACAAGGTCTAGTAAAGGGTGTTGTCCAGGCTTGGGGCTGGTTTGCAGGAGAAGCCACCATTGGCCTAGATCTCGGCTAGATTAGGTGTATGTTGGTTTTCAGTCCCTGTATCAAGATGAAGTTTTGTTCATAGGGTCTGCCTGCATGGACCAACAGCTTTGCATCAGGAATGTATAGGGTTGGATCAGATAAATGTTTGCCCAGAGGCTGTCAGAGGTATTTGGATTAGGATTGGATTCGTATTGATGTTGTCTTTTGTAGTGCTAGGGCTGACAAGCTTTGGTTAGGGGCTGCTGCCAGAAGAGACTGCCTGGCTATTTTTTTGTGGTGGTGGCTGGGGGTACTGCTGGCTGATTTAGAAATGGTGCGGACTGGATTCCCTTGAGTTGCTGCTGAAATTAGGATTTTTGGCCATCAGTTGTCCAAAAAGTCAAAAGATAGATCTCAAAACTGGATGCAGAGTTACACAGGGTTCTAGAACTAGCCAGACAATTCTTATCTCAGTTGTGATCTAGCACTGGCAGAAACTGCTGGTGAGAGAAATGCATTTTGATTAGAGTCCAGGTTAACAAAAGAAAATAAGGTTGGGGCTTAGCCTAGACTTCCTGGGACTTGCAAGGGCGTGCAGGAGATAATGCATGTACAGGCAGCCAGCTGGCAGAGAGGCTGATGAGCCTTGTCAGGCTAGGGCCAGGATTGGATTAAATAATCACTTTTGAACAGGAGCGTACAGTGATTTACCTTGTGGAATGAAATAAGAAATGACTTCAATACTCACTTTAGGGCAGAGGCCAAAAGATGCATATCTGCTCTAGCAGCAAGGACCTATTGTTTATGGCTGGCTTATTGTTGGATTTTAGTGATATTGCCATGTGAGGATTGGAGGTGATGACAACAAGGGTCTTCTATGTAATTTAGTCCTGATGCTGGCAAAGGTTTCCAGAGGAGATTATGCCTCATATTTGGGAGAAAGCTGCAGGTCAGGCGGGAAGTGGTGAAGGATCTAGTCCTGGAAGCACTGGTAGATCAGGGTCAGGATGGTGTTCCTGGGAGTAGGTGCGCTAGAATTAAGGATGAGCGCACAGACATAGTCAGGGTTAAAGTTTAGTTGTGACTAAATCAGATTTTGTGTTATCAAGGTCAAATGGCCAAAACTCTGCTTAATCTAGAAGACACCATTGGAATATAGTCCTTTCATCATAAAACAATACTGCCTCTTGAGATATGTGTCTTCCCGAGGTCAATTCTGTCAGATGGTCTGGGTCACTGGCTTTTATCAACCTGTGTTTGCATTCAATACTTTTTTTTTAGCAATAGTCATAAAAATCACCCATTCTTATTTCCAAAAAAGATACAACTGTTGTAATGGTTTCTAGGTGAAGCTCACATGTAATGACCAGCCTGAAAAGAGACCAAAACATTATTTATCTTGACTAGATGCCATGACAACTTCAGAAAAATTCTACCCTTTTTCTCCTATTTGGCAAATGTGGTAAAATTTATGGAAAGCCGTGTAGTAGTTTTTCTGAAAACAATGTACAGGTTCTATTTCATATCTACCTTTTTTTCTGTTCAGTATAAATTATTTCAATTAATAGTTCTTAAAACATGATCATTCTCCCAATCAACATATTCCATCTATAAGTACATTGAAACTGCTGCATTAGGTCAAGCAAAAAGTCTGCTTCACTCAGGTTTCTGTTTCAGAGAGGAATTAGTTTCGGATACTGAAATAAAGAGTGCATGAAACAGATCAAGGTTAACCTCTCCTTGTAGGCCCTCCTTGACCCTCATGTTGCACTTGGACTGTTGTGTCTAATGACTCAAATGAGCCAGTCTTCAGGAATATCTATAGGCCCGTTTGTGCTTTAATTGCCCTTTTGACAACATCTAGCTCATAGAATGAGTTCCACAATGAGCTATGCACTGTGAAAAATAAGGCATGTGTCTCATTTTTAAACCCTTGGTGCAATATTTTCACTGATTCCGTCTGGTTTTCCCACTCTGAGAAACAGGAAATTATTACTACTGTTTGCCCCCTTTCTCCATTATTTCTATATTTTAGATCTCTGTCATCATCATTTGCCTCTTTCTACTGTCCTACTCTATTTGATCTTTACTTTTGTCGAAGATGGTCCACACAAGAGTTACCCTTATTTCTCTTCTCTGTCTTTTTTCTAGTTCTGCTGTGGTTATATATTCATAACTTTTTATAATC
>VYZM01006412.1:267817-284167 GCA_013398915.1 Dromas ardeola | reverse complement strand
ATTAATTATATGATATATAAATACATATTTTGAGAAAGAGTGAAAATGGATAGGACACAAATGTATTCTGCTTGGCTATGTAATGTTCTCTCCTTTTTCCTGCCTTTCTGTAATAGGCCATTAATCTTTTTAACTGTTACTGCACATGGACCTGATATTTTCAGAAGAATGTCTATAACAACCCTACTAACCATTTTGAATAGTAGCACCTAATGTGGAGGACATTTTCATGTATAATTAGCATATATAATTAATTGTTTTCTCCCACAGGCATTATTTCCTTTTTACTGAACTTGAATTTAGTCTGCCAAAGCTTTGAGTGCTTTCACAGACAGTTTCATTTTTAGCGACCATTCATAATTATTTTCATTAGCAAACTTGGTCAGCTCATGGTTGACCCTTTATCTTGTTCACCTGCGGGTCTGCCTAGCAACTCATGCCCTTGCACACATCCCTAAGGGATTCCACAGGTCCTTCATCCATAGTCAGAACAGGTTATTGGACTGCTCTCTGTTACCCAGTCATCAGTTCATGGGAGGATCTTCTTAACTCATGTGAGCTTTGTCTAGGATCTTTGGTAAGGGACCTAGAAGAGGAGACCTTAGTAGGTACCTAAGCTACCTTTATCAGTGTCCTTTGTGAATTTTGGCAAAGCAAACCACAATGCTTGGAAAGCATCACCCTTTTCAGGCACCCATCTTTGACTTCTGTTCTTTATTTTCATTCTATCTACTGGTTCCATAACAGAGGTAGAGGAATTGGACTGTATTGCGTTACTCATGAAGCCCCTTCTAAAAAATGTTGTTACAATTTTCTATTTATTTTCCTGTGGTTTAAACAATAGCTTGTCCATGAAAATAGGCTAAATGTGATCATATGTGATTTGCATCCCTGTGCTCTTCAAAGAGTACATGATTTGAAACTACTAGGTGGGTGCTGTTTGGATCTGGAGATGTGTACTGTTAATCTTCAGTACCTTAAAATACTGCTGATCTGAAATGTACTGTCAGCTTTTAATTTCAGGCAACAGACACAGTTTCTTAGACATGCTATTTTTTATTCCTCTGACAAATAGTTCTTTGTAATTTTTCCTTTTCTTTTTCTGTGGCTTTTTCTGTTATCATGTGTAAGTTCCCCAAGTCTACCTACTTCAAAAATCAGTCTATTTTAAGTACTATGAAGTTTTGGTGCCAGCCTTGTTCAGTTTTCATCCTTTTAACATTTTTTTTTGGTGGCAAACATTGCCTCTTTATTTTGTTAATTTTATTTTTATACAGTTTCTATCACAATAGGATCCTATTTTTTTTTACATTAATTTCTGGAGTATTACTGCAATTAAATTAAGGTTAATAAATATTCTGCAGTGGGTATTAAGGTGGCTTGCGCAAAGGTGAATTTTCTTAACCTGTTGGTTGTGGTGAAATGGTCTTTCCATAGATGAATGGGATGTCATGGGTGGTACCCACAGAAGAGATGCAGCAGGTCTGGTTTTGGTAAATTTGGGGTTGGCCTTGGTTCTGTGGAATAACTTTGGTCTTCTCATTTGAGAAGCTTCTGCTTTTGTTGCACTTAGTAGTGGATTCTGTACAGATTATCATACCTGTTATAGCTGATACAGCAGGTTCTGTGGCTGCCAGCTATCCTAGCCAGTCCATTACACTGATTTTCTACTTTGTTCTTCCTTTGGGGAGAGTAATGGAATTTGAGAAAAGATTTGAACCTTCTAGTTTTCTCTTTTGGCTTTGTGAGAAATTTAGTCTAAAGGCTTTTAAACACTCATCCTAATCACCTAAAGGAACACAGCTTAATCCAAGATTGGGGTATGGTGAGCAAGTTCAATTTAGAGATGTTTTGTAAAGCGTGGAAATTGGTGATAATGTAATTTCACAGGGATTTCTCTGGCCAATTTAGAGGCTGAATTAAGAAGCAACAGATGGACCTGTCTTCCATATAAAGACAACCCCAAAAACAAGCTGATCCAACATCCAGTCGAGGGACATGAATGCAGAAGTGGGTTGTAGACATGTTCCCTGGAGCTCAAAGGCAGAGCTCCCTTCAGCATTCCAAGGGAATTAAAAGACAAGCTCAGAGAAGTCATGGTGTAGTCCTGTGTTAGAGGGTATTCTTGAAAACCTTCAGCATCTCTCATGATTTACATTTCTTGTACTTTCTATGTTATTTTAAACAAGCTTGTAAAATTATTTTCCCATGACAATGTCTGGCTCCTATTTCTGATTCATGAGCAAATTATGAAAAGCAACAAATCTCGTGCACATCCTTCTCCTTTTTCAGTGTTAGGTATCACTACATACAAACAGGAATATTAAAGCACTCTAAGTAGAGAAAGGAAAGCATCATACAAAAACATTTTTTTACTGACATGAAAAGCACAAAATTGTGTATGCTACATGAGGATAGTTCTCCCCACCCTCATCTGCAGTTTTTTTGTATGTTCCTTAAAAGACTTCAACATTGAACTTCTCATTAATAAATAAAAGCTTGTGATTTGGGATTTGGCACTTGCAGAAAGCATTTGTAGTAATAATGTGGAAAAATCCATTAGACCTTTTTAAATAAGCATTGTGACATGGAGCTAGATCATAATACACCAGATCAGATTTCATAAGACAAAAGATGGTGTGCAATAATAATTCCCGTTCCCTGTTCCCAGTTTGGGACATGCACACACACAAGAAAGAAATGGTGTCTTTCCTCCTCCCCCAGCACACACAATATCATAAAATCGGAGCACTTTGTTGAATACACTTTTCATGGTTTAACCCTACAATTAACATTAATAATTGCTTGGTTATAAACTGCTGGCTATAAACTGCTGATTAAGTTTCACAAGCACACAAGTAAACTAAGTGCAGTTTTGTAGGCCAGAATGTGTGTTCTTCAGTGAATATAAACAAACGGCTCAAATCAAGCATGAAAGCATTAGGCTTTGGGGGACTTTGCTTGTTTGTTTGTTTTTAGGTGAACTTACCAAAGTTGGGGGGTCTAGGAAAAGCAACACAATACAAAGCTGAAGTCAGATACTGCAGTTTCTTTGTCACAGGACAGATCAGAATAATTCAAAAAGATTATGCTGCTTTCATATTGGAATTATGAGGTCTATTGTTTTCATTAAACTTTCTGTGGATATCCCCAAACTTAATACTGCATTTTATCAGTCTCAAACTTCACGTGAGGCTTGTGCCTCTCTGTTGTACTGTCCCAGGCAGTCATTTACAAAATCAATTTAAAAAAGCAGGGTACAAGCGATGGGTTTTTTTCAGGATCTTTCTACAAAAATAAAAGATATTTCTGTTGCTGTTGACTGTAGGCTAGACAGTTAACTTTTGATGAATAGTCTGAGGACTTGAATTTTAACCAACTCTTTGAAAGACTGGTGATATCCTCTTGGGTCTTACAAAGTGGTGAGGGCTGCTCTGATGTTCGAAATACTCCAAACTCCCCTGAATCATCAAGGAAGTCAAGGATGATTTCTAGGGGGTTGCAATGCGCTAATGCAGGGCTTAGTGCTCTGCAAGGTTGGAGTACTTCTGCTGTCTGCTATTAATAAATTCAGATAGGATTTTATTTGCAAACATAATGAATGATTGTCATTTTTTCTGATTCAGTGATGTAAGGATGCAAAACTCACTGTTAATTAGAGGACTAGAGATTCTCAAGTATTGACCATCTCTATTTGAAGCTTTGGCATTTCTCATAGCTAGCAGGGTGTTGTTGCAAGTACTGCAAGGGTAAAAAATTTCACCATACTCCAGAGCTGAGTATTTCAATGTGTGGAAATTGGCCCTGTGCAGCAAAACCAGAACATTTCTTAAAGCATTTAGCTATCAAGTCTCACTTTGAGTTTTGCAAGGCTTAAGCAGATACTGATGTTTTGTGCTCAATTAAGGTCTTAGCTTTAACAAACTGTCAAACAAAATCAGAAAGAAATTTTTTCTGTGTGGAATCACCATATATTGTTCATCTTCTGCTTACAGTACTCCTTAAAAAAATAAACAAAGATGTGCCTGCTTCTGTCATTTGCTTGTTTTGTATCATTTTAGCTTATGGCTGTGGCTCATTGTAATTCCTTCCCACCTATGTTTTTATCATGGCTGTATGAGTGACTTCCACGTTAGGCTGGAAAAGATGTACATCTGTCTTTTCTCTGTGTCAAAACAGACAGATAATTCTGCAGACATGCAGGAATAGTCTGCAGGGAGACGAACTCTTCTGTCTTTCTGATATATGTATTTTTTTTAATGTGAACTCTTTTTTCTTCCCTTCCTTTTATAGTAGGCGTTGTATGAGCTCTTGGTCTGTTCTTCCTGATTCACTGAAGACCATACTGCTAAGTAGATCTTCTGAGTTTAAGAATCACTGATGATCCTTAAAAAACAAAGAGTAAGAGCAGAATTCTCCCTAGTGAATGCTTTTTCTGCACATTCAGATCAGGGACCTCCACGAATGGCTTCCAGGACAATAGAACATTTTTCCCAGGAGTGTATGAGGCTTTCATGAGCCCAGAAAGACCCTTCTGAAGTGTGTGATTAATGTGCCATCCCCACACAAGGAATCAGATATCCTGTTTCTGACACAGAGACTCAAATGATATTAATCCGTGCAAAAGGCCTCCCATTTGCTGAAGAAGCCGTATTGCTACAGCTGTATTTTTTTTTCCTGTTGGGAATTTACGTCACTGTTTACTCTAATTAGAAAAGGGCAGCCTTAGTCTCTGTGGGCCAGATCTCTTACAGCCATCAACATATCCTGCAGCATTTTTGCCTTCCTCCTTCTCTTCAAGATATACTTTGATTTGTAATCATGTTTCTGTCCATCTACAGGAGAAAACAAAACAAACAACCCAGATTACGCTGTTCAGCTCAATTTGTCATATTTTTGCTTCTGGTTCACAGTCTACTCTTCGACAATGTCTCCTGGTGTTTGGAAAGAGAGAAAATGAAAGGCAGATTGAAAAATGGTTCTAAAACAGGGCAACTTGTTCAAAACATGGGGAAAGAAAAAGGAGGCAGTGCTGAAACATTTTAAGCTGTCTGAAAAAAAGAACAGGGAGTGTTGCTCCTGAGGGCAGGAGTACTGACTTAGAGAAGGACCCATCTTTTCTGTTTGTGATTTGGCAGTTTTCTGTCCCACGTTAGCATCGTGCCACTGATGCAGAGATGCCCAAGCCACACAGATACATTATGTCCTAGGACAAATAATCAACTAGGAGAGGCTTTTGGTAGCGACATTGTTCTTCCTTTGCCAGCTGTTCACCCAAAGGCTTAGAGGTAAGGACAAGGGATGCCTTGCAGAGATTTTGAAGTCCCCATAACTGTATTAATCAGCACAGCCGTCAAACAGGAAGGATTTTTTCCTGGGCCATGTGCAGGTGATGCTGTTTTAGCCTTGTGAAGGTCTTTTTTCTTGTTGCACTTCTTGCACTATAAGCTCTTGTTTACATGGGAAATCACAGAATCATAGAATTGTCTAGGTTGGAAGGGACCTTTAAGATCATAGAATCCACCCATCGACCACCCATACTTTTGTATTTCTCACAGTACAGTCTCCCATTTTTTACTCTGAACTACCTAATATAGTATACATGGTCTCTGAAGGGTTTGGGAAATTAATCTAAAATCTATGTCATTGTGGCACAGACAGCAGGTAGTGGTAGGTGATTTTCTGATGGAATAAAGATCAGTCCATATCCTCTGTCCCTAAAAAATTATTCAGTAGCACTAATCATGCATTTAACATGCATTCACCATGCAGTCATTATTTCAGAACATGGTCTCAGAATGGTCAGAATGCCACGGATTATGCCTAGAAATTCATTCAACTGTGTTTTGCAGCCAAGATTTTGCCATCAGTCTATGCTCTGGTTTGTGCATTTCATTTTCTTATTGCAAAGTAGCTGCAAGATGTGTGTGGCAGAATGCTTCTTCCCAGGTATTTACGTATTTACGTCAGGTTCGCTCTTTGGTGTTACATCTTTTTCAGATCCGCTATGCTGGTGCTGCCGACAGTTCAGTACAGTTTATCTTCTATCAGCCTATCATTCACCGATGGAGGGAAACGGATTTTTTCCCTTGTTCAGCATCCTGTGGAGGAGGTAATGAATTACCACTGTATTCCAGAAACCGTCATCTGCACACACGATCTGTCCCAACTGCTGCACTGAGATTTAAACATTTAAAATGGACAAAATCTGAAAATGAAAGTAGTTACATTGAAATGAAGGGAGGGATGTAGCAACAGTGGTAGTAGCCTGTAGATTTTTTAGCATTGTACCACGCTCTGTAGCTGAAGTACATTTTGGTATCCATGTGACTGCATTCAGTGCTACAGCTGACAGCTACAGCTGCCAACATAAGGGCTGATGGCATTTAGGTCCGCTTTGGAATCGCAAGATGTCTCCTTGCTCCTGTCCCCACCAGCAGATTTACCCTCTGAGTCTTGGTTACCAAGAAACCTCAGCCTTTGTTTTTTGTTTTTGCTTTAGGCTTCTGAATTTTTATTTGAACATACTGGTTATCTTTTGTTTCCTACTACGTGTGATTTCAGTCTGGTCTGTGAAACAGCAGCTGTTGTGTCCAAAAGCGCTGATATTTTCAGTTTGCTTTTTACCAAGTGAGAACTTAGGTGCACTTCAGAGAGAGACAGGAAGAACACCACATCACATATTGTTTCCTCTGCTGTGTATTGCAGGTTATCAACTGACATCTGCGGAATGTTTTGATCTGAGAAGCAACCGGGTAGTAGCAGATCAATACTGTCACTATTATCCTGAAAATATCAAGCCAAAGCCAAAACTTCAAGAATGTAATCTGGATCCTTGTCCTGCAAGGTCAGTCATCTCTAGTTTTAAAAGAGACTGGGCTCTAAAGGAATAAAATAAAGTAGGAAAATACTCTGTTGCTGTTGCTTAGTGTGCCGTTTAGCCTACATAATTGAACCTCTTTCTTGCACTGAGGATGTACTGTGTAGAAAAAGACCTCTGTTTCACACCTCCACATTGCAAAGAACTGATTTGAAATGGTTGTTTCTTCCCTTCAGATTGTGTTTTGCCTCATTTTATATTATGAAGTGTGAGAAAACAAATTGTCCATGATACCATCCCATGATCAACACATATCTCTTAAGTTTTAGTGGGATGGGAAGAATTATCTTGAGGTAAAAACGTTGCTGGAAAATGGTTGTCATCACAATTAGAGGCATTATTTTTATGTTTTTTTTACATTTTCTGCATAATAAAAAGCTTACATGCAGTCATGGCAGCTTGTAAGAACATAACACGGGAATTTGTTCTAATTATCAATACCCTTTGGTCCCACACAAAAGACTTCTCTCTGCTCCCCTGCCAAGCATTCTTGCTCAGAAGATCAATAGTGAAAATAGTAAGATCATGGGAGTCAGATTTCCCATGTATAAGAAAAGGAACAAAACCACAAAAAGGACCAGTCCTTTTTCGCACTGATTCCCCTGAACTTCACTGGAAGTCAGTCTGCAGCCGCTCATAAGCCCCAAGCATTTATTTGTGTAATATAAAACTTTCGGTCCTCTGGTGTGGTTTTCCTAAAAGATGGTTGAACACAGCCCAGCAGGCATGTGTGCAAGGAGGCCCTAAAGCATTTGTTTACCTGCTCCTTTCCCTCTACACTAGTTTTGAGCCAAGTTTGATAACGTGAGTTCGAGCACGTGTCACATAAAAAGTTGCTTTGGCCCTTCAGATTGCTGGAGGTTGCCATAGAAAAAAGATGTCCTAGCCAGGAGAAGGATATTTTAGGGACCTATGGGCTATGTATGCACCTGACTGAGGATGATTGCTTCCCAAGCCAGGTATACCAGCTTTAGACTAGCTAGGCATTATCAGACCAGGACAAATCACTCCAAGTCCAAGATAGTTTTTGCCTCTTCTAGAAAGTTTTCATCAAAGTTCATTGACTTTTCATAACTGGAGTTAACACTCAGGTTTCTTCGTCACCGAAGACACATTTACCCAGAGTGTATGGCAGTTCATATTCCTTTGTTCTAGAAAACACATTTTTAACAGTAGTTCTCTTGGTAAATAGTTAAAAGCCAGAAATGTTCTCATACAGTTTTAAATTTGAAGTGAAAATCTCTCAGAATTAAAAAGTGGAAATATCAAATCTCGAAAACCAACATTATCGCAGCTGTATTGTATAGTCTTTAAGTTACATACGTTATCAAGTATTTCATTAGGATGTATTAAGGATAATATTCAGAATGCAGCTTCACTAGGTCTTTGTGCAAAGTATTTCCTGTTGAGCACGTACTCAAAAGTGATTTTTCAATTTAGAGATTGCTTTCCCACAATGCAACAAGACCATTTTTTCCTTCAACAATATTCTGTCAAGTTCAGTATCTGGCTTCTCTTATCCTCGTACTTTCCACAAAAAAAAAAAAAAAAAAAAAAAAAAAAAAAAAATTCTCAGGTTACTTGAATATATTAACAGTTGCAACTAGAAACCTTACTGTAATAAAGTCCTTGTATTTTTTCCTCAGTGATTTTCTCAGATCAAAAACTGTTTCTTTGAACTCTCCTTGAATTGTTTGAGACAGATGTCAGTAAAGTAGAGGCCAGGTATGTTCAGGTAAGAGACCTAAATATGAACATCTCAGAAAAAGCATTGCTGAAAGGTGTGAGTCGATACAGAACCTGTCTTTTAGATTCACCTCTCAGAGTACCAACGAGAAAGTAATTTTATGTAGCTGCTTTTTTTTTTTTTAAAGCCTAAGCTGCTACTTTTTTAAAATACAGTTCTGAGTCAAATATGTAATTTGCCTCTGGAATTTGTACTATGGATATTTTCCATACTTTTCCTGATAATTTTAAATGCGATATTCTCAAATGTTAAGACAAATGACTGCATGGTACATGGAAGGAAAGAGAGAAAAAAAATAGCAGCTGGGCAGATGTCAGGAAGCAATTTTTGTTTTATATAAGACATAACAAGGCAAAGTTGTTGATATAAAGACCCTGAGGGGAGGGAGAGTCATTTAGAAGTACAGCTATCCTGTCCCAGGGTACAGGCAGTAACAGAGAGGAACTGGTTTTTTGGAAACATCCTCACGGAATGCCAAATTGCAGATGATTATATTCAAAAGTGCCTTTGTAAAGAATTCAAGAATCAACAACCCAGACAGAAAACCAGAGGAAATCTGTGGTAACTTCTGGAATCCCAATGCTTTCTTATGGTCAGGAAGAGGGTAGGTGAAGCAGAACAACGGGGTCAGGAGTGTGAGCGAGGAGGGTGTCTTGGCTCTGCTCTGTCTTTGCTGTGTGGGAGCTGCCGGTATAAGACGAAGATGTTAATTTTTCCTGGCAAACCCAGTCCCAGTGAGGCACAGCTGATTAGTGGTTGCTGACTGTTCTATGGTGTGTCAATGAATGCCACAGAAAATAATCATGGAAGACCACAGTGGCGCTGAATAAAGCAACGGAGAGGGGTTACTCTCGGAGCAATTACATTAAAATTTTCAGCAAGCGGCAGGCTGAAAGGAAAGTTTAAATGAATATCAGGAGTATCATGTGGGCCTGGAATTAGTTGCCTCTTTAGGCTTAGTGCACAGAAAAGTTTTACTTTATTGTGCTTATTATGACCATAATTAACAGTATTGCTGGCATCATGAGTAGCAAAAAAAGCTTAGGCTGAAAGAACATGGAAAATGAATCAACTTCTTTCTGCAAACACAGTTTCTTACATACTCAGAGGAAAAGCAGTGTGCAGAAGGTTACTTATCAAAAATATATAATTTATACACGTTCCTTTTCTGCTTTAAGTAAAGGTGGCCCGACCACCTAAGTAAGACCGGTAGTTAGTATCTTGCAGGACAGATAACCTGTCGTGACACCGAGTCCCTTTTCATCTCTACATACTATCAATGCCCTATCCAGGGCATTGACCCTCTCATTGACCCTCTTTGGGATTCGTCTCCCACCTTAAAAAGATAGAAAGAAAATATCTGTTTATTATTATGTTATTATTAAGTTTTTACAACAGTCTGTACTTAACTGGCGAGTACATGTATAATGTCTACTGATGTAAATAGTTTGATCTAGTTCACTCCCCTTCTATGTGGCAAAATCCAATATTAAGACTTCACATATTTAATTAATTGAAAATCTTTTTACTATCCAAAACTTCACAGACTGGAGGTGAGGTTTTTTAATCCTTCTGTCTGGTATCCTCTAATGAAAGGTGAATGGAATTTTTTTCTGTTTTGTGAAAAAGTCTGTTTAGATTGGACTTAACTAGGTGTGCTAAGTACTTACCTAAGACAACTCTGAGGTGCTATAAGCTGAAGATAGCATTCCTTTCACAATTCAAAGGCATTCCTCCAAAAAGCAGTCTTGACAAATATGAAAAAGGCTTTTACCCCACCCATCATTTACCTACTCACCAGGATACTCTCTGGAGCAACATCAGTGCTGCTTCTAGATTTCATCTTCAGCTTTTAAGTGGCATTCCCAGCTGCACTGTTCTGCATTTTTTAATTATCTCCTCTCGTTTTTGCCTGTCTCTGCTACATGTTAATGTGGGGTTTTCTGGGTCACAAAAGCTCCACTGGTCCTTTTACCAGGAGACCTCAATGGTGTATGACAATTTCTAAAGGCATCTTCAGCAAAGATTCTAATTTCATGCAGCAGCTGTCTCAAAAAAATTCATATTAGCAAATCTCTAACACGTGAGCTTCTTTTTTAGCACTTTGCCAATAATGCTAGACTGATCTGCACAGGGAAAAATCCTGGAATTAGCTAGATCATTAACTGTACACCTGCCACTAGATATAATGTTAGTACCTCTGGAAAGTTTGGGGAAAATCTCTAGTTCACCCAAGAGTTTCAACACCCAGAGATCTGACAGAATTCTCAGATAGCCGCAGTTTATGGAGTCCTCCAGCAAAATTACAAACTCTTTTGCATACTCGTAAAAGTTTTTCTTTTGACATTCTCACTTAACTAGCCACACTGTTGGGTGGTGGAGACAGGTATAAGCACAAAGAAACTTAAATTTAAATAAAATTGTACGTTTTAGTTGTTAATTTTTAACTAATCTAAAAAGAGCAATGAAGTACAAGTAAAAGCACAAGTAAAAGCAAAAGGCTGCTAGGATATTATGGCAATTGAGAGTAACCCCGAGTAGTGAGAAGTCCCCAGTATACTTCATGATGTGAAAGTGTACACAATTTCCTGGGCAACAGCGCAAGACGTGCATGGTAACTTTTATATATTTCCTTTAAAAGAAAATGAGTTAGTAATGAGTAAATATGCATGATTAAAAGGGCAATATAGACATAGAGTATCCTCTTAATCAGTAACAGAGGTCTCCTCACTTCATTACAAATTGGCAGCTGAGGCAGGAAATTGCCAAACACATACTTTTTTGCTTGTTATCAACGTCCCTAAAGGTATTATATTAGATAGCAATTATAAGCCAAGTATCACAGTAGTGCAGTGTTCCCATTTTCACTGCATTCTTTCTGGAAGATGAACAAAATTGGAGTGCTGGTATGTTCCTGAAAAGACGAGCTGTGCTTTCTGATTTACACAGTAGCAGCCATAGATCTGCAGTGATGAGAGGGGGCTGAGACACAATGACTCATTTATTGTTATTGCCCTCAACTGGGACATATGGTAGATTTAAACTTTGTTTTGAATACTCTTGCACATAAAATATCCCATAGTTACCACAGATAACTAGGCTTTTTGACAACACCCGAGCTTTTTGCATGGATGTGGAACACTGGTCATGAAAATGCCCTTTCCTGATCTCTGCCTCAGGCAAATGGTCATTTCTGTGGATTTGCATTTTTACTTAAGTTCTTAATTTGTTACAGGGGGGTTGAGAAAGCCTTTCTGCCTTGCAGTGCTCTCTGAACCTTGGTTGCCTCTGATTGCTGTGTCTGGTCTCAATTTCCACAGACAGTCATGTGCGTATGAATTATCCTAAAGACAGCAAGAGAAAACCATTCCAGGGGAAGATGAGACATGAAGGTTTTAGCTGTCAATGCAGAAGGGAGAGCAAGCCTTTTCCATCAGCATGGTTAAAGTTGCATGAGCTGGAAAAGTGAGACTGGTATTAGCAAAAAGTATGCTGCCTGTGAACGAGAGACCCCAGTCAACAAACATAAGTCATTCCAACTGCATATTTATAGCGAGTGATTTTTGAACACTTCAGAATTTACCGAGGAACTACCAAGGTTGCTGGAGAAATGAGCTGAAATGATGCATTATGCATGAAAAAAAGCAGAAGTCTAGGGAGGCCAAAATCAATTCAGAGCAGCAGGAAAGGAGCCACTGGGTAAGTTTTCAGGAAGGCTGAATTGAATAGAAATGGCAGTACGTATGCCTCCAGATACAGGAGTTGTAGATAGAGAAGGAGCTGATAGCAGTGGCAATGTTCTGATAGTCATAAATGGTGTCACCTGAGTTCAAGAGCAAGATAAAGAGGAGCTGCAGATACTCCTAAGGCTTAAAGAGGGAATTTTCTTAAGACAAATAGACAAACCTGGAGTTTTTGGGCAGGGTAAAAGGCATTTAAATTAAGCTAGAAAATTATTTTGTCAGAACAGGCGGGGAGGGTGGGCCAGGAAGCATCCGTCAAAGTGTTAAAAGATGTGAATAGCAGAGCAAATTCAGTTCTAAGGAGATAGTTCGTATGAAAGAAAGACAGAAAGGCAGGAAGGAGCCTTTCTGATACACCTGTCAGGGTGTATCAGATAACAAACTGTAAGGTGGGAAAGTAGTTCTTGTACTGCTATGAGCATCAAATACAGATATCTGTCTGTCCAAGGTGAAGTTACAAGAAACATAGTCTGTTTAAGTCCTAGAAGAGACCAATCCTGCAGCAACTAATAAGATGGTCACAGAAATTTACATGGGATATTCAGTTATTAATGTTTAGTAGTGGAAAATAACAACAAATTTCCGTCTTTGTAGCAAACACTGCTCACCCAAACCATCATAAAATATTAAACTGAATAAAAAAACGGAGAAGATTTTTAGAAGCATTACAGTCATTCTACAGGAAGTAAATAATACATTTGCTGCTTCCAATTGATAACACCCACGTCAAGCCCTCTAAAGAGATTAGATTTTAGCAGTCTATGGCAATGATAAGTAAACCATATGTTTCTTAGAATTTGAAATTCGTACACCATGAACAAGTAATTTATTATAAAGGTGGCATACTGTTCTGCTGAACAGACATGCTGTCTAAAGTGTGATTTTTTTCTGGAGGTTGACACAGAAGGATAGCTTTCTCAGCAGTCCTTGAATTTTTAAGTGGGTTATTTAAGTATCCATTGACATTCCATTTGAAAATGTTTAGGTAGTGCACATTGGCTTTTACCAATCCATAAAGTACTAAGACCATATAAAAGAATATATAAATGCAATATACATGGTCATTCTTCAAGTTACGCAACGATAGGGTGTAATGTGATAAGATGATCACAATACTATCTATATCTCAGGATTAAGCATGGTGGTCCAGAAACCAGAAATGTAACTCATATTGGTAGCATAACTGAGAATTACGATACTTGCTACCTGCAAAAGTAGGCATTCAAAAGCCAATGTTTCCTGTACCTGTGGTGTTACTGTAGATGTCATCTACCCCGGCTCTGAATGGAAATAGTGATAGTTTTACAGAGTAACACAAGAGAAACATTAATAGGTACCATCTGATAGTAGGCGACTCTCTTCTGAGAGGTATGTAGAGACGCATTTGCCGACCTGATGCACTCTCTAGGGAGGTGCGTGGCCTACCGGGGGCTTGTGTCAGGGATGTCACCAAGAGACTACCAAATCTCATACAGTCCTCTGACTATTATCTGCTGTTGTTGTTTCACGTGGACATCAGTGAAACAGCCAGGAGCAGCCTGAGGAATATCAAGAAGGATTATAGAGCTCTGGGAGCAGCAGTCAGGGACTCTGGGGTGCAGGTAGTCTTTTCATCAGTCCTCACAGTCAAAGGAAAGGGGGTTAATAGGGCAAATCGAATCTGGCAAATCAACAGATGCCTACAGGAGTGATGCCATGGCCAGAGGTTTGGCTACTTAGACCATGGGACTTGCTTTGAGAAACCTGGTCTACTGGGGCCCAATGGGGTCCACTTGTCAGAGAAGCGGAAGAGCATCTTTGGTTAGAGGCTTGCCCAGCTCATGAAGAGGGCTTTAAACTAGAGCTGTTGGGGGAGGGGAACCTCAATCCATCCCGCTCCTACCAGTATGATGCCAATGCCAGTAAGAGATACCCAGAGCCCCAAGAGAGGTTGCAGGTCAACAGGAGAGCATCTGGAGTGCAGTACAAAGGAATACCAGCCACTCCAGCCAGTAAGTTAGCTTCATTGGGGGCCCAACTAAAATGCCTCTGTGCAAATGCACGTAGCATGGGGAGTAAACAGGAGGAGTTAGAGATGTGCGCATGCCTGCAGGACTGTGATCTTATTGGCATCATGCAGATGTGGTGGGATGGCTTCTGCAACTGGATTGTTGGAATCCAGCCTGGTAACAGGTTCTTTAGGAAGGACAGGCAGGAGGGATGAGGAGGAGGTATTGCCCTCTATGTCAATGGCCAGCTGAAGTGCATGGAGTTCTGCTTGCATGGGGATGGATGAGGAGCCGACTGAGAGCTTATGGGTCAGGATTAAAGGGGAGACAGGGACAGGTGACATTACAGTGGGGATCTGCTGGAGGCCACCCGACCAGGAAGACCGAGTGGATGAGGCCCTCTATAGACAGAGAGGAGTAGCCTCATGTTCACAAGCCCTGGTCCTCATGAGGGACTGCAACCACCCTGATACCTGTTGGAGCAACAACACAGCAGGAAATAAGCAATCCAGGAAGTTCCTGGGGTGCTTCCTTCTAGTGATAGAGGAGTCAATGAGGAGAAGTGCCATGCTGGACCCTGTTCTTACCAACAAGGAGGAGCTGGTGGGGAATGTGGAGCTCAAGGGCCGCCTTGGCTGCAGTGACCATGAGATGGTGGCGTTCAAGATCCTTCGGGCAGCGAGGAGAGCGCTCACTAACCTGGACTTCAGGAGAGCAGACTTTGGCCTCTTCAGGGATCTGCTTGGTAGAATACCATGGGATTAAGCCCTGAGGAGAAGAGGGGATCGAGAAAGCTGGCTAATATTCAAGGATCACCTCCTCCAGGCCCAGGAGTGATGTATGCCAACAAAGAGGAAGTCAGGCAAAAACATCAAAAGGCCTGCATGGATGAACAAGGAGCTCCTGGAGAAACTCAAACTCAAAAGGAAGCCTAAGAGTGTGAAAGGAAGCAAGGACAGGTAGCCTGGGAGGAATACAGAGAAATTGTCCGAGCAGACAGGGATCAGGTTAGGAAAGCTAAAGCCCTGATGGAATTAAATCTGGCCAGGGACATCAAGGACAACAAGAAAAGCTTCTATAGGTATGTCAGTGATAAAAGGAAAACTAAGAAAAACGTGGGCCCTCTCTGGAAGGAAACGGGAGACATGGTAACCTGCAATAGGGAGAAGGCTGAGGTACTCAATGACTTTTTTGCTTCAGTCTTCATCAGCAAGTGCTCTAGCCACACTGCCCAAGTCACAGAAGGCAAAGGCAGGCACTGAGAGAATGAGGTACCACCCACTGTAGAAGAAGGCCACGTTCGAGACCATCTAAGGAACCTGAAGCTGTGCAAGTTCATGGGACCTGATGAGATGCATCTGTGGGTCCTAAGGGAACTGGTGCCTGAAGTTTCTAAGCCACTCTCCTTCATATTTGAGAAGTTGGGGCAGTCCAGTGAAGTTTCCACCAACTGGAAAAGGGGAAACATAACCCCCATTTTTAAAAAGGGAAAAAAGGAAGACCTGGGGAACTACAGGCCAGTCAGTTTCACCTCTGTGCCCAGCAAGGTCATGGAGCAGATCCTCCTGGAAAGTCTGTTAAGGCCCATGGAAAATAAGGAGGTGATTGGTGACAGCCAGCATGGCGTCTCTCAGGGCAAATTGTGTCTGACAAATTTGGTGGCCTTCTATGACAGTGTTAACGGCATTGGTGGATAAGGGAGTAGCATCACTGACATGATCTACCTGGACTTGTGCAAAACATCTGACACTGTCCCACACAACATCCTTGTATCTAAATTGGAGAGCCATGGATTTGACTGATGGACCACTTGGTGGGTAAGGAATTGGCTGGATGGCCACACTCAAAGAGTTGCGTTCAACAGCTCCATTTCTGAGTGGTGACCAGTGACAAGTGGCATTCCTCAGGGGTCGGTACTGGGACCAGTGCTGTTTAACATCTTTCTTGGTGACGTGGACAGTGGGATTGAGTGCACCCTCAGCAAGTTTGCTG
>VYZM01006412.1:224641-267480 GCA_013398915.1 Dromas ardeola | reverse complement strand
GAGAGATGATTCTGCCACTCTACTCCGCTCTGGTGAGACCCTACCTGGAGTACTGTGTCCAGCTGTGGAGATCCTAACATAAGGAGGACATGAAGCTGTTGGAGCACATCCAGAGGAAGGCCACAAAGATAATCAGATGGCTGGAGCACCTAGGCTGAGAGAGTTGGGCTTGTTCAGCCTAGAGAAGAGAAGGCTCTGGGGAGACTTTATAGAAGCCTTCCAGTACTTAAAGGAGAGATGGGGAGGGATTCTTTATCAGGGGGTGTAGTGGTAGGACGAGGGATAATGGTTCTAAACTGAAAGAGGGTAGATTTAGATTAGATATTAGGAAGAAATTTTTCACTGTGAGGGTGGTGAGACACTGGAACAGGTTGCCCAGAGAAGTTGTGGATGCCCCATCCCTAGAAGTGTTCAAGGCCAGGCTGGATGGAGCTTTGAGGAACCTGATCTAGTGGGAGGTGTCCCTGCCTGTGGCAGGGGGGTTGGAACTAGATGATCTTTAAGGTCCCTTCCTAACCATTCTGTGATTCTGTGATTCTATGTGAGGGCCTCAATACCTGTTTCTTAGGTCAGAAAGCGTTCTTGTAGCACAAGGTGATAAGGTCACACTGTGGCATCTTCACAGAGCAGTGTGAGGGGAAGGTGCAGTATCACACACTGCCTTAGTGTTAGGATTTGTAGTGTTAAATGAGACTTTTTCACAAGGCTGTTGTCTGTCCAGTGATAAACATGGTTCTCAGGGAGATGCTGGCTTGGATGCTAAAATCTTGTCTTTTGTGATGAACTTTTCAGGTCTTCCAAGTGTTTTCTTTCACTTAATGAATTAGCTGTCCACAGCCAATTTAAGCTGCTTTAAATTTTTATTATTATTTGCTGATTGCTATTAATATCATAGACATACTTTGGACCATTTAGATGGCATAGTCTCTGCCACACAGATCATTTACTCTCAAGCCCAACAGGTTTCAGCAAAGGCCTAAATCTTCGCTGTGCGAGCCCCCATCAGGAAAGAGGTGTAACAGCTCCAGCTGTCCGGGAGTGCGGGCAGCCCTGTGGCTGCAGCGCTGTGGTTAGGAAACCCACAGGAAAACAGAGGCCACAGCAGAAGTGAAGGCTGTGAGCCGGAGGCGTGTGAGTGTCCTGCAGAGGTTGGGCACTGGCACGGCAGGGACACTAGTGTGGGAGCAACAGGCGCCTCTACCCACTCCCAGCCTCAGCATATCGTACCCATGCAGGGTCACACCATCCTGAGACATCGCCGGGGAAGATGCCCTTTCTCTCTGCTTGGCTTTTCTCTCAGCTCTAGCTCCCGTGCCCCTGCTCTGCTCAGCAGGTGCCCAACCCATCCTGTGGCAGGAAGGTCTGGCACCTTGTCGTCAGGGAGCTACAGGAGAAAGGCATTCATGCCTGCCATTTGTGTTAAGGGCATAGCTTAAGGAGGAAAAGGAGCTACCAGGGAAGACAACACCAGACATGACTTTTAAAGGAACGCGGCTGTGGGTACCCGTCCCAGGGGAAAGCTGAACGCTTGCAGCAATGGCAGACCTGTGTGCAGCACACCCGCCTCTGGCATGTGCAGCTCCTGCTCCAGCTGGACATGTGCTTTGGAAGCACAACTGGGCTGAAGCTGCCAGCACTCAGGAGGAAAACAAACCAATCTGCAGTGTATATGACACCACTTGTTGGTCTGAAATGCATAGGAGATTTCAGACATACGAGACACAACAGATCTTCAAAATAATTTGCTGTGTGCTGCCGCTCCTGCCAGAGCAGGTTTGCTCTAGGTATTGTGTGAATGAGTCCTGTTAGCTGCTTCCACATCAACCAGAAATCTCAGTGCAAATAGTGATTATTATTTGTTCTGTTCATTTAGCACACCATCCCCTTTACATTGGCTGAGTAATGTACAGTGAGCAAAGCCCATAAACTAGATCTCTTCCATCTTGTTATAGCAGTATGATGGACTGATAAATTAATGGAATTTAAACCACTTTGTCCAGTCAAAAAGTACAGGATTCACCAAAGTAATCTCAAAGTTGTTTCTTAAGTAGTTCACTTAGGCTCGGGTTTTTTTGTGGAACACACAAGACTAGCTAAGAAAGGTGCATTTGCCATGAATGGGGCAATAACCATCTGCGGTCCTTGGCTTGTATCAGAAATAGTGTGGCCAGCATCACTAGGGAAGTGATCGTCCCCCTGTGTTCAGTTTTGGGCCCCTCACTACAGGAAGGGTGTTGAGATGCTAGCGCATGTGCAGAGAAGGGCAGCAAAGCTGGTGAAGGGTCTAGAGAGTAAGTCTTACGAGGAGGGGTTGTTTAGCCTTAAGAAAAGGAGGCTGAGGGGAGACCTTACCTCTCTCTACAACTACCTGAAAGGAGGTTCTAGCGAGGTGGGGGTCGGTCTCTTCTCCCAAGTAACAAATGATAGGATGAGAGGAAATGGCCTCAGGTTGTGCCAGGGGAGGTTTAGACTGGATATTAGGAAAAACTTCTTTGCCAAAAGGGTTGTCAAGCATTGGAACAGGCTGCCCGAGGAAGTGGTTGAGTGACCATCCCTGGAGGCAGTTAAAAGACATTTAGATGTAGTGCTTAGGACATGGTTTAGTGGTGGACTTGGCAGCGCTAGGCTAACAGTTGGACTTGATGATCTCAAAGGTCTCTTCCAACAAAAACGATTCTATGATTTTATGATCTTCAAGCTGATTTTTAAAGTAATAAATTATGCCATTGTGTATTATTGTGGGGGTCTTTTTCCTCACCGTTTCCATCAGTCTTACATTGCTGTGGATCATTATCCTGCAGTAACAGAATGGGAGCCTTTGGCAGCCCCTCACATATGCACAAGGACAGTGTTAGTAATTCTGTGGAGCTCTATACTATTTACAGAAATGCAATTTTTTATGCAAAATTCTTTGAGGGTCAAACCTTTCCAATGACAATATTAATCTAGTGCTTTGTAAATGTTATTTAATCTTCATAACTGTTTGGATGCCGCTTGGTTATTTCAATTGGAATGGCCATGGATATTATGCACTCTAATGCATGTAGACCTGGCTTATGCATACGGACCATGTTTATTAGAAAGAAAACATTTCTCACTGCAATGAGTGAGAAATGTTTTGAAATCTGTTTCTTTCTTAGGAAGTAGATGCTTTTATAGTATAATTATTTCATTTATGAACTTGGTATATTAATCTTTTTTCCAACCACTCCTCAGCAAGCCGATGAGCTGGAAAGTGCAAAAGTCTCCGGAGTGGAACTTCAGCAGCAATGGTAGAACAGTCAGGAAACCAGCAGAGATTCCCAAAAGCATGAGCAAAAAATACTCAGAAAACCTCCCCTTCCATCTTCTTAAACTTCTAGTACACAACTGCTCAAACTTCTCCAGGCATTTACCTATCAAACTACGTCTGAAAAGACTTGTTCATTGGTCATACTCTAAATGACCCATTTGTCTTATCCAGTTTCGCAGTGCCAGAACTGCCTCTCCTAGATGTTTAGATTTTTGTGGAGACGGGCATCTCTCCGAAGATGCAAATATGCATGCTCGCGCAGAGGGCTCCGGTAACTGTGGAGGCTGCTAGAGGGAGCTGTCTAGTCCCCATCACACACTCCCAGGGCTCCAGTGTCTTCACGCGCTTTAGCTGGAAAATTCCAGCACGCTGACCCGGCGCTGACTCCTCACTGCAAAAACACAATGGGATCCATTCTCCTATCATGGACAAGCTATGCACATAAAACCCCTGTTGACTGAAAGGAGAATAGACCCCTTTAGTCTTGGCATGACAATACTCCTTTGAATACATACAGCACTTTTCAGTGAAGTGTGTTGAGGATGGAGAATACTTTCTCCATTCCCCCTCCTTTGCTCCTTCCCTCTCACAGAAATCCGTATCAGCATACCTAGCACCTCTCATCTGTATAAGGCTCTCGAAAACCACCTTCATGATTTTCAGTCAGTTTCCTCTCTCCTTAACTTGGTAGGGACATGCTTTTTATTTTGATGCAACTGGCATTCACTCTTTGATAGTTCTGCCCACCTGCCCCATCCAAGTCCCCTCCTGTAGGGTGGCTTTGATGAAACTGATAGATGAAGTGCTCTGGGATCATCTATTTGATGTTAATAGATATGCCTGATAATTGGGAGACAACACGGCTACAGTTATTCTGAGTCAGAATCTGTTAAAAGTGCAGACAGAAGATGAAATTTCAAACTAGCCATTCACTGAGACCCTGTAGTTGCCAACAAGTCAAGTGACATCCATCTCAGACGTAACTGGCATGATAATGATTCAGATAATTTCTAATTTTGATCTACATTATTGCCTTCCATAACCTTGAGATGTTATATTATTTAGATATTTTACCAATAACACTACAGCAAACCAAGCAACCAGTCATGACAACACCAAAACCAAACAAAAAATCAACCTGACATGTTCCTCTTCTCTCCAGCACCTTCTTTACTCCAGAAAAACCCAAATAAAGAGGCAGGTTCTGCAGATGAATGAAATTGAACTGACTTAAGGAGAGATAAAAATTACAGATTGGAATTTCTGGACTGGAATTACCTGAATTTCTAATCCCAGTCTCTGTAAAAGACATTTTATCCAAAGGGCAGAAACAACCATTTAATAGTTTAAAAAAGAGTTTTATCTAGAGCTTTCTGAAGCAGATAGAAGTTCCCCTATTGCCTTCAGTCACTTTGGATCCAAGCTCCAAGAAAGTATTAAGTGCAGAAATATGTATTTTTTCAATGGCAGATAGTGACCTCATAAATTTAAATAATATTTGGACAACTCATTTGGATCACTTGTGGTAATGGATTGCTTCTTAGTCAAACAGTAATATATTCATAAGAATAAAGTAGTAATTGTTGGTTTATTCTTTGAATGACTCAGAAACAGCAGGATGGGAGCATATATTTTGATTTAAATGTGATAGCAACTTGGGTTAAATATCTTGTTTGCTTGGGGTGTTTTGTAATATTGTATAAAAAACGTTGTATAAGGTAATCATTTAGTGTTTATTTTATTATGTGTACCTTCTACTCAGAGGGTTGGCATTATTGTTCCTAACAGTGATGGATACAAGCAGATCATGCCCTATGACCTCTACCATCCCCTTCCTCGGTACGTAAAACAGTCAACCAGATGCTAGGATTAACAGATACCTTTTCTTCTTTTTTCTTTTCTCTGTATTTCTGCTTTGCTCTCAAACTAAATTAACAGATGCTGCTTTTCTCTTGCTCTGAACTCCTGCAGATTAATCTAGAGATGTTCAAATGCTAACCTGTTGTTATAAATTATGTTGATGCAGAACTGAAACGATATTCTAGCTGAAGCAGCAATGCAAACTCATTAAGTGTGTGGTCCCTTTCTTTTTCATTCCTTTTACTCATCTCTGACCAGGACAGGTGGCTTTCTAATGAACCATCAGATTTCTCTCTCCAGCGGTGCTGCTTCTTGCATGCTTATAAATTGTGAGATTTTGGGTTTAGACAGTATTGGTGTTGTGCTCTGGTCCTGCAAACCCATGCTAATGCCTTCCCCAGGGGCGTTAATCCATTGGCTTTTCTAAGAAATCAAAGATCAGGGAAGGAACAGGATCAAGGCCTGACTTCTATTATTAATTATCTTACAATTAAAATGTCTTTAATGTAAAACTTGAAATTCTCATGGAAATAATCACATGGGTAATTACTCTTAAAGCCGTGAATAAGGCTGGTGCTGATAAAAATGTTTGGTAGTTGAAGGTTCAAAACCTTTCGGTTTTGAAATACTGCCTGGACATGCAATAGTATTGTGCTGTGTTTCCTTCTTCATTAATTTATTGTGTCACGGAGTATGAAATCACAGAAAGAACCCCCTAGGCAACTTGTTAGTCTCATCCTGGTGAGGAAACGACCTCCCTCAAAACGTGGTGAGGCATAATGCAGTGAGCTTTCAGCATCAGTGTGCAAGCGCAGTGCACTCACATTCAACAGAGTCTCCAGCCAAATCATGGACCCACCCCAAACTGTGAGTGAGAAGGCAAGGAGGAAAGGATGGTTGCTTGCCAAGCATTGTGGCTGCCATTTATGTTGACACCCTTTATCAATGGATCTGTGTCATTTGGATTAGGCTTTTCTCTTCCGAGCTAAGCACGTATGGTTATGTACGCACAGTCTTTATCACCAAATATTCGTGAGATGATACACTTATAAAATATATCCCTGTATCTAATTCCTTTTTTCTGGAAAATATTTCTCTCTGTTCTTTATTTAAAAAAACCCACATACATACCTCCTGACCTCAAAAATTAAACCTCTGTTAGTAATGAATATAAAAGCTAGAATATTTATACAGAGTTTAACACTCTAGCTTTGAATAAAACAGATTTTATTTCAATTGTGTACAAAGGGCATGTACATTGACAAAAGGCAGAGAAGAATTTTGTATCAGAGGATGATTCAGCAGTACTTAACAGTGGAGAGACTGTATTTAAGGAAAAAGCATCCTGAGCTGGCAGCTAGGCAGCGGCTTTTTTTACTGTTGAAGAAAATCCAAAATAAAGGATCAAAATGCCCTGAGGTATTTGGCTTTCAGTAACACTGAAAGCCAAAAATAAAAAAAAATCATTCCCTGAAAATGATCAAAAGGCTGAGACTGTTTCTCAAGCTGTTCTGGATTATGGTCTCACGCCGTAACAGTCCCTTTACATCCACTCTCCCAGCCGCACCATTCTCCTTAACCCCTACCCTCCATCGATTGCTCTGGCTGCAACTGCTGGCTGGGACCATGTCCCCCCCTTTTTCCCCTCCGCTTTTTTGCTGCTGCTTCCCCTCTTCTTCCTCTCCCCCATTCCCACACGTGCTCCTATGAACAAATGAACAGGGCTCAGGTCTTCCTCCCTTGCCCCAAGAGGGAAGGTGCAGCCACGTCTCTCTTCTCCAAACCTGAGAGACAGCAGAAACTGAACAGACCATGAGGCTGGCAAGAGACAGGGCCAAGTCAGGGGGATAAAAAATGTTTTTCCTCTGAACTTGCAGAGTTTAGGTAAAAAAAAAAAAACAGAGCAAAACCCCTCAATGAAACCAGAAAGGCCCTGGTTGCATTACCTGTCTGAGACTGGCACCTAATACCGGGGACAGAGAGAGCAACAAACACTCCAGGAGAAGTGGAGAGCGAATCTGGGAAGGCATCTTTGCAAGATTTCCCTAGTGCAATCCCTCAGCCTTGAGCGCTATCACAAAGAGGGAAGAGTATGCTTCAGCCGTAGTGCTTACTTTTAACGCACCACCAATTCCTTTCACAAATTCCTGGTCAATGTTGCACGTTTTGTACCTCGAAAGGAGCTGTGGCACCCGCTATAAGAGCTGCGCAACAGAGAAACTTCCCCTTCCTGTCTTACACTCATACAAAACCGGGGGACCAAGCTGCATGCCTAGATCTAAGCTGCTTGGTATTGCTGAGATTGCCTAAGGCATCTGGAAACTTTTCCCAAAGACTCCAGGGAATTCCCTGGTGCCACATCGCTTTTATGCCTGGGAAAAGCTGCAACAGACTGGCTGGAGCAGTTTCTGCTGTTCATGAATTTCAGTTTGAGGCCTCTTCATTTAGATTTGTGAAGAATGTGAGAAACCTTAGCTGTATGCTGGGAAACTTGTTCAGCAGAGCCACAGATAACACATTTGAACTAAAAACATTGCTAAAATTACCCTTTTGTGACATATGTCATTTATGCCGAGCACATGATGATGGATATGGCATGGTGTAAACGTTGTTTCACCACTTCCTAGTGATAAGTGGTAGAATTAATTGGTGGCTTTACCATTCATAAACAGCTATTAACTAGCCATTTCACATTGAATTTTATGGTGTTTTCAGCCAGTAGCCAAGTGTGGGTAGTGCTTACATGTACTGGCGCTGATGAGAAAAAAATGGGTTGATATGACGAAAAATCAGAGGGAAAGATAAGCATTTTTCATATTGCTTAATAATCTTGGAGATCCTGTAATTGTTGCTTACTAAAAATAGTTCCTTTGTTTCAAGTGGGAGAAAAAAATCCTTGCCTTTCACTTTTTTTTCCGTCTTGCCTGAAAGAGGAATCAGGTGGGATTTTTTTGCAAAAAATATTTTTTTAAGTCAAAAATGAAACATTGCGACCAAAACAATTGTTTCAAACATTATTTTGAATGTCCTTATCCAAAGGACATTAGCCTTTTAAAAAAAACCTAAAGATTACATGAAATGTTTCCAGGTAGATAGAACATGCACACTTTTACACCATCAGGCATGCACAGGATTATACAGGAATAGCCACACTGGATCATGACGATGGTCCCAGATCCTCTCTGTGACAATGGCTTGAGTGTAAGTGGAAATACCAGACTATTTTAAGTGGAGAGACATGTACACATATAAAACAATACATACATTATTGTATATGCATCGCTGTAAAAAAAAAGGATTATTCTCATAAGTATGCATAGCTTTTCAGAACATATAGATTGTTCTGTGGATTTGTCGTTACATTCTCAAATGGCACCTGTAGAGAAGAGATGGTTTCTCAGTTCCTCTCACTGCCTCAACTGTAAGGAAGCAAGGGCCACGTGTTTTATCCATCAGAGGCCATGTATCATATCCATATAGTCACGTCTTCTTTTTGGTAATTTCCTCCCATCTCCTTTTTTTTCCTCAACACAGTTGTTCCCCTAGAAAGGAACACTGCTGTTTCCCTGTATGTTCTTGCAAAAGGAGCATCAGCTTCAGAGCACACTGAGTTTCCAGTGATTTGTGACAAAGATTCCTCAGAACATAACAAATTGTGAAGATAAGATAATCCCATCAATTAAATAAAAGGAATTAAGTTAAAAGTATTTAGAGTTTCTGTGGCAGTAGTCACTGGGATAGTGGGAGAGAGGAGATTTCATATTACTAATATGTGACTTAAAGCCATGATAGTGCATTGCTGTGATGGCCATTTATGAAAAAATATATATGATTAATTTTTACCAATGCTAATCTGAAAAATAAACCCTCCTGCAGATAGCAGTTTATGGATTTGGGAGGGTGCCAGTGTGGGTGGGGGCAGCAGGGGTTCCTTTTCCTGATGCCTCTCTGTTTTGGGTCTTTTTTCCCCAGATGGGAAAGTACACCCTGGACTGCCTGTTCCTCATCTTGTGGAGGGGGCATTCAAAGCCGCAGCATCTCATGTGTGGAAGAAGACATTCAGGGGCATATCAGCCCTGTGGAAGAATGGAAATGCATGTATACTCCAAAGATGCCCGTTGTCCAGCCTTGCAATATATTTGACTGCCCAAAGTGGCTTGCTCAGGAATGGTCTCCGGTAATCAGCTTAGCCTTGTTGGTTTTGTATTTGCTACACTAGGAATATACCTTAAATTATAGTTTAGTGAGCTTGTGGAAGTAGGAACGTGCACTACTTTCATTCCTTATTACCATGACCTCTGTTTTAAATTATGCCATTTGTCTAACTGCAAAGTAAATACTCAGGAATAATGTGTTAATAAGATTAACATGATTAAGGAGAATGATGGAAAAATAAATCAGATCTTTAATTTTAATTAGTGACCTTCTACTAATAATACACTGCGAACATAAATGAGATGCACAAAACAAAACCAGTAAGCATGTAATGTTATATCTTTATTACAACTTGTCAGCCATAAATCGAATATCAAGAATTGCCGAGAAATTTCCAAAAATTCATGAAGTCATAAATGACTCTGCTTTTTGATGCTTGTAGTTGTCTGTTCCTGACTCACCTTTCCTTCTGTATGAAAGTAAATGTCTTTGAAATGTCTTCTTAACAAAAGTAGAAAAGTACCTTGATTTTGTACATGAAGACTGAATCTTGAATGTAGTTTCTCACCAACCCAGTTTCTCAACAAGTAAAATGGGTTTTAGAAGCTAAGCTAGGTGTTCTTGACTGATTGCAAAGTGTTTGGCCATTTCCAGATGAAAGCTGCTATCCAAGAGCAAAGTAACATTGGTAGTATCCATAGCCTTCCCCACTGGTTGGTAGTTTTGATCCTCTCCCATGCAGCCACTTCTGAAACAAATAGTACAGGGCGGGAAATTGATGTTCCTTACCAAAAATAAATGAAAAAACACTTAAGAAAGTGTCTGAGGGAAGAAAGCCCAAATAGTTTCCCATTCTGCTTGGTGCCATGTTCCAAAATAGCCGAGTGTCACCCCTCTTAAACCATAAGCCCCAGTACTTTGTCCAAGCAAAGCGGAGTGGCTCCAGATGAAACTGACAGGGTGTTGCTGAGCATATCCAATATGGGATGGATGGCCACAAGCCAAGTAGCCACCGCTGAGGGACTGACACTGCAAGAAAAATCCAGCAGCAAAATGTCCAAAACAAGTAAATGGGCAAAGTGAAAAGGCAAAAATTTACGTCAGTTTTATACCTTATCCATAACTACCAAATATTATGAATAATTTATGTTCAAGGTTGGGTGTTTCTGCATCATGTTTTGCTCTCTGACGTAGACATACTTCTATTGCATATTCCCCTTTTATTTATCACTCCTGTGACATATCACACACACCTTTTTTTTTTTTTTTTTTTTTTCCCCAGTGCACTGTGACCTGTGGACAAGGACTCAGATACCGTGTGGTCCTTTGCATTGATCACAGGGGGATGCATACGGGAGGCTGTAGTCCTAAAACAAAGCCACACATAAAAGAAGAGTGCATTGTACCCACTCCCTGCTACAAACCCAAAGGTAATAAGGCAGAAGGATTCTCGTAAATTTTCAGAGCTCTTCCATGTTGAGCAGTTTTGTTTTTAGTGCTGGTAGCACTGTTTCCACCTGCACTGAGTTGTGAATTTACACCTTTAATGCCTGCCGCTCCTATTCCAGTCTGCCCGCTAGCAATTGGAGTGAATGCTGGCCCCTTCCACTTTCTTACAAGCTCTGGGGTTTTCACTGTTAATTTGTGATCCAGCAGAACAAAGCAATGTAAATGTAAATTTGACCATAGTGTAAGTAGGTTTGACCTCACTGATTGTGTCTGGGCTAAATTTGCCCTATTTTTAAAAGGAATTAAATATGTAAATAACATCTATGGTAGATAAATGTAACCATAATTTTAAAGTGCCTTTTCATAACTTGGAGCTTGAAATAGGTCAGAAGCAAGCATTGTATATCCCAACATGAGGCTCCTCTCACTAGCAAGGCTGCAAAATTTCACAGACTGTTAGTGTTGAAGCATCTTATAGCAAGGAGTACTCACTATTTGTATAGAAGTGACTTGGCCTCAGACAGAATGATACTGGGGTAAATCTCCCACATTTTGTTAAGAGAAGGAGAATATATTTCTGCAGCTCTTTGTCGAAAAAATTCCTAGAGACTGGATTGGACTAATGGGCAGTGGCCAGGTGCAGAAGACATAGGTATTTGACCATTTCCACAGGTATATGAGCATGCATGTGTTTGTGTGTGTACTCAGCTCTGTTGACACAATCTCTGTGTCTGTATGCTGACTAATTTATGGAAACTTCTGGGCTACAGCAATGCAGGTGAGCTGAATTACCCTAGAGACTTAAACCCCACTAGAGGGTTAAGAAGAAGAGGAAGAAATCAATTCATTTTAAAAATGAATTGCTATCCTGATACACATTAAGAGCACTTATTATGAAGCCCTGTGAAATAACAGTGATCTGTGACTTCGTGCTGACCCAAGATGGAACAACGAAATTTTGAATATTAATTTCTGCACTCAGTGGCCAATGATGAGTGCACTTGCCAAGTTTCAAATGCCAGTTTATCTGGACCATGAGAATTCATTGTGTCTGCTAGCCACCAAAGTGGCAAAACCCAGACACAGGGTATCTGGGGAGCAATGGCTTTGTTTGCACTGTATTTTGCTGGCCAATGCAAGCTCACTCCAGTCACCCTCCAAGACAAAAAAAAAAAAAGGCCCTGTGACAGTGATAGCATGACTCTGAGCCTCATATGGAGATTTAGTGGGTTTGGGCTCAGTCAGTCAGCTGATTTTATGGGGCTTTATGTGTTTATGGTGTTCAGAGCACAGGTAAAGTCTGCCTGCAGCGTACAGCGTAAGCAAAATGCAGTAAAACACCAAAAAATCAGGTGTTGCAAACCACCCACAACTGACTTCTGCCTAGAGAACCTGAGAAGGGTGCAAGACCAGCTAGGAAAGCTTTGCTTGCCTGCATCTGTCAAGAAGTCTCTTCCGATGGGACTCATCTGGGATCAAAGTAAATTGCTGTTTGCTGGAAGCCCACTCTTACAAACGAGTGGTATCTTTACCCTGGATGAACTCTTATGCTGCCCTTTGCAGTACATACATGATTAATTTCTGATTATAGGCAGTTATTTCGTTCTTCCATTTTTTCCCATGGGTTGGAAAGTCCTATGGGAAGCATACTGTTTTGCTTGCATTTAATTTTAGTCCTCATCTTGGTTCTGCAATGCTCTCACAGTTGTCCCTCCATAATGCAAGTGGGAATGTTTGAAGACCCATGTACTTGAAGGCTGAATTGTGTTTTCAGAAGAGAGTTGGACCAGGTGATATCTAGAGGTCTCTTCCAATCCAAAATATTCAAATTTATGTGCTGGAAGTTTGTCCTCTTTATTTCAAAAATCTAGAGTTAAAAATTTAAAGCAATACTTTCCTCTATTGAATGTTTTAGTTTTAGCCTGCTTTTTCCTTCTGGTGCTGGATTAACATAAAGCAGAAAAACAATCTTCCTAGCTGACTGAAGCAGCAAGACAAAAAATGTGGAATTCCCTCTTCTTTTAACACACTGTGCTAAAAAGAAATAGAATACAAATTGTTCATGTAAATTACTTCATTTTAGTTTATTAAAGCACTGAGGCACTTTATCTTACACCAATAATGGAAAAAAAAATGGATATCCCTGGATTAAGTAATGATTTTCATTTTTAATAGAGAAGGTGTCTTCATCTAATACAACTTTCTGTATAGTATAGGATTTAAATGTTTTTAGTGGAGCTGTTTTTTAAAAGGAGAGATTTTACTTTAATCTCCAAAGGTAAAAATTCCTCCTTAGCTTATGTTAGGAGTGCTTTTTATTCATTATTTTTGTCGAAGCACACTGTACAACATCAACATTTCTAATCCTCTTAACTCATTTTACAGTGTAGATGATAATTAACTGCACCTCTAAAAAGAAAAGTTATTTAAAAAGTCACATAACAGGCAATGGTACACAAGAGCTTTTGTTTTTTACAAGCACTTGCATCCAAGCAAAAAAAGCACAGGAGTAAGATCTGGCTTTCTAAAACCCATAAAACAAGCTGCAGAACATATAAATAGAAATATCTCCAACATATTTTGAATAACGAATGCAGTAAAATATAGATTAAACTAAGAGCCATGCTGGCAAATATTCATCCTTAAATGGCACTAATAAATATGTTAGAGTAAGAGCTTGGCAAGCTATTTCTGAGAGAGAGGCGTAGTAACTCTATTACTGTCCCTTTTTTCCTCCATTAATAACTCGCTCCAAGAAAATTTGCTTGACTAAAGTTGCAGTAGCTGTGAAATCAAACTGTAAGTTGTTGTTCCTCTGTGGTACAACCGACAGATGGGAAATTTGGTGCACGTATGTGAAAGGTTTGCTGTTGTGCACAACAGTCACAGAACATTCCCCACTATTGTGAATGGCATTAATCTGCTCCCATTGGCGAGTACAAATCCGTACGTTATATAAACCCAAAATACTTAGGTGATTTGTGAGTGGCAGATAGGTCTGGCCCTGGCCCTCCTCAGCGGTCTGAGTCTCACGCCCTTTTATTCAAGCTTTTTTCCCCTGATCCTAGCCCAGAATGTTTTGTTGAAATGCAGACCTCCTCCTCAAATTATAGTGCCAAATTTGCTCTTGCTTTATACCCCTGTAGAGCTAAAACAGCTCCACCGCCTTCAGCTCAAATACCCTGCTTTGACACCGCATGAAAGCAGAGTTTGGCTCGCCAAGCGGCGTGGCCCTGTGCTCCCCAGAGCAGAGCAGCTCATTACGCTGTGCGCACATCCTGGAGGGGAAGAAAAGCAGCTCTACTGTTTTCCATCAGAAATGACAGAAAAAGTATCAAGCTTTTTTTTTTTTTTTTTTAAATCCACATAGCCGATGAACTGATAAACTTAAAGTTGAAAAGTATAGTGGGGCCGTTTTAT
This sequence comes from Dromas ardeola, assembly GCA_013398915.1. Lineage (NCBI taxonomy): Eukaryota > Metazoa > Chordata > Aves > Charadriiformes > Dromadidae > Dromas > Dromas ardeola. The sequence goes on along the minus strand of VYZM01006412.1, from coordinate 253,304 downwards.
TATGGTTTCTCTGTTTTTCTGTGGTATCGCTCATCAAATCAGGGTTTTCTTCCTTTTTGTAATCTATCAAAACCAAGCTTAATGTGTCTTCTGGAGTTCTAAAATTTAAGGGTAAACACAAGGATTTTTATACATTTTGCCTTTGGAGTGTCAATAGAGGCCTGTTACACTTGCAGGACCCCCTCCACAAAATACTTTCCAAAGTCCCTATTTTTACAGCCCAGTTGAATTGTCTGAAAAGTGACTTAATTTGCCTTGCTGGCTTTAAAATGCCATAGCCCTTCTAGCTGCAACAGCAAACTATCTGGCCATATAACCTTCTAAGCATTATAGTCCAGGTGACGAAGGACTTTCTTCTGCTCTCCTTTCTCTCTCTTTTTTCTTTGTGCTCAGCTTCCATGTGGATGAAGGCACATGTGCATCACCGCCGTGCTTGGAGAGAGAGGGGAGGCTGGCACATCTAGCCGTGTTACCTATTTTCACATGCTTATGTTTGTTCTGTAGAGAAACTTCCCGTGGAAGCAAAGTTGCCATGGTATAAGCAGGCTCAAGAGCTGGAGGAAGGGGCAGTGGTGTCTGAAGAACCATCGTAAGTCTTAAAAATTTGCTTACAAGATGTTCTCGTGATGTGGGGATGTGGGGCTGGCGTTGACCTAACACAATCTCTTGAAATTGTATTTGGCTTTCATTAGAGTGTAAAGTCTAAACCCAACCCTGTGGAAATCACTGGGCCTAAGGCTATGTCACACTTAGGTATGAAGAGACAGAATTCAAATCTGAAAATGCAGATTTAATTTGGATAAATATATACACGGTTTATTTAAGGTCATTTCCAATAATATATATAGTGAGATATATAGTGAGAGTCTGTCTACCTGCGTAGTTATATGTTCCCCCCTACCACTGTATCTCTGCAGCTCAACACCTTTATTTATTCTTACAATACCCTTGTGAAGTAAGAGGTAAAATACACTGGTGATTCCCCCACACCTCTCCCCACAGGAAGAACGTCGTAGCAGCAAATGAAATGAATTAACTTTAGCAGAAAATAAACTAGAAACCTCAGCTCTGTGGTTTGGATTGCCTTATCATCATTTACCTCATAATTTCAGGGAATTTCCCCTGCCAGCTTTTCTAGCCACTTCATGGTCTTTGCCCAGCCACCTTTGCAAGAGGGATCTCAGTCAGCACCTTGTACTGAGCCCTTCCTCCTGCTGCAGACCCTCTTGGATGGCAGGTTGGCCTACGTATGTACTTTGACAGTCCCCTCATGTTGGGCCTGCCTGAAACAATGGAAACTGCACATTTTCCTCCTAAATTAATAAAATTAACTCATTATGCCCCTTAAATCTGACTTTTCCTTTTATCTTTTCCTACTTGTTTGTCTTTTGTTTTGTGAAAAAAATACCATTAAGTTAGAAAGAGGTGGAAGGCACAAAATAGTTACAGGAAATGCTGAAGGAAAAAATATTACCATAATAAGCCAGAAAAGAACATTTCCACTTAAGGTTGATACCTGCTTTTTTTATATATCGATAAGAAATTCTAACTATGAATCCAACCTGTTATAGCCAGGTTCTTCACACAGTGCTATTGTAAATACAGTTTTCATTGCATGCGCTCCATTTCATTAATAGCGGGAGCATAGAAGAAGTTAGAAACATCAAGTGGTTTTAAAAAAACCCTCATAATTTCATTCAGAATTGAGTTTTATTGCCATTTATGGATAATTAATCTTCCTTAGGCCAATAAAAGAGCAATGAAAAGGAAGCTGCAGTAAAATGTGCTGCAGCTGATGTACCATATAAACCTTTAGCAGTGGGGTTGAGAAATTAAAAATACTGTTATGATTATGGTTTGGATTTTTTAGTCTGGATCTGTGATAAATGCATGCTGTAATTGTAACCTCTGTACACAGCTTTCATCAGTATCCAGTTCCTTGTGGCTGAGCACATGGCATTTTTTATTGCAACTGCAGCTGTGTATTAGACATTGTTCAATATATAATTGCAGGTTTGGCATAGTTAATTTGAATTGAAGTAGTTTGAAACTGGAACATTGAAATAAACCTAGAGACATCTGTAATAAAGCCCTCAAAATAAAAATTATTTTAATCCAGCTGCCATATGTATACATAAATGCATACATATACACACACACGTATACACATACATTTATACACATATATACAAATGCACATATTCATACGTGTGTATATATATTGATAGCAGCTATTGCATGCAATATAATGAGATGTTTAACTGTTCCCAGAGTTCTGTAGACTTCGTAAGTTGATTAATTCAGTGTCAAAGTCTGGAAAATTCAATATTTGTGAATGTACTCATTTTTCATCTGTAAAGTGCAGTTTATTTTCTTGTGTCTTTTCTTGTGGCTATGCTAAAGCACTTAGCTAAATGTGCATTTATCAAATGTAAATAACCCCTGGAAGAATACATTAAAAAAGATTTATTATCAGGAAGTTTATCAAAAGAAATAATAACAGATATGTGGTCATATCTGGGACAATTTGTTACACTAAGAAATTTTTTAGATAAATTTTGTGAACAATGTTGACAGTACTGTAGAAAAAGAGTATAGTAATAGACACATGAGTATATGCAGCTTTAAATAATAACATGAACAATATGGAGAGAATAGGCGTAACCTGCAGGGAAAGATGAAGAGGCTTTTTTTTATCATGACATGTATTTTGATAAAATATTCTGGAAAACCTTATAGGTATATTTCTTGTGATATTAAAACAGACCTTGGGAGATATAAAGGGAAAGGAGTTTAAGAAAGTTAAAATGTTTTAAGTGCAGCTTAAAACTTTACAGTTTCACTGCTCTGCTGCAATAAAGGCCCTGTTCTGCAAAGGCATCCTTATCTTTTTACTCCATCTCATGCAACACTTCAGTGATAGCAATAGGATACTATCTTACCAATACAGAAGGGCACAGTCCAGACTAAGTTTTTTCTGCCATGGGGTGACATTTCATACATTTTTTTTCTCCTTGCAAAGCACAACTCTGGGAGCATGTATAATCTTTATTTTAGGCTGATGATAAATCAACATGGCAATAAATGAAATTCAAGTATAGATTGTTTTATGTGTTGACTAACGGCTAAAATAAAGGACACAAAGTCAGGGTCTTTATGCAGACTACCCCAGAGCTTGGAGATACCCACGCCTTGTGTTTAATTTGGAATGATTTTTACTGATAAGGCAGGAGGCAGGAAAGACCAAATAAAAACTTAGAAAACTTGTGCTGAAAGGGCCGTCCCTGTCTGTAAACTGTAACAGCCATCTGCATATTGTTCCGGAATATCTAATCTGTTGGCAGCGACCTTGAGTGGTGAACTTCCACTTAAAATTGGTTTGGGTGCCTCACTATATTAATAGTGTTTTGCATTAATGTCTAACTTTAAACAGTTACTCGTTTTAGGTCCTGGTTATTAGATTGAAAAACTGTATGTAATGACATAAAAAAGGAGAGAAAACATTCGGAACTCACCAAGATACAATCAACAATCAAATTTGATGCCAGTTTTATAGCATCACTTGTCCTCCTTCAGCTGTGTAGGGATTTCAAGTACACCAGCTAGTTGAAAAGCAAGGTGTATGACACCTTTTGGCCCGTGTTTCTGCAGCTGTGCAGAGACACAATGTAATACTCCATGACCCACCATGCTGACAGATGTCGGGCTGTCACCCACATATTTTGGCTGATGAATGCTAATTTGAGGGTCGGAACGGTAGAGAGTTTTTAGATGTTGGATCAAGCACTGGCTGGTGTAAGACACCAGCTGTGATGTGGCCAGCAATTTTGCTGACTGTGAATTTAAGTAACTGGAACATGATCATCAGTTTCTTACTGTCTTATGCCTAAGCGTGTTGTAGTGTGTTACTTTGCTGTAAATATTTTCAGAAAACTTACCAGAGGTTGTAAAAAACAATTTTAATTGCTTGCATCTGCTCTTCTGAGGAAGCCGTTTTTCTTTTATCTGATTCAGTAGAGCAGAGCTGGCTGAGTAGGGTTTGAAGGTGGGAGTTGAGTTGGCCAGCCAGGATGGGCCTTCTTTGAGACCCTACTTGTCTGCTCAGCAGGGGGGGAACGATGGGCAGAGGAGAGGCAGCGTGGAGGAGAAGGGGAGCATTTGTAGAGCAGGAGGAACAGCAGAAGGCCTCCAGTGGCATGCTAAGCCAGGTACTGAAAAGGTGTCATTTTACATGAGAGTTTTTAAATGTTGGATCAAGCACTGGCTGGTGTAAGACACCAGCTGTGATGTGGCCAGCAATTTTGCTGACTGTGAATTTAAGTAACTAGAACATGTTGTGCATTCATGAGCGCATTTACTTGAAGGTGGAGTAGTGGAAGTTTCTTCAGACAAGCAACACTTACGTGATTTTCCTATTCACTCTGTATTGGTGCAATAATTACCAATTTCATGACTGCACTTGGGCAGATGTCAGTAAGGAGTGATTCTTCTCCTACACTTCATCTGAGGCTCTTCTGAGCTTCCTTATGCCACCAAGTCACTGACCCCATTCTCCTCTACAGACAGGGTCATTCTTTGTAGCCAGCAGACCATTCTTCACCTACCACTGTCATCCTTTCTTCCTTATCATTCTTCAGGCAGAGAAAGCAAACCCCATCTATAAGCAACTCTATTGTTCTTCTCAAAGTTTATTTTTCATTGGGAGTTTAAAAGCTAAAGCTGAAAATTTTCAGCAGATTTCTTCTACGCATTGAGTTCTCATATTTGTGAATCTCTGTATCACAAGTCTTGTGACTTTTGTGACTTTACATTGAATACAATTTTTGTTATGAAGTTGCATACTATGACTATAAACTTACATTTTTTTTAACACTGACCTTCCACCTGTAATTTTTGATCATTCTCTTAACATGCTGCTAGAGCAGCAGATGCCTCATTTTTATTCCATCTGTGTGTAGTGCCTTCCATTATTTATTTCTTCAGGAATTTCTAAAGGAAGCAAGTCTTAGAGTTTAATTTTGTCTGTATATGTCTATCTGTCAGTTGCCTTCCTCTTCTCTCAGCAATGTCTGAATTTATTCCTATTAACTGAATTTGACAGAGGTATAAAGTTGTCACAAAGAATTTTACCGCTCTGTCAAATTTGGTTGATATTTACCAGGAAATTCAGTGGTAGTACTTTCCATATGTTTTGCTGAACTACAGGACTAGGTAGAAAACTGACACCCTACAGTTCCCCAGTGGAAGGAAAGGTTTCTAAAGGAGTTTCGTCCTTAAGAGATACCAGAGAACCCACTTGGGCACTCAGCCTTCAAATATAAATCCATGTTAAATCGGTCTTCATCAGTTCCGCTGCTCAAAGAATTAATCATAACCGGTTCAGTCACTCGAAGGCTAGAGGGGTTAGTTATGTTTGTGTTGTCTGACTTGCTGCACCCCTAGATGGGGTCAATTAAATATTAATTGCTGACAGAACTACCTTGAAATACTCTAGATTGGTAAGAAACTATTACAGTCTTTGTTAGGATAAAGGTTTCAGGTGAGAAGTCCTTGCTGTGTGTGTTGTCATACATATTGTTCTCCTGTTGCTGTTCATCTCTGAAGTGACCATTCACCAGGCCTTAGAAATGTGTTATCTGAGGGAGATGCCATGGTATCTTTCTGTCTAACCTCTTTCATTGGAGCTCATTACACCAGCACAGCATGACAGCCAGAATCAGAAAGAGCAGCAGTCATGATTAAAAAAGCATGGGTTTTTCTATGTATAATGAGATTGGTTTTATGGGTGGTGGAGGGGTTGTTTAAAAGATTTCTGTCTCTAATTCTTGAAAAATGCTTTTGTATGTTAACACCGTACCCAGCTTTTAACATACTGCCATAAATAACCCTGGTGCTAGCCATAAAAAGAAGGGCCAGGGGGGGACAAGGGCAAACAATAATATCTGGATGCCAGATGGCACCATCGTAGTGATGGGGGCCGCTTCAGTAAAAAACAAAAGGAAATTCCTGACATGCATTAGTAGAGGGGACAGAGCCCTCAGGGAACTGGATATGGACAGAGACGCCAGTGTGGCAGAGTCACCCAATATCCCTTTCTTACTTTTCAGTAGGTATTTATGTTTCCAAAGACACATAAGCTATTTTATTTTGGTTTTCCCTGTTAAACAGTTTCCATCATTATGTTTGTACCTGTTTCACAGCTTAATAAGTAGTTTTAAAACTTCCTACAAATGTTTTATTTTAAAAATAAAGCACGTTATGATTATTGGATTGCCAAAAGAAGTAGTGAGGACATACACAGATAGGCTGTTGCTTGTCCACTTCAGTGTCATGCAGTGAAGAGGAAGAAGGAAGTTTAGGGAAACTTCTCCATATTAAGATCTAATGGCAAAAAAAATTAACCTATATATGTGGTTGGTCATAGGGAAGATCAGAAATGCAGCAGCCTAATATTAGGTAATGATTTCTATCTATTCATTCAAGGAGCCCCTTTAGACAGTGACCACTACTTAGGATTTACGTTAATATCTGTGCAGGGCAGAAGCAGTATTCTTTCCATGGGAAGAAAAACAGTGCTGAATTTGTGGAGAACACCAACAGCATGGAATGATTTGACACAAAGCTGAAGGAAAAGATCATCTTCAAACTAAACTGAAGAGAAACTGTAGAGGGACAGATTGTAATCACTCAGATTGGTATTGGACCTATGCAGATGGCCCTAGTGCCATTACTCTTACAGATGGAGCCCTGAGATTTTACTGATGAGCGGTCATGACCTCTGTTTCACTTCTTTGAACAATAGCACCAGCAGCTACCCAGTGCTATATGTGAGCATCCTGTGGTGTTATCCGCACATTAAAACCTATGGAAAGGTGGTCTCTCCTGGAGAAAAAGGACAGGTTTGCATTTTAGCTCAAGACATGGAGTTTGGAAGTCTGAGCTCAGTTCGCAGTTCTATCACAGAAAATTTCTAAGCCTTTGATTGTGCCACTGACCATTTTATTTCACCAGTCTTCAGTGGAATGCATTTTAGATGCCTTAATATATGGGTGTCTGCGCCTTTGAACACTCCATTTTACTGGTATGTGCAGTTCTCAAAACCTCAGACTTTGTCTGAAGCATGGATTTACACAATGATGGATTCAAAAAAAAGCATTAAGCAATAAAAATTCAGGGCAATATGTAACTAAGCAGCAGTGAAGAAAATAAGACATTTTTCTCCATAGCTCAAAGGGCATCAGTCTGAATACACACTTTTTTTTTGCTTCATAACACACATTGTAGAAACCCAAGTCCTAGACAGAAGAGGCTGTGGCTATGTACATCAGGTGTCTGGACACCTTCACAAAACTGGGCAGAGCTCTCCAGGGGGAGAAGAACCCTGAACCCACTATGACCTGCTGTAGAAGGTCTCCCATTACTGAGCATTGTCTCTGTCTTCGTGTTTGTCTTCTTTTGACTTTCCCAGTTACGTATATGTTGCCATACAGAGGGGAATATACACCAGTCCTTAGATGTGCCCAGAGTTTGAAGGAAAAAAATATCATTATCTCAAGACTAAGTACTGCCATTGTCGTAACTGTCCTCAACTTAAATTTTGACATCATTTTTGCTACCTTTATATGCAAGTGATTATTGCGTAGCACATTTCAGTCTACAAAAGTTGGATTTTTAAATAAATTTCCTTTATATAACTTAGAGAGGAATTTTTTTTAAAAAAAAAAACGCTAGACACACAGTTGTCTGAAAGGAGCTTTCTCATCTATGAATGTGAATAATAATATCTACAAATACAAACAGTCCTTGCAAAATTGAGCTGGGCAAGTGGTATCTACCCAGTGTTCACGTGTTGATGAAATTCTGTGGACGACTGCAATTCATTTGTACTTGCAGGTCCATTGGATGTGCAGCCTGAAGGCTGGACTGCTGTGCATTTCACAGTTCGACCAATATTTTGTATTAAGTGCTTTACATACAAACATGGTAAGTTGGCCTCGCTGTCATATTTAAATTTCCTTCAAATATATTTTCAGTGATTGTAGTGCACTACAAAAGCAGTGAGCCAAAACTGGCTCAGTACCGCACCTCAATGACTCCTGCAGAAGTCCAACAATGTCAGTGGCATTACACTTCTTTTCTTATGTTCCTAGAACCCATTATGCAGCCCAGTATAGGGTGATGTGCATATGAAGAATGTTGCAACAATAGTCCCTTCAGCTGAACACAGTCTTGTGCAAATTGTGAATCCTCAACAACTAACAAAAACCACTGAAAAATACAATGCCTCTTTTAAATCCAGAACTCACTATTTTGCAAGGATGTTTGTATAATAGGAAAAGGTTGCTGGTCCACAGGTCAAGTGCCCACAGGTCAAGGAAACAAGTATAGCCATTTCTGTACGAGCACCATCCATTTTTAAACCCTGGTTTTCTTTGGAGAGTTTTCCACCTTTTGTTCCAGCCCTTTTCCTTTTCCAGCTTGAGAGCACTGCTGCCCACGGAGATGTCCATTTAGGGGGGGTGACAGGCGAGGGACCCTTCAGCTGTCCCACAGCTCAGTCAGTGCTCCAGCAGTTGAATAGGAGTAGGCACAGTTAAGTCAGTCATAACAAAGCAAGGTCATGATTTTCCCTCCTTAGAGGTTTCACTTCCCCACCTAGTAGTGATCTCTCTTAAATACAAGCAAAAGACTCCTTTTTAAAATATTTATCAGAGCTCTCAGAACACACTTACTACTGTATTTTTCTTTTGAGAAAGAATCATTGTCATGTCTGCTGTGCAGAGGAATAAAGGAAGAGGATGTTTGATGCAATGGCAACATTCTAAGTATGCTAAGAGCTATGAAATACTCAATGTAATCTCTTTGAGGCAAGAGGCACCTTCTTTTTTTTCACTTGTACAGCTATTAGCACAACTAGGTTCTGGCTGACGGCTACTACTGCCACATTACCAGAACTAGCTATTGCCTTTGTCTTATTTATTCAGGTTCTTATTGTAGGGACTATTATTACAGTGGGATTTAGTTAAACAACGTGCAATGACAACTGAAACACCTCCACCATTTCCTGTTTTCTTAAAAAACCTGCTTCTCAGTAAATCTATTCCACTAGTTCCATTTTCAAAGAAGACCCATGTGTTGGCATACAGAAAAGCACAGTGCTGTGCAGTGGAAGACACACTACATGCAGAACAAATAATTTAAACTCATGAAACTGACTGCTTATTATCCGCATACTTTTTGTGTTTTGTGCTCACCATTTGGCAACATTTATCATTAATGACCACACAAAGATACTTGAACGCCTTTGTAATTTCCTGGTTTTAGGATGATGGAAAACTCAGAACCATTGTATATTTATATTATACGTTCACATTACAGAAATGTTCAGTATCTAATGACAAGTCCTATATGGAGATTTTGTTTGCAGGGTTTTCTTGATTTTTCCCCTCTTTTTGCTGCTTTCAACTCTTTTGATTCTACCAATTCCCTTTTTAGCAGCCAGCAGTTATATTAGAATTAAATTACACTTCCAAATTTATCACTTAAAATGTAGAAACTGGGCCTAGAAAGCTGAATAAAATATAATTTCCTGAAGGTATGCTAGTGTTTTCATTATGAGTTGCTGACTATGGTAAAATAATGTAATATGTGGCAATTATAGATCAAGCCTCATTTCCAAAAGGATCCATTCTGCTTTAATAATGTTCTTACTTCCCTTTTGTGTCCTCTTTCTTTTATTCCTGGGTTTGTATGTGTGATGTACATCATGTGTAAATATTCTGAGTATAGGAAGTATCTGTTTTTCTAAATGAGTAATTTTAATACCTGGCAAAAGATCGTCCCTTTTGGTTTTGAATACAGTGGCTCTTCAAGAAAGCAAAGTTACACAACAATTCACAATGTTTAAAAAAAGCTTCTGGTGAAGACCAGTGCCTATTTCTTGTAACCTGACTAGGATTTCTACCTCTTAATTTCTCAGGTCAAGAAGCTACACATTTAAACTAAACAAAGTATCTAAATCACAGTAGCCAACATGGACTGTTTAATCTGGGACAAGAGATTTTCCACAAGAAAATAGTACTATAGCAGTTGCACAGTCTTAGAAAAACCAAGATGAGTGGCCCACCTATACTGTTAAAGACTATAATCCTTTCAGAATGAAGGATATAATCTTTGAAACAAGACCAATCTTTTAAGATAAAATGTCTGAGTAGGGAAATGGAATCACTTTGCATCATTAGTTTCTCAAAGGCTTTGCTCCAGAAAGAAATTCTGCAGTCTTTGTAGCAGCATTATAAACAGTTTCAAATGTTCCAATAGTATGTACAGTCCGTTTCTTTCCTTTCTATTACTTCCTGTGTATAATGCTAGCAGCAGATACCAGGTTTATAACAAGATGTTATAAACATCCACAAAAAGCGGGTAAAGCGATGCACGCTCTCCGCTCTAGGAGACTATGCTGTTCCAGTCAGGGATCCCGGTACATACATGCTGGGGGGGCACCATGTTCCTTTCTTGGGTTTGGATTCTTTTTTTAACCCCAGAGTGAAAGGAAAATCCTTTTGTCAACTACAGAAAGGCAGTGGGTGAAAAAGAGAAATGCGTAAAAATACTTTCAAAGATGCTGATCACAAAACTAAATTTCCTTTTTCTTCCTATCAGACTGTTGATGGTATTCTCAAGGTGAGAAATTAGTTTCTGTTAGCTGCGAGTAGCCCTAGACCGTAAAAGAGACAGATGTTTGTATTGCCTTCAGCCCTGGGCAAAGCTGTCCAAGTCTGGTGTGGCTTATCTAAATGAAGACCAAAAGGAGAGGAATACTGTCAGTGACAGCCATGTTTTAATCAAAAATTAATCCCATAGGCTCTATGGTGCTAATGCATATGATTAGGTGCTGAAAGACCTACATTTCTGTCAGGCAGTTGACCCTATGACAAAAATCTTTCGGTTCATTAGATTAGCACTCAAAAATATCAGTTAAAAAAAAACTTGCTGAGTTTGAAGGAGCTGACAGATCGCAAACACTTGCTGTTAATGGGAGAGTATTATCAACAGGGATTGTTCCTATGAAGTTCTTAAGGGATCAATGCCAGATCCAACTACTCACTCTTCTGTACCAGCCCTTGAAGTATATCTACAACCACTGTCTTGCCTGTGGCAGAAAATTTGGTAGAATGGCCAATAGAGAAGATAAGACAGTCACACAAAGCTATCTGAATCGCCCTGTAACCTAGATGCATTACTGCAGCGCTTTAATACCACCAACACCAGGTATCTAAGCATAAGTAATGCAGGTCACGGAATACTCTGGAACCATAGTTTCCAGAAAGATTTAGGAATAAGCGTAAATCAACATGAGCTCAGCAAAACAAGGTGTGTTACATTTAAACAAGGTGGTAACGATGTAATACGGAGTTGAATGTGACCCTTTTGCTTGATGTTACTTTGAGTAAAATGCTAAGCCAATTTCCAGCACTGATTTTTTTAAAAGATGTTGAAAAAGTGACAACACAGAAAAACTGAGAAATTATTCCATTGTTGAGGAAAACAGAGCAAAACAAAATTTCATTTCAGTCTGTTCTTCTTATTGTAATGATGGCTGCAAGGTGCTTTTATTAAAGTCTATATGGACTTTCAGAGGCAAAAATTTGGACCATGTAAGGGTTCCTAATCAGTGAGACAAGAGCAACAGCCAGAGAAAGCCAGAATAGAAATGGAACACTGATTTTTAATGAGAAGGAAAATTAACAGTATTAGAAAAAAAAAAAAGGCAGCTAAAGAAATGATGGGTTCTTTATCTTTTTTGCATTCAAATTAAGGCTTAGAAATGGTTAGTGCAATACAGGAACAATGGTTGAAATTATTTTCCCTGTAATACTGCAACTTGCTGGTAACAGCAGCCTGTTCAATACTCACTAGTGATGTAATTGTGATACCAACTTAGGAAAAGGTCATCTGGGTTGAATACTGGCAAAAAGTAGCTAGGGAAATCATGATGCACATTGGGAGATTGCAGGATGCCTTGCACTGAGACGTTTTAGGATTAGGGCAGGTCCTCTAAGCATGCATCTTTCTTCCTGGATATAAGGAGGCACTCCACATGAGTACTTGAGAGCCCTTCCACTGTTGTCCTTGAGTTGTCAACAATATGTCATGGCTTTTGTGTGTATTTCTTAACAGCCCTATGATGAAGTGGAGCATTTGTTTCTCATTAAACACAATTTGGTCTGGACAGGACTATACTGCTTTTGCTTGCCTGTCTGTTTGTGGACATAACTTGCTTTGCTTTCTCCTTCTCACAGGTTTATTCCTGAGGCTTGGTCCACCTGTAGTGTCACCTGTGGAGTGGGCAGCCAGATGCGGCTTGTGAAATGTCAAGTGCTCCTCTCTTTCTCTCAGTCTGTGGCTGACTTGCCCATCGATGAATGTGAAGGTCCCAAACCTGTGTCTCAGAGAGCCTGTTATAGTGGTCCCTGCAGCGGGGAGGCAACCGAATATACCCCAGAGGAAACTGAGCTGCTGTATGGCAGCTTGCAGGAGTTTGATGAGCTCTATGACTGGGAATACGAGGGCTTTACACAGTGTTCAGAGTCCTGTGGAGGAGGTAAGTGCAAAATGTTTCTGTGCTGGGTTTGCCTTCCATCTTCAAGTGTGTGCTTTGCAGTTAACATGCACAGACACGCTGCTTTGCTACAGCTATTTAGAATCATAGAATCATTTAGGTTGGAAAAGACCTTTAAGATCATTGAGTCTAACCATAAGATCATTGAATCCAAATGTATTTGAAAAGGCATAGATTTAAAGTGTGGAAAAAAAGCATGTGCACAACATATTTTAGCCCAGGACTTTCAGACTCCATGCTCAGGCTGTCACCAGGAGTGATCAGTATATCACTTATTTCTGTTTCCTTGTATCAGCTGATCACTCAAAAGGCACTCAGGCAAAAAAGATGAATCATATAGTCATCTGGTGACACAAGCTAAGAATCGTGTCATTTTTAGTTTTTATCTCTTGGTTTGTCGTGTTCAAGTATAAACATGTGGAAGTTAATTGTCCTCCCATAGCAGGTGCATTAAATTATTGATATTCTAAGGGCTCAGCTGGTTCCCTGACTCCTATCACTAAGTGACGTTATCTCCGATCCCAGTGCAAAAGAAAACATATAGTAAAAAAGCACTAATGGTGTGATTGTCTGAAGCTACCAGGCTTGGCACTTGGAGTATTTCAAAGTTAATCAAGGTCTCGGGTTCCACGTGTTATAGACTATTAATGGACAGATCTCTGGTAACCTTTTTTCCCTCATAGAATCATCATTTTGTCTAGCTAGTTCTGAGAAGTATGTCCACTCTGATATATTTTAAATTGAACCTAGACTTCTCTTGCTGCTGTCTTTTTACATTACAGGTTCCAGGCTATTTAAAAAAAGATTACTATAAGCAAATACAGATAGATACTGTAGAACTGGAAACCACTCGGTGCTTTATGAATGGTTAATAGTGTGATCTGTACAGATTCAGCAGTAATGAGTTACAAACTTAAAAAACACAGTAGAAAGTAATGCAAAAGTTTTCTATGCTTACTTTTTGTTGTTGAAAATAGTCCGTGTTTAGAACAGTTCATAGAGAGCTGTCAGTCCATTGACACTATTATTTTGTTTCCTACATAAAAAATATGACACCAGTGTTTGTCACCACTTAGCATACACTAACTTTATAGGAGTAATATATTGAGGCTACTAGTGAGCAGTAACCATTTGTCGCGCTTAGACTGTGAATACTGAAACCTGAATAGCTACTGGAAATATCCTCTTAAAAAGAAGTCATTTCTTTGAAATAGTGACTACGTGTGTATTTTTCAAATATAACTCACAGAGACTGATATGACAGAGACATTTTGCTTTATAAATTTAATCTCTTTCAAGCGTCAGCAAAAATTGTTAGCCAAGGTTTCTTTTTGTCTGACGTCAGCTCCGAATTTTCCAGATTAGCAGATGCTAAATCAGATATTTTTGAAGCCATAGGTGCAAGACCGGGAAAACTAATTTTGTTGGTTTTGGAGTCTCAAGAGAACAAATTGGATAGATGCAGAAGTAACCTTTCACCTCCCAGAAGTAGCAACCAGAAGGAATTAGTTAGTCATTTAGTCTGCTGTTAGTGGCTGCATTTCCCAGAGCTGTCATCAAATATCATGTAACAATTATTCTATTCTGGTAGATATAAACACAGAAAACCTCATTTGATGGTATTTTGAAAGTGAACTTAAACTGCCTAGATTCACATCCCACCCTTATACCCTTTTATATTGTGATTTCCTATTGAGAACTGCTTTACTTTGTTCAGGGAAGGCAATTTTAAAGCAGACAGCTTTTTGTTCTGGTAATATTGTGCAGCAAATAATGTTTAGAATTCAGTTACTTGGCAAATAAGCTTCCTGAAGTTCATATACTTCTTTTAATTATCTCTGTACTGTGGAACTTCTGACGGATAATCAAACATCTTTATATTCTCTAAATGTTGAATGATCCAACCTTGATTTAAAGCTTATAACCACTTGCTGCATTGACCTGTCAAAAGCAGAGGGACAGATGTTATCAGTATGCTGAGATACATTCCGTGCGAGATTCAAGGAGAGGCTGAAAAAAGTGATTTCTGAGCACATTTGTTTGCTGCTGGAGCCAGACAGATTTTTTACTTTTTTTTAGTCACTGGCACAAGCTATGAGACCCAGAAACTTCTGTCAATACATAGTCTAGCAACCACAGACTGGTTGAATTCAGGCAGGAGCCTTTTTCTTCAGTACACATGCTGTCAGGCAAGATTGCTGGTCCTGTCGGTACCATTAAAAGTTAAAAAGTTGTAAGAATCTCTGAAAGGAAATTATAATGAGTGGAGTAGAATGCTGGTAGGATAGACTAAAATTATTGAAAATACAGTCAGAGATGACTTAGGTGACAGGAAGAAGCATGAGAAACGAACTCACTGGGAGGTTTGGGGCAGGTTGAATACTGAAAAGTGAAGAGCAGTAGTATAAGAGTTTGGCTATGTGAATTTAATAAAACAAAACCATCAGTCTCAGAAACAGAGAAAAGGCTGAATTCAAAGCCCCACAGGCAGTCACTTTTGGATAGCCCACACTGAAACAGACAATGCAAAAGTGTTAAGGTAATTGATAATCATTGGTCAAGAGCTCATTAGTGACACACTTCAGCGAAGAGAAATTGAAGCTATGGAAGTACACTCAGTTTACAAAATTTTGATCTGAAAAGAAAAACATCCAGCGTGCACAGAAGGTGTGTGAGCTGGATCCCAGGCAAACAGAAAGATATTGCCAGCATGTGACAGGACTCGGTGGTTTCTTTCCGCAGAGTTACTTTCCCAGCTTCCATACCTCTGGGTTAGCAGTCCTTCTCTCCTGGCTTCATCAGATTGGTCTTGCTGTCAGGCCTGCACAAGTGATCAATGCAGAGACCAGTAACTTGAACACAGTGCCGTTTCCCACCAGGTATAGAACCACAGGTGTTCTGCAGCCAGGAGCAGTCCGTCTGGGGGAATCCATATGGCTCTGTACATATGCTGTACACAACATGGTAATGTGCTTAAATGATTGAGCTGGGAAGATGACAGAACATGACAGGCTAGAGAACATATTGTTTATGTATACAAATTTCATTGGTTTCCTTTCCTAGAAATAAATCACTACTATTTGTTTTATTCTTTCAATGAGCTGTCCTTTTTACAACTTCTTTAAGTCTTTTGGGAGATTATTTGAATAGAAAAATGGCTTGAAAATACGGGGTCACCTTGTAACAAAGGAAACCCACAACAATGTTGGCTGACTTCAGGGACTTTGGTAATTTCCATGTTGATGTCCACGTACAAAAATGTCAGATTTCTTTCTTCTCTTCAGCACCTTGCGTACAGTGGGGACACTGCGTATTCTTGAGTCATAGGCATGCCCTGAATATGTTTGCACATACAGGAGCCAGTAAATTGCTCAACATGGCACTTTGCCGTGGGCTTCTTCTCAGCCTGTACTGAGAATAAGGGGAATGAATCTGGGAAAAATTTCAGGACTGCAGGAACCGTGATGTGTTGCAGCACTTTGGTCCTGTTGAATAATATGATGTCATTGTTTGCCTAACAACATGCCGTCTGGCATTAGAAACAGCAAAAGGTATTGTCAGTTACACTGCTCTTGGAGCTGTTCAGGCTCTCCCAGCGCTATTTTATTTAAACATTGGTGTCTTCAAAAGAGTGTGAGATATTTTGGAAAACTAATTTTTGGTTTTGAGAAGATGATGCAATTGTTACGAGTTCAGCTAATCTTTTCCTAACTCAGGAAGTAGGGATGAATGTAAAAAGCATACTTTCATTTTGCTTGAACCACTGTGGATTAGATTTTTAGGAAGTTCAGGCCAATTATTATCCTCAGACCTCCTGGGGAAGAAGTAGATCCTCTCTCACTAAGTACTCTTTCCTGTGGCATGTAGTACTGGAATCCCTAATTTTCTAGCTTTCTAACCTTGTGATCCAAAAAACCTGTAATATTCCTACCTTACTTACAGGAAATGTGAGAGAGAGTTACTGGTATGGCGAAGAGTACATAAGGATTCCTGAGCTAAAACATAATCCCCAAATCTTCCTGCTCCTCTCTTAGTCCCAACAGCTACCCTTGTTCTGCCCCAGCTCTCAGATACACCCTGCAGGTCTGCCTCTTCAGTTTAGGTGCAGGTCTAGGGATGCAGAAGAGTAACTGAGAGCAGCTGAATTGCCTGACCCTGTTTTACTTTACTTTTGCATGTATAGCAATCATACTGTTGCTTAAAATATAGCATCCCAAAGTCAAGGCCAGCTTCACAGAGCCACAGAATAGTAAGGGTTTGAAGGGACCTCTGGGGATCTTTTAGTCCAGCCCCCCTGCCAGAGCAGGTTCACCTGGAGCAGGTTGCACAGGGTCACATCCAGGCAGGTTTTGAATATCTCCAGAGAAGGAGATTCCACCACCTCTCTGGGCAACCTGTTCCAGTGCTCTGTCACCCTCAAAAAAGTTTTTCCTTGTGTTTCCTTATCTTCACACCTTAGCCTGCTTGACTGACAAATAAACAGCCTCACTGCACTCAGAGTGAAAAGACGAGTCACTAGAGAGCACTGGGGAATTTTCTGCCAAGGAAAGGTAAGTGGTGAATGAACCTAGGGACTTTTCACTGTTATCAAGACACCTAGTGAGACGGAAAGCAAGGGCAAGTAAAAGCCCAGAATCCCAGGTGCTGTTTTGATCAGGCCATCTCCCGGCTGGCTGGGGAGTAGAATACAAAAGGTGCAGCAGGCAGTGTATGACTGTGTCTGGAAAACTGCAAGAGTTACAGATGAAGGGAGAAAAGGAACTGTGATTTTTCCCTACTCAGTCAGGTACACTGTACCAAGAAACATCCCCCTTTGGTAGACATTCATACCGTACTCCTCAGAGACTGTCGGGCAGAGCGCTTGGATGTGGACAGCAAACGCCTCACCACCAAGTGGAAAGCAACCCTCCTCGCTCTCTGCAGCCGGGGCTGCAGGTCCTAAGCTGGCAGCCCTGGGTGTGAGGCTGTGCTTCCGCACACGCAGCCGGGGGATGGGG
Source organism: Dromas ardeola (assembly GCA_013398915.1). Lineage (NCBI taxonomy): Eukaryota > Metazoa > Chordata > Aves > Charadriiformes > Dromadidae > Dromas > Dromas ardeola. The sequence continues at coordinate 235,685 of VYZM01006412.1, read as the reverse complement.
GTGTCTCTGCCCTCAGCTGCCCCTTGGGTAAGGAGAGCTGGCTGTGACCATGCCTTGTTTTGTGCAGGTGTCCAGGAGGCTGTGGTGACCTGCCTGAACAAACAAACCAGGGAGACTGCGGACGAGACACTGTGTGTAACCAGCCGCCGTCCTCCACAGCTGCTGAAAGCCTGTAGCCTGGACCCTTGCCCCCCAAGGTAGGCTTCTTATATCTTATCATCAGGCATACTTTTTTTTTCCAGGTGTAAGAGAGATGTGATCACTGATGAAGCTGAGAAACTGATCTTCAAGTTCCCCATGAATCTGAGATCATAGAATCATAGGATCGTTTTGGTTGGAAAAGACCTTTAAGATCACCAAGTCCAACCGTTAACCTAGCACTGCCAAGTCCACCACTAAACCATGTCTCTAGGTGCCACATCTATACAGTTTTTAAATACCTGGAGGTATGGTGACTCAACCACTTCCCTGGTCAGCCTGTTCCAATGCTTGACAACCCTTTCGGTGAAAAACTTTTTCCTAATATCCAATTTAAACCTCCCCTGGTGCAACTTGACGCCATTTTCTCTTGTCCTCTCACTTGTTACTTGGGAGAGCAGACTGACTCTTCTCCCCCCACTCACTAGATCCTCCTTTCAGATAGTTGTGGAGAGCAGTAAGGTCTCCCCTCAGCCTCCTTTTCTCCAGACTAAACAATCCCATTTCCCTCAGCCGCTCCTCATAAGACTTGTTATATGGTCTCTTTACTAGTTTCATTGCCCTTCTCTGAACATACTGCAGTACCTCAATGTTCCTCCTGTAGTGAGAGGCCCAAAACTGGACACAGTACTTGAGGTGTGGCCTCACCAGTGCCGAGTACAGGGGGACAATCACCTCCCTAGTCCTGCTGGCTACACTATTTCTGAGCCAAGCCAGGATGCAACTGGACTTCTTGGCCACCTGGGATGTTCAGGGCTAGGGATGCTTGGATCTGGGCATTACTGAAATGACTCCTGAAGTACCAGAGTGAAACACGCAGATGAGAGCCTGAGGTGGCTCCCCAGGTTGCAGTACCACAGACTCAGCTCTCTTGGCTCAGCAGTTCTGTGTCGTTTCCCCCAGGATTCCTTTTAACTGACATGCAGTGAGCAGAGGTGATGTGAGTGAGTAAAACTCTGCTGCTGTGCAAGGTAGCGGACCAGCGCAGCCAGGTCGGTGTTGTTATTGCAGGTGAGGCCAGGGCTCGTTGGTCTTGCCCAGACATCATTTAATGGATTTTGAGGAATCCATGACAAAAGCAAAACAAACACACAAGTGTGTCTGATTGTAGCCCAGTATGTTGCCCAGAGCCATTTAAACAACACCAGCAGTATGAAAAAAAGAATTTTAAATAACTTGTGACCCCAGACTCAATGGCGTTTTGGTCTGGAGGCACGCACTGCCTCACACATGCTCTTGCTCAGACTGCAGGGGCTTACAGCCTCCTCACACCACACAGTCTTATTGACCAGGAATTGCAAAGACGTGCTAAAACAACAGGGCAAACTTCAGATCGCTTGCCTATTCAGGTCCTGCAGGCAAACAATTTGTGGATTGGCTTAACGTTACCCAGAGTTGTGTCAAGTTTAAGGAGACTTCCCCAACCTTGCCTCTCACAAGAGAGAGGGGCTGTTCCTCCCTGGCCTCAGGCAGCTTCCACAATCCTGACCCTAAAAATAGCAGAACTTTGTCTGCAGAGATTCACATCTGTACCCTCGATGACAAAAATAGCTGCCATGAGGTTCCAGTGGTTTATTTAAATAGACCTGGGCCTGCCAAGTCTTCAAGATGTACTGTATGCTTATTGTCTTTATTCCCAGCTGTACAAAAGTGCATTTACTCTCTTTTGGTAGTGCAGCAGGTTTGAAAGACATTGATTTATAACTTTGGACTATTTAAAACACTCACTGCTGTCCAGTTGTTAGATATTCCCTAGAGTGTATATTGACAGGTGTATGTTTGGTTTGTATGACAGCAGGCTATGCAGAGGTATATCATTATAAATGTTAGTAGATTTTGGATACACAGAGAAGGTTCACACTAAAAATCAAATATGGCTAGCATCCAAGAATGATAAGGACAGAAATAAGGGTTTGATTGGATTATCAGGATTTTGAGTCTATGACAATCAGAGCCAAATAGGCTGACACGTTTCACCAAAGCATTACAAGAATTGCTTATGAGGATATTGCAATCCTGAGTTTGTTAAATTGTCTATATTGCTGGCAATAACACACAAATATTATATTAATGCTTGAAAAGAACTTGGTAGGTGGAAATCTAATTGTAATTGATAGGTACCATGACCACTGGAGCTGAGAGCGCATGGTAGGAGATTGATCACCTATCGATTCTGACATGGATAATTAATATTCACTGGTTTAGAAAAAATAAGGCACACTCACGCAGGCTAGTATTTATGTGAGTTTTGTTAAAAAAGTAACAAAAAGTCTGAGAAATTGGGTGAACACTTTTTGAATTAGTCCATACTGCTGTGCCAGAACGGGACTAGTTTAAAGTAACCCTGTCTTGTAGTCTATCCCGTGGATTACAAGATGATCGTACTGTGGGTGAGAATCAGGCCATGAAGCAGAGGTGAAAGGGGACTGGGGTGGTGGGTGGAGACTAAAAAGCTTTCGTCTATCCCTAGGGCTGTAATTGAGAAAAGGGGAAATGACTCCCTTCCCTGTGTATACATCTCCTCTCCCTCCACTCCCCTCAGTCTGGAGGAAATTGCCTGTCTGCAGAGATTTAAGTGGCACAGGATGAAGAACAGCACGTGTTCTGCAAAATGGCTCCTGTGGTAAGAGCAAGGAGGCCTAAAACTCAAGACTCCAGGCAGCAGGCAGTGTGGCCAACAGAACAAGAGCCCAGCAGGAAAGTTGATGTGTCTCCCAGGCAGGCTATGACAAGATAACTTACGTATTTCCTGCAAACTTCTGAAGTGTTGTGTCTACTAATGCCACTATATTAAATACAATGGTGTATTAATTAAACTGATAGTATTTAGTGTATAAAGATTATTGCTTTATAATCATTAATTACAATAGTCTTAAGACTTCCAAAGAGAATACACGGAAAGAAAAAGAAAAAAAAGAAAAGGGCTATAGGGTTTTCTCTCTGTTTTAATCAGGATTTAATCATGTGCTTCAGGATCCTAATTCAAGAAATCTTCACCCAGGAATCCAATGGAAATTTCGGGTAAAATCCTGCCCTTATGAATACTGATGAAAGCATTGCTATTGACTGACAAGTCCAAAACTTGTAATACACTTTGGCTGTGAACTTAGATCCCTGTTACAGAAGTTCCCAAAACGCAATCTGTGAACCACTGATACTTCCCAGAGCTTTCACTGACGGCTTATAGAGAGAGCTGGCTGGTCTCATAGTGTTGGCTTCTCTCTCTGTTTTCCAGCTGCTAAAGTGCATTAACAGAAGCTAAAAATATAAAAACCACTTTCTTAAAATGTCCTTGATGTGTAAGTGACTGTTGGAGCATGCAGTTGTGGTGGGTAGAGGAGGCAGTCCGCTGAAAAGGCAACTAAGACAGGGACGAATTTCTCCGTAGACAAGGGAATGTTGTCCACAGCATGAAGAATAAGCTGTGAAGTATTGCCCAAGAGAACAAAAATTCCCTCCTAATATAGAGAAATTATTCCAGTAATGTTTCTTGAACCAAAACAACCCAGCATGCTTAGAATTTTATGCATATGTCTAGAATTTAATACAGTTCAAGATCTTGTTTTAGCTTAAGATGGAGAACATTTAAAGATTAGCACTTCAAAGCTTAAAGTTGCTTCTGCTGCAAGCATTTTTGGTTACATGTGGCATTCTCCATAGCCTCTTAAAGGTTTAATCGTGTAAGCCTCTCCTGGTCAACAATTGGTTGATAACAGATAGGCAAAAGCATTGAACCACACAGTCTAGTTACCCTTTCTGGAGGGTCAGAAGACATACACCTCAAGACAGATACTGTAGGAGTAGTCAGTGAAAAATAATTTCATTCTGGTTTCATTTCATCATTCTTTTTGAACACTTCAGAAGAAAAATGCTGAAGGGATCTTCACTGTTGCTGTTCTTTTTGCTCCCTACTGAGAAAATATCTGGGTAGACTAGAAGACTTCATTACTCAATTAATGCTTCACCTTGAAATTAGTCTATGGTATCATCCTCTTCAATTCTTAATTGCTCTGGTCTCTTCTGGTACAAAGTATGGTAAAAGCTAGAATATACTGGCAATACTTCAGATTTGTGAAAACACTGGAAGATGATGGTGCTTGTATAGCAGCCGAGAGAGCTTTATAATTTCCATTGAAATTCTGGCTTAAGATGTTAGTGCATTAGTATTCTGAGTCCACTGAAGAGAGATAGAAAAACTAAATCACAGAAATCTGTCTTCAAATACTCACAGCTGTATGGAGTCAGCAAAATCTCATGCTTAAAATTCTTACAGAAGAAAGAAGAAGAACCAGGAAGAGCTGCACACAAAAAAACTGTAGGTTTTCATCCATATTCAAATCCCAAAGCAGCGGAGTTTCCTGCGGTTTCAGACTTTTTGGAAAGCTTTTTGCTTATTGCTTCAAGAACAATAGCAGAAAAAGAGCCCAGTCCCTTTTCTCCTGGAAAACAGAATAACAAAATTTCCCATTTTGCACTGAACTAAGAAATAGTGAAATACTGTGGAGGTGATTGCTAAGTTGGGAATTAATAACTGATTTTCAGCACAGTAGGTACAGAGCAAAATTTCGTATCGTTAACTTGGTATACCCTTTCTTGATATTTCAATAAAAAGGATATTACTTGTTTCGATGTACTAGGAGACCCAGCGTGCTTTCTCCAGGAAAGAGGGCAATGAAGACCAAGACCATTTTAATTCAGTCATTCAGTTACTTAATTTGTGTCAGTCAAGCTATATCCCTTCCAGAATTACATAGCCGTACTTGAGCAGAGCACATTCTCCCCAGAAGTAAATGCAGAATAGCTGTTCAATGTCTAGAAGTTTCTTCTCTAAGCTCAAAAATCAAAAGGGCAGATTACTCAGTTTTGCTAATTGCTATGTTTGTGTTCTAAATTACTCCAAAAACAATCAGAAAAACCTTGTTTCGATGTTGGCTTTACTGTTTTCAACAACAGAATGACTCACATCCAAAATGTGTCTTTTCCTCAGCCTCCACAACTCAAAATACAGAGGCAGTCATCATCTAATCAGATATAATTGCTCTTGTTTATAACAGCAACAGCATGAGCACCTCGTGGTAAGCCAACAAACTCTACCAAAAGGGGTGAAAGAGAATGTTGTAACTGTGTTACTAATTATAGCTGCTCAATAGCTTGGTCAATGCGTGTTGAAAAGATTCGGTAAACATGTATGGAGGCGTGGAGAGAGAAGTAAAGCAATGAAAGCCAGATGGCTGAAAATGGAGGAAATTCCAGGCAATTTCTACGGCTTTGTTCTTGCATATTTTCAAAACTGAACTTTTTTTTCATGTACAACAAAGAACAGCTGAATGCTACAAAAACAAAAAAAAAACAGTGAAGAAAAAGCAGACAGTTCTAGGAATAGCACATGATTTCACCCTAACACTTTCCCTTTACTCCTTCAAGCCTCTGTGGTCAATAAGAAAAGATAGGAAACCACCTGAGTGGTCCTGATACCTGACTGAAGGGTCAAGATAGCCTGAGTTAAGCTGGGCTCTAGTTCAGTGCACAGTATCTTTTTTTCCTTTTCCTTCCCCCCGCCCACCATCTGCTTGTTTTTTGTTTGTGCAATAAATTACCTGTTATTATTTTAATATTTATTCAGTGAATGCAGTATTGTCCATCTGTTTTGCTCTGTTTCATTTCCCAGATGAAGTCGAAGTATAAAGGAGAAAAAAATCAACATGTTTTTCAATGCATTTGGAGATGTGAGGCATCAGGTTGCTGGTACGGCAGACTTAGTTTAAGATGTGTTCCCATCAACAACCTGAAATGAATTCAATATGTGTGTAAGGGCCAGAGCTTTTTCTAATCCATTAAAGGTGACCTCTGTGTGTGGGAGGGTGTCAATGCATATGTGTTTTGCATTGCTCAGGTGAAATATTAGAGCATCTCTGTAGTTCATGAAAAAGGTTAAAAGATTTCCAAGTCGTTATGTCTACAGATACTGCAGTATTGCGTTACTGGCAGGAGATACCAGTTGTTTTGTTGAAGGCTTTTCTCAGGGGTGTAAGTGAGAATTAGCATTAATGGTGCGTTGATGGTATTACTGTCTCTTTGTGCCACAGAAATATTTTCAGCCCCTCACAGACCCCTGACTTTGTTTTTAAGTGGGATGTATTTAAGTCTATAATGAACTGAAGTGCATTGAGAATGTCTTTGAGAGCCTCTTAAGATGTAGCCCACAGAGCTTCCTGGCCACAGAGCTTCCACAGGCCACAGCTTGAACCACTGATGGAGCAGGTTGGAGAATCAGATATTAGAACGAATACGCTGTCCAACAGGGTAGATTCACCTTTATTTGCAGCCTTTAGGTCAAGAAACAGCTTAAACAGGAGTCATGGGCTCAGTGAGAGAATAGTAATCTCATTTTTTGTCTAGGTTTACTCTGCTAAAGACGGGACTGTATGAAGACACCTAAACAGGCAGCTATCCCTAGGCAGCTCTGTTATGCTGTACTTGCATTACCTGCACGCCTACTATGCACTACTGTAATACCACCCTGGCCTTAAAATGTATTAATCTGTGACCTAAAAACATTTATTTCTCTCCCCTTTTTTATACCATCTCCCACTTTGTACCCTCTCCAGTTGTTAAGAGAATGTCCAAGATGTGTCTGACAGCCCATCCTTCCCCTTTCTCGCTGGATGCGTTGCCTGTGGTGGAGCAGTAACTGCACGTTCCTCAGTATCTCTTACTCGACAGCAGTTACAGTGAAGTCACCAAGGGGACCCGCCGGGAGTGGTCCTTTTCAGCCATGTGTGTCACATCTAAATGTGAAGCAAAGCAACTTGCAAGTTGCCAGGGTCGATAGAGCAGCTCTGGAGTCTCTGCCACAGTCTGCCTCCAGCTCTTCTGGTTTAAAATTTCAGACTTCTTCCCCAGCCGTTTTGTTTTGTTTTTTTTAAATAATATGATGGTTCCTTCATTAGATAGAATTTCACTTGTAGACATTTTCCTCCATTTCAGTTTGTGTTCCATCCAGACTATATTAGGGTGAAATTGTAATTTTTTTTTTTTCCAGCAACTTACACCGTATTTCCTTCTTCCTTCAAAGAATGGTAGGTCACGCTTCTTATTCAGAATCCTGTATATCTAGCTGGATCATTTTCCTCTATACAAATCTCCAGGTCACAAGTTTCACCAAGTTAGTATACCCTTGTGTTGAAACAATCTCACCATGCCCTACCACAGGTTTTTTTTATAGCTTGGTTTGTGATGAGTATGAGCTTAAAGTCATGATAGGGACTTAGTGAGTCCCTCTGCAGAGGACAGTTTCTCTTCTTTTTTTCCTGGCACTGTTGATTTCATGGTTTTAGTCACCATACTACAGTCCACTTCTCTCTACCCTTCTCTTCTCTAATGCCTGTACTAAAGAGAACTTAATATTCACTGCCACGTGATATTTTTCAGTATTTTGAACAAATACACTTTCATTTCAGCATTTCATACATTAACTTCTAATTCTTAATTTTTTCTCTAAATTTATTCTCAATATTCTTGAGTATTAATTTACTGCCCTAACAGCAGGATTTCACTCCCAAAAGAAAGCTTTCCCAACAGTGACGATAAAGAGCATGTCTTTGCTGTTGTGCCAAATATGAAGTTAAGTCAAATGTTTTGTAGCACAGTGGCCAGGATTAACTTTTTCGTTGCAGCATTAACCTGTGAAATAAGCTACAGGGTCTTATAAACAGTTGATTTTACTATGTGTCATCACTTCCTTTAAAAAGGGGTGAAATGAAGAGCACCACTATATCTTTCATTTATAGTACTGCTGAAGTAACTTATTATAGCAGTAGTCTGAGGAATACCCAATGCTTTCAAACCAATAAACCTTTATGGATGAAAAGATAAAGCACGTAAAAGGAGGATAAAAATATGTCCTTAACTGCTGAAAATGTGCTATACAGTTCTGTACCATACTTACACATCAGAATGATTCACACATGAAATAAATGGATGAGGCGTCTTCATTTCCGTTCAATTTGGAGTAAATTAAGTACCTATAGAAGGAGCCAGACTGATTAAACAAAGAGTGCTGTGTCTGTCACATCTGCAGAAGCACAGCAAGCCCTCCGATTTGTGTCCATGAAAATTTCCATCTACAGTTACGTGACCTCGATTCCTCTGGCCTCTCATCTAACATTGTTAAGCAGTGAAGGTCTTGCTGATGGAGTAGAGTTTGTGGTGTGCTGTTACCCATTAGAAATGTGACTAAGCTGATATATTCTACCCTGTAAGCAGCTGTTGGTAGATCTTAGTCATTCACAGCCTTGGGAAAGACTGGAACCACTCACACAGAGATGAACAGAAATGCATTTAATTGCCACCCCATGGGCCCACAGATTTGTGTTGTTATAACTGTATTGAATGGAGGTTTGGTGTATAGGTGCTTTTTTAAAAAAAAAAATTATAATAGTTGCACTGTTGTGGTTTCTGGTCAGAAAGAAGTGTTCAGATACATCAGACAGGTTCATTCCCCTTCCCATGAGGAAGTGAACTGTACTGTCTAAACTCATTATTTTCTCCAAGATTTAAGAAGCCAGTTTCTCATTCAGGGTAAGTTAGGGGAGAAGTGTATTAAGTCACCATTCTGTAGTCTGTGGATTCTGCACACAAGCCTATATTGATACAACTTTTTGGATGGAGGTACAAAGTGGTTTGGTACTACATACATAGCAACTTTTCTGACACCATCACTTTGAATGTAATAACTTTTCCTTCCATGCATTTTTTGAGTCAGAATCAGATCTTGGTTGATGCTTCCATCAATCTGAGTGCTTTACCATGGTTGTTTTGATTACTTATGGATGTAACACGAGTTTAGTGCCTCCTCACTCTGTGTGAGGAGCTCCTGCATGCTTGTATCTCTGCATTTTAATATGTGGAAAAACATATTTTCTTGCAGCAGAGTGAATGAGTTACTAAATAGAGTATCGGTCACAGTTTCAGGATCTCAGAGAGGAAAGCAAAAAGGAAATATTGGATCAGGATGTGCCCTTGGAACAACATTCTTGCAGTGCCTTACTAACTATATGTTGCAAGAACGGCATTGAATGGAATGCAAACTTAAGCAGGCATTGGGAGTTTCCTGAGTTTGGTCACAGTACCATATAGATATATATACCTAAGGTCAACTGTTCTCCCCTCCCCCCTACTAAAAAAACTAGAGAAAAATCTTGTATGCCTGATTTTGAGAGACAGCCTGTTTGTACCTTCTGCATTGGCGAAGTAGTTCAGGAACAGTTCATCCTAATGAAAATATTATCCCTGTAATGCTGCCAGCCAGGTCAGCAAGAAGCTCTTGTTATCTGCTGTTTTCGTGGCAGTATTGCTTATAAAACTTGGACTTGCTAGAGAATTACTTAAGCCCACTCACTGTCATCCGAACACTGTTTCATTCATGTATCTACTTTCTTTGTCCGTTCAATCCAGTGACATCTCCTTTACTTCTTTCCTGCACTGATCATTTCAGCAAAGGTATCCTTAGATTTTAGGAGTGTCTTGTTACTCTGTGGGACAAAATCACATGTTCATGAATATCGACCTTACAGGTTGTGAAGTCAGGCTTCTTGTATATTCCTTCTGTGCCATCTACATGCATTTTCAACTATCTCATTTTTAAAATGCTTCATTTTAGATGGTACTTCAGATTACAAATAATCAGTTCACTGTACATCTTTCTCACTTGCTGAGCTTTTTCTTTCTTTGTCTTCTGGTGTCTGTAAGCCTGTTGATTTCTCCTTCAGGAATAGCTGTTTTTTAACATTTTCCATATGCCATAAAGTTAGGCCTAAGAAAAGGTGTTGGCTTATGAGACAGTCCAGTATGGAGAGCACAGTATGAGAAGAGCTAGCAGCTCTGTCATGGGCAGCAGGGTGTTAAATTTCCCTCTACATCTTTGCAGAAGAACCATATGAGAGCGCTTCATAGGCTGATGTGCGTGATTTATTTTATAAATTAGCGGTTCTTGTGTTTTTGCATTACTTCGATGTAGGTTTAGGGCAAGGGGTATTATCCCGCTCTGCTATAGTTCCCAATCTGTGTGTTTCTCCGTGCACTCCTCATTCAGTTTCTGCCATCTGCCATTACAAGTGCAATTTATGCAATTTCTGACCTATTCCTCAAACCTCCCTATATTACTTCTTAACCAACTTTTTCACCTTTACACTAATTTACTCTGTTCCTCAGCTGTTTCCTGTCTTAATTTTTGAAAGGCGCTACCAAGGACCTATTTTCATTGTATCTCACTTAAAAGATTGAACAACCTCTTTGTAAGGAGTTGCTGCTTTAGTCATGAGCCCAAATCTAAACTTGATACAAAAACTGGTACTCATTTGTTTATCAAGCCTAATCTAATCTGTGTAGCTATATCAAAGACAGCCATTGCTTTTTCAATGTCACAGTTATCACACAGAGTAGAAGTCTCTTGTGAGGTACTTTTCAGTAGCCAGTGTGTCTCCTAATCCCTCAAAGGGGTTCTCTGCCAAACCTGTTCACTTACCTGAAACTGCCTTTTCATGCGCCTCTGTGGTTCATGCATTCTGCATCTGCAGTAATCCCCTGAAAGGCCCACTAGACGACCTCCCCTGTTCAAAGTGTTGGCAGAAAAACACAAACTCTCTTTTCTGACCTGCTCTAATAGTTGATGTTCTCTGCCTTCAACTCAAGGGGCAGCAAGACTTTATTACTGTAAGGAACTTTATATATAGATAGACAGATAGATATAGATACATAGATATATATAGATACAGTTATATATGTATCTATATATAGAGAGATATATATCTATAGATCTAGATATATATATAGATATCTAAATAGG
>VYZM01006412.1:117262-224537 GCA_013398915.1 Dromas ardeola | reverse complement strand
ATATATATATATAGAGAGAGAGATATAGATCTAGGACCATCTAGATATATATAGATATATATAGGTATAGAGGTATATTATAGATCTAGATAGATCTAGATCTATATGTATATCTATCTATATATCTATATATATCTATATATATAGATGGTCCTAGATATATGTATCTATATATAGATATACATAGAGATATCTATATCTACATAGATATAGATATCTATCTCTGTATCTATATAGAGAGATATATCTATATATAGATCTATATAGGTGCATCTATATATCTACATATATATCTATATATCTATATAAGGTTACTCCAGCAACCAAAACTGCAATTTGTAGAGCTGTTACATACTCCATTTACCCACTGTTCTTCTCTGAGAGTTCCTCCTGTGTTTTCCTCTATTTGGCTCTGTTATATAAATATTGGCGCCCTGCCACATTCAGCTATAATGAGCTGCAATATTCATTGATACCGATAAGTCTACAGAGTGAATGCAGGCCACTTCCATCAGCTCCCAGAGTGCTCGCATTGAGCCTTTGATCTGCTTGCATGTGTTGGCTGCATAGACATCTCTTTAATGGATTCCCTTCACTTGCAAGGAAGAGGCGTTTTGAAGAAAAGCACCTCACTCTCCCTTGTGCATCACGATCCCCTGAAACCTTCCCTGCCTGTTCAGCTCCCTTGTCATGTTGGTGATACGAAACAACAGACTTTGTCAGGCTGGTACTGAACAACAACTAAGTATGAATTATTTTTCTGTTGCTGCTGCTAATTTAAAAGTACTTTGCCTTTTAATTTTTATTTCTTAATCGAGTATTAAATTTTCAAAGCTTAGTTAAATCTCAGTTTTCCTCTGAGGTTTGTGTATACTGTACGTGTATTTATAATGTTCTCTCCCCCATAGCAGTAGGGAGATTACTTCCTAGAGACTCAGATCCCTGTTTAAACACCTAGATGGAGGTCTTAGCTCTCCCACTTGTCATTGTTTAACCCCAGCCAGCAGCTAGGACCATGAAGCCATTCACTCCGTTCTCTCCCTCCCACCCTACCCTCCCCCATGAAGAGAAGGGAGAAAAGGGAGCAAAGGAGAGGAAAGGGGGAAAAATCCCTAAAACAAAACCAAGAGCAACTCGTGGATTGAGATAAAGACAGTTTAATAAAACAATATCAGAAAAGCAAAATAATACTAATAATAATGGTAAAAGAACATACAACATAAAGTAATGCAAGACAAGTCACTCTCACCACTGGGTGAATTGCTTGCCCAGCCCATCCCAAGCAGTGATCACCGATACCCACCCACCCGGCCAACCCCATTTATATACTGAGCATGGTGTCTATGGTATGGAATATTGCATTGGCCAGCTTGTCCTGTCGATGCTCCCTCTCAGCTTCTATGGGAAGCTGAAATAAGTCTTTGACTAATATAAACATCACCTGTCAACAATTAAAACAATATGCATTATCAACATGCCTTTCATACCAAATCTGAAATTAATTCTATCCCAGCTGAAACCAGGACAACCAGGCTCATTTCAAAGGAGCGGTCTGATTTTACTGTGAGTGATTTAATAGCTGAACGAAAAATTAATTGTAGTTAAATTCTGAGTTTTTACGCCCCTTTCTTTGAGACTAGTTTGATTATAAAGACAGGAAGTGATCTGGGAGTCCTCATCTCAATCCTGTAGCTTCATTGCAGGAAACTATGCTACCTAAACAGGATTGACAGTAACTCTCTCTGCTGTCGAAAGTTCAAGATCACATTCTGGATGGTATTTAAGACCTGACACCGAGGATACTGACTCAACCCAAGATAAATCTGCTGAAGAAGCCTCAAGAAAGCCTTTCACACCTTTGAAACCAAAAGATTTGCCACAAACACAGCTCCAGATTGATAACAGAAAAGGAAGGGAGAAGATGTATGGGCTCCAAGTAGACTTTTCAGTCTGTAGGGTCCAATGGAGGACACACAGGTTGACAGAGGACAAGAGGAAGCCAGTATTGACATAGTATGTGATTTACTCAGTCTGTTGCACGTGAATATACACAGCTGCCACCCAGCCCTTGTGCGCTGAGGAACGTCTCTATGCAGACAGGTGTCAGACGTGAAGTGAGACGTTTCCAGACAAACCTCTTTCCACACTTATGAATGTTTATTTTAGAAATAAGAAGAGTTCTTTTGTATCACTTTCATATGGTTTAACTACATAAAAATGACAATAATTTCATTTTTTTAGAACTAGTTTGGGAGGTCTTTGTGTAGAAGGCTGTTTACTTTTCCTGTGCAGTGTTCAGTTTTCTTGGCAGTGCTTGAAGGGATTCTGTCAGGATTAAATCATCTATCTCTAGAAAATATTCTTTAGTTGTAACACCTAACAGCTTTGAATGCTTTGGTTTTTACCATATATACTGTGAATATAGAGGCTGATCCAAAGTTGTTGGCTCCGCAGTGCTTTGGCTGAAGACTACGCATTTTTCAAGTTCTACCTACATCATTTACTTTTTCCAGACTGACTATGGGTGCAAGAGTGCTTTGTTCTGAAAGCTTATGGATCCACTGGCGCCACAACTGTAATTCTAGCAGCTTCTCCTGACATGAGTAGCTGCTTACTAGCTGGTACCACTTTCTGGTCTACATAGCTAGCAGAATTATTATGTGGGCTCCAGTTCTTGTAGCAATGAGAGGAACATTTCAAAACTGAGGCAACGGTGCATTGTTGTCCTTGTTGTTATTCGTACGCTAATACCTAGAGACTGCTATCAAGCTGAGAGTTCCATGGTGCTAGGCAGTAGAGTAGGAGATCATTCCTGCTGTAGAACCACAATCTAAGCAAACAGTAACAAGCCCATGTTTCAGCAGCTCTGGTCTCAGTCACCTGTGGGGTTCAGTGAAGAGCCAGGAACAAGGTTCTGCTCACTTGACCCTTTGGTTCTTCACCTGAACTCCTTGGGCATTATATGACATCGGTAGTTTATTTTTTCTGTCACAAGAAAGAAGGAAAGTTCATTTCTAATAAAAATTAATTGTATGGAACTATTTAGAAGTTCATGCTGATGTTATTGTGTGAGAAGCTTTTTTCTTTTCCTTTTCAACAACTTGAAGTTGATCATAAATGTTCAGGCTATATTCTAGCTGAATATATGGGCCCTCACAAAACTTGAAATTCATTGAACTATAACATGATAAAGTTTAATTTAGGGTTCGCAGGCAAGATTTTTGTTAACTATGTCAAGATAATATCCCTAATTAGAAATAGCATGGTTAAGCTGCTTTTTGAGAGTATCTCTAACATTTTCAGACTTAGATTAATGATACAGAATAACTGTGCTGTGATTGAAATCAAGATTTTCAGATTATTGGGCCTTTGTTGGCAACTGGAGCTTCACAAGTTTTCTCTCTTTTTCATGCAAGGGAGCTGCAAATATTCACATTTTAAAACATACTGACCATGATTAATTGTGGAAACTGCTTGTTTACCTGAAGTTAAGCACATGCATAAGCACTGCACAGTCAAGCCTAATTTATTTAATGAGAATGTTCAAAAAAATTATAGTTTCTCACTGGGCCTTTAGAAATCAGAATTTTAATTTGTAAAATTAATAGTATATTACAGATTATTTGTCTAATTCATAATATGAAGTGACTGTTAGATTTCCTAACTGGTGTTTTCCTGTTCATTAAAACTGTCCATTACTAAGCCACTTTGTTAGTGTATAGTTCCTGGAAGTGCAAGAAATTTAGTGCTCCTGTTGGTTGAGCTTTTCATGAGTTTATGTTCAGTTTTTAGACCACACCCTTATCACCGTGTATTTGAAAAGTTAAAGGAAAGTCATTGGCTTGAGCAGTCAGATCAGATTCACTATTTCATTTACCTACCTTCATCTGCATTACATGTCTCCATACACTTCACCAACTCTAAAAAAACTACTAAGGCATCACAGTAGGTAGTCTGCTGGAAGCAGGAGATTGTTCATTTGCAAAGCAGAAAGTTTCTGTGATCAGTTTTGAATTTTGAATTTGTGATGATACCTGAAATAAGTGTATATTGGGACCATCCTCTGCTCCTTATACATTTCCAGTGGAAATTTGTTTTCAAAAATGTGCATATATGTGTATTCTAATACATGTATCACTAATACATACATATCCAGCCCTATGAATGGCCTTTTTCCTGTTATGTGCCTCTCTGTTAGCCATCTCTAAATGTCTCTGTGGTTTTGTATTAATATAGTTTCCCTTCAATCAGTTCAAATATTCAATGTATCATATGTATGTCAGCCTCTGCAGAGGATGAAAACCTTTTGCATTCTGTTTTTACGTTTTTATGAAGTCGAAATATTTTTTAAGTCTAGTTTGTGCTTACATACATAAGCACTACTTAGGTATTTAGGAGGTGGAGACAGACAACTGTCTGACAACTGATAGACCTAGAGTTAGGACAAGCCAGGGGTTTAGAAGCACAGATGTGCCAAAGTCCTGCTGTAAAAAAAGGCTAAAATGACATCGTTTCTCTGCTGCTACATATTAGTATAGCTTTGGGCACTAGTGTAGGAGAAAGAAGGACAGATAAAAAGAATGTTTCACACCAAAATCATGCAGCCTTTTCACCAGGCTCTGGGAAGCAATACAGGAAGTACCAAACTGATGACTTTCAGCTGGGCTATAAACTAGCAAGTATGCAGATTTTCCCTAAAGTCTCTACCTTATCAACAACCATGGTCAGCTCACAAAGATGCCACTTCCACTTGCACAAGGTTTCCTTAGCTTTATCCTATAACTACCAAATTCACCTTTTTAAGTATAGGATTATTTCCTACTTAAATTTTAATTCTGGTATCGTCAGAGGCATGTAGAACACAACGGCATTATTCTTTTTCGTATGCCATACGCATTGGACGAGTCAGTTCAGTATGGCCAAAACACCCAGAAGAAGAAAGAGACAGAGGAACGCACAGATAAGGACTATTTGAAATAAGACAGATATTATTTCAGTTAGCATCACATAACACTCTACAGTAAGGGTTAAAGTGCGTTACTACAGAAAAGCAGTATTTGAAAAAAAGAAAAGGATTATTATCTCCAACAATACAAGTAGTTTAAAAACTAAATTATAAATTTAGTAGGATAATATTAGTTCAAAATGTTGCAAGCACCTTTAGCTGTTATAAAATAATTCTACAGTTCTGTGATTCTATTCTATAGGGTTATTACCGATCTTCTTTGTGTTTTTTAGGACTTTGAAATTCTGCCAATCTTATATATCATTTATGGTTTTGGTTGCTTTCACATCGCTACTCCACTTTGCATGCCTCTGCTCTACTCTACATTCTGTATTCTGTATTTATGAAAGTCTGTAAAAGTCACTGGGGACTATGAAAGTACAAGGGTAAGAGAGAATTTGACCTCTTATTTCCTGAGCACCTCTAAGGAATCTCCTGTTTAAAGCAGCTGGAAAGAATTGTGAACAAAACGATATTTTGGGTAGGGCAACAGATGCAACCTGCAACAGAAATTTCAAATACTAGAAAAAAAAATCCTTTCTCTTTACTGAAACACAGCATTTCTTTCTGGAAGAAGAAACAGACACCCTCTTCTGCGGAAGCCAAGATCTCCAAAGAGTTTATGTGGCCTGCTAGCCACTGAGATGTGAACTGCCAACAGAAACATTGTGCACTTTTACCAATAACAAACAATGAGTTGCTGGAGGCAACAGCTATTACCATCACTAGAATAACAGAAAGTCTGGCAACTGACCATGTATCAAAATAGATTCTGAAATAAGAAAATGCCTTCTTTTCAGCACCTACTCAAATATCTTATTTTAGATTGTGCCAAAAGTGAAGGGTAGCTGATATCCACATTAATTCTGACTGACAATTTTATGGGAAAATCTGGGAAGACCTCTCCCCCAGGATCATTCATATGGAGAACATACTCCAGATTAGCTTAACTGGCTGCCAGATGTCACTCCTATTACACTGTTAAATAGCTCACAATACACGTATCAGGCTTTAGTGGCCTTCAGTATATTACTGCCTGGAAAGCAACCATGGCAACTTCTAACTCAGTATGCAAGATGCGTTCATTGTTAGAAAGGGTTAAACATCTGCCCTGGTTTCAGCTGGGATAGAGTTCATTTTATTTCTAGTGGCTGCTGTGTTTCAGATTTGGTATGAAAGGCATGTTGATAATGCATATTGTTTTAATTGTTGACAGGTGATGTTTATATTAGTCAAGGACTTCTTTCAGCTTCCCATAGAAGCTTGAGAGGGAGCATCAACAGGANCCATACCATAGACACCATGCTCAGTATATAAATGGGGTTGGCCGGGTGGGTGGGTATCGGTGATCACTGCTTGGGATGGGCTGGGCAAGCAATTCACCCAGTGGTGAGAGTGACTTATCTTGCATTACTTTATGTTTTATGTTCTTTTACCATTATTATTAGTATTATCATTATCATTATCATCGTCATCATCATTTTTCTGTTAATGTTGCATTAAAAACTGTCTTTATCTCAACAGACAAGGTTGGTTTTTTTCTCTTCCCTTTCCCCACTTTTTCTCCTTCTTCTCCCCACCGTCCTCGGGGGTGAGGAGGAGAACTGCAGAAGTGGCTGCATGGTCCTAGCTGCTGGCTGGGGTTAAGCCATGACAACACCTTTTTGTCACTGCTACTAGTAGAACCAAGGCTGTTGTCTAAAAGCGAACTACAGTGTCACTAGTGCTAACAGTGATGCTCAGAACATACCCTGTCCTGTTATAAAATCAGAGAATGTCATCAGCAGATGGAGCATGGAAGGGGAGCAATGTGGCATTTTGGTCCATCAGGATTATCATCTAGGGAGGAAAAAAATGTTTCTTACCTGCTAGCTGTTTCAATTTGTTATGGATGTTACTGAGAGGGGAACAAAAGCTCAGAACAACTTCATAAAATAAATAGAAGACGTTTTTCTGTGACTGTAAGATGGCACAACCTTGAATGATTATTTCCATAATAAGTTTATTAACATGATGCATTTTAAACATGCTGAGCAGTTTCCATTGACTGTTGATCACAGACTGTCAGAGTGTTTTTTCCTCTGGTTCTTCCACAAATTTTGCTTCGTGCTGCTGACATGTTTCATAACTTTTCTTCATTGTCTGCCTCCATCCTCCTTGGAGCGTGAGGGTGTCTTTCTTCATAACCAATCTCTTTAGTTTCTGCCTTCAAGTTGGCTTTTTTCAGGGGCAGGTTCTCCAAACTTTCCTTGTCCTGAATGTTTAATTTACTCCCCCAGTAATCAGTTTCAATAACATCATGCAGGAAAGGAGGCTATTCTTCAAGATTATAAAAAGTGACAGTACCTGGCTCTCTTACTTTCATTTTGTATGTGGGAGTATGTCCAGGTTAGAATAGTGTTTTGTGTAAAGTTGATGGGAAGATAATTTTCTCATATTCTCATTCTGAACATAGGACTTTTTTGTGTACACATTTCTACAAATCTCTGAACTGCCTTCCAGTAGAGCACAAGAGTGGAAGACCTAATATTTTAAGCGATTTTCTCTGTATGGCTGACAGAATTAGTGGTTGTGTTCAGTACAGCTCAAACAGCAGAAATCTGGTTTTAATGTGATGAACACTGAAATTCAGTCATCAACAATCCTGTTGATGCAAGATTTACACAGCTAGTGCAGAGAAGGGCTGACTCAGTGACAGGTGTTCACCCAGGGGTTGTAGGGGATCTCCCTGCTCTCACATTGCATCTCTCAAGGCCTTAGGACTCCCTACCTCCACAACAAGGAAAAGTCAGTCAGAAACACCACACCTGGATCTTCTGGAAGAAATTCCTGCTCAAGAATTCACTGATACATTCCTTTGATGGACTTTCTTAATATCTTCTTTTTGTTTGTTTTTGGTTTTTTTTTTAAGACAGAAAAGACGCCAGCTAATTAAATCCATTCAGTCTTAAAATATATTGGCCAGGCTCCTGCAGACCAAAAACTTAATTTAGGACACAAAACTGTTCCTATGATATTGCAGAAGTCCCAAATAATCGAAGTCCAAGAGCTTTTGACAAGAACTGAAAATGCAGATGGACAGTCAGTATTCTTCTTAGACTCATCCTACAGTGGCAGTGATCAGAGAAGGAGAATTCCCTTTCTTCTACTGCTTCTTCACTCCATCTGTCTTTACAAAAAGCAAAAATTAAGATGACTTTATTCTGTGCTTAAGGTTTTTTCTCCTGACCTCTTCACAGATGGGAGATTGGGAAATGGAGCACCTGCAGTCTTACCTGTGGGGTTGGATTGCAGACACGAGATGTCTTCTGTTCCCATCTACTATCAAGAGAGACTAACGAGACCGTGATTTTGGCAGATGAATTGTGCTATAAACCTAAGCCATCCCTCGTGCAAGCCTGTAATCGCTTTGACTGCCCACCTTCCTGGTATCCTACAGAATGGCAAGAGGTAAGAATATATGTGTTATTATCAATGCATCATTTTACTTTAGCCCATCAAGAGGATTCATTAATCATTCCAATGAGTCATTAAAAACCTGGAAAAGTGTGCCCTTTTATTCTTTAAAAGAATGCAACAATGTTTTTAGAGGTAAATAATGACTATAGCTGCTTTTAATGCAAAGTCACTGGAAACTCTTAACAGCTGGCCATAGATTCCAGACAGAAATATCTGGAATGTGATGGTCAGCTGCAGTGAGTGGATTTGGGTTAGCAATGCCAAGGTTTCTAGGAATACAAAGCTGTAGGGATCACGGAGGAGAGAATCTCTAAAGTGGATTGGATATTCCATATATTCTCAAATAATAATTTAGTTTAGGACAAGAAACACTCCTCATCCTTCAGAGTCACAAATGAGTGGTGGGCACTTCCCTTTGGGAGATGGATGTCTTATTCCACTAACGTTGAAAATTGCTGTCTACACAGTGGATTTGTACAAGGCTTTCCGTCTTTGGAAAACAACCTGAAATTAGTTTATTTGCTGCCATCTGGTTGCAAATGAAAACACTTGTGCAATTCAAAAGACTTAAAGATGCCTCTGTTGGATATAATACTGCAGAAAAAGGATCCTGCCCTGTTGTGAAGAATAAAGAAAAAATTGTTGTGTGATGGCGGTGCAAGCGAAAGGCCAGTTTAAATCTTTACCTCTGCTGAGTGCAAGGATTCATTCTATCCTATAAGAAAACTGTGAGCACGTGGCACAGTGCTTACATGTGCCTACCCAGTATCCATCTATAAAATCTGCTTGATAAGTCTGTGAAGCTGTACTTCATGGGAGAGCTCTGCGTTTGGGCAGCCACCCCAGTAAAAAAAAATTTTGCCAGCCTGATGTTCTGTCAAAGCTAGATAACTAGTCTATGGCATTAGTCCTATGTTTAAAACAATTCAGTGATATTTCATGCTTTAATGTGTTGACTGATATTCACATACACCCATTTGCTTAGTTGTACGTTTGAATATTTCTAGGCTATAGTCTATAGCTATATTTGCAATATATAAATGCTATATTTGAAAATAGCAAACAGTATTCTACTAGCACATAATGTAATAAAGTCAGGCATTTCAAAGTTAGGATATGCTGGAAGGAGTGTCTACGGTCATTAAAATCCTATAATTCAGTCCTTCCAGAAAGCAATTTTCTCTAAGTTTATTTGAACAGTCAAGAGACATATACATTACAGCATGCTGAAAAATTGATTGAGCTAACAATGACAATTAGCTATAGGCCACCCTAGAATGGTACCAAAATAGTTTCTGCTAGAGCAATTTCCAAAGAGATTTTTTTCAAGATTTGAACATCTTCCTCAACAGTGCAAACATGTTTATTTCCACCTGTCTAAAGTAACGTTTTAGCCATTTTTGTGTCTGCTCAGAGGCTCTTAAATATGCTGCCTTTTTGAAAGGTGTTGCAGATCTTTGGGAGGAAGGAACTCAATTAAGCATAAAGCCTTTAATAAGCCTATTAATCAGGAATTGTATCAAACTGCTCGTTTCACACCCTTTGTGTTAGCTGCTGTCTTCTCTGGGCTGGGTGGAGAGAGAGAACCTGTGCTACAATTCATCGATGCAGCTTAACGAAGGTCACATTATAGCTCTTCTGCACTTACTTCCACAGGCTTTGGAGGCTGGCCAGTCGTGTACGTAGCTCCTCACTATGTGGGCACTGAATATTTCCTGTGCTTACCTTCACCAGAAGAGCACAAAAATGCACTTGTCTATCTACTGTCTTCTGCCTCTGTTTAGATGAGTATAGAACAAGACAAAAAAGCCTAATCCATCAAAATCACTTCCCATTCAATTTTTTAAAGACATCTGTCTTCCTTCTTTGCACCACCAACCTGCTCTGTACAGTTAGTTCCACCCTGTAGGAAAGCCAAGCCTTGCAGTTCGGTCTCACTCAGGTTTCCCATGGAGGACCTCCATGTGAAAACCGGCACCATCAAGCCAGTGTGTTGCAGTCAGGGATTGTTACAGCTGTTGGCTCCTGGAATGTGTGAGAGAAGAGACCATTTGGACAGGATGTGAGTGGCTGAGACTTCTCCTGGAGGTGAGCTCCAGCCATGCAGCAGAGCTGCCCTGGAGCCCTCCAGCAGAAGAAATCCTACAGGAGGATTCCTTTCCTTGCATTAAAGGACCCACACCAATTCCCCTCTTCCCAGATCCCTGAGAGGGTTCCCCACATGTGAGGAGATGGAGGGACCTGTGGGAAGATCCCTTGCTCACCCTAAGGAAGGTCCTTTAAAGCTTCACCGTCACTAGACGGTCACATCTTTTCTCCACTCTTTCCTGGTTGGAAGCCATTTCTTTGATCTCGTCTGTGGAGTTCATCATGCTTTTCAGAGTACTCTCTCACAATAGTTTCAAGCAAACAAACAAACAAACAAAAGACTTAAACTGCAATGAGCAATGTTTTCTTTTCTAAAGCCTTTTATGCTTGTTAAGGAAGACTTGTCTGAATTAAATGCCGTTGGAAGCCCCAGTGTTCCTGGCAGAAAAACACACGATAATTATCAGTGTTGGAACATTCCAAGTGATATTTTAAATATCTCTTTACAGATTCAGGACTATTTATTTTTAAATAATTCTGCTTCTTAGCTAAATCCATTACGATGTTTATCTTGTTTTCAGTAATGTGCTTCTGGAGGAAAGTGGATATGAGCTTTCATTTTTACAAGGCCCTATAAATATCTACTCTGCAGACCTCAAATAGGAGACATCCATTAGTAAATCTTCATTTTCCTTTGTTTTATTACTGAATAAGTGCCATAGTCTCAGTCGCAGAATTCTTTTTTAGCTGCTCGGTGCTATCCTTGCTCCAAAGATAATTAGAACAATGTCTTGACAACAGAGTCAGCATGGGAAAAGTGGTAACATTTTCAGATCTTTTCCTAGCTATTTTTTCTCCATATTGTAAAAAGTCCTTTCTAAGCTTTCAAGTATCAGGCCTTAGAAAGCAACTGAAAGACCTGCTGAGAGAAGAAGTATTTACTCCCTTTGCAGATGCTTTATCTTACTGTAGAGTCATAGCAGAGAATTCATTTTTGATAGTAAGGCCAAAACTTGTACAGCTGTAGTCCCGCCACCTTGAGCAGAGGGCAGTGCAAAATGAAACCACCGGGGAGAGCTGAGGGGTAGGACAGCCCCTTCCTCAACTGTCCCTGTAAGCGGGACTGAGCATAGAATGGCATCCTTTCAAACATTCCACTACTGCCCCAAACTGCTGACAGTTATGATGCTGAGTGACAGTTGCCTAGCCCTTTATTTTTCATTAATAATTGCCTTTTTTCCACAAGTTTGAGAAAAGACCATCTTCCCTGCCTCCCAAACAATGGAAATGGTAGTTTTGCATTGTATCCTGTGCATTGTGTGTGTGTGCGTAGATGCTCATAGGCATGTGCTGAGGCAGAGAAATGGCCTGCTTTCCCTCTCTGCTTTCAACAGTGACCACCAATTCTTTGTGTTAATTATCATTTACAGATTGTTGCATGAGCAAAACAGATACCAAAGCAATGACTGCTGTGAGAGAGGCCAAGGCCACAGTTCCACCAGCAATTTAGGATGACATATGCCAACACGTCTACTAAAGGAGACAATAGCTGCGGGGATCTCTTTCTTGCCCTTATAGCACCCACTGCCATCTATCTCCAGAAGTGTTGTGCAATCACGCAATGGTCCTGGTTAAAGCTAGATGGAAATATAATTAGCTTTATCCTAGATTAATTTTCCACTCTGTTTCACTAAGACAGCATATGGGGAAAAGCAGCACAAAGCCAGGAATGACTGGCTGTCAGAACTGGGTGTATAGGTTGTCTTCTTTGGTGTCAGCCTTGCCTCATGTATGCTTAAGCTAATTGTTGAACTAGGCATAATCAGGCAGCAACGTGGGGAGATGCCCCTCTGGAAGTTGGTACCGTGGCAAAGTCACAGATTCCCTGTAAAGGAATGTCAGGGGATACTGGGCTTGGTTCTGCTCAGAAGCTGTGGGGAGCAGAAATACCAGGAGGCATAGTTCAAACGGCCACACTTTACCTACTTGGGTGGGTGAGGTGAAATCACCCTGTGATACGAGCACCTTTCCTTGTAACGGTGCTGTGAGATCTTTCTGAAGAGCAGAGAGATAGCACATTATTCAGATGGGATATGTCAGAATACAGATCCTCTAAAAACTACGGTTTCATATTGCCTGTAAATACAAGCAGATGTTGCTGTCATTGATTACCCCCTTTCTTGGAAAAATGTGAGGTCTGGAAGCTCTGGTAGAGAAAAATCAGCAAAGACCCCAGGGTACTGAAGGCTCCAGCAGTGAAATACAGGTACAGGCAAAGCTCCAGTGCAGTAATCCAGGACTGTCCTAGAAGGGCATTCCTGCGGACAACGAGGAATCTCACTGTGGCTCTCTCTGGCACTGAGCAATAGAGTTTGGTGTTGAGTAGCGAGTTTTTCTTCACAGAACTAAGCTATGTAAGTGACTGAAAGGCAAGAAGAAAGAAAAGATCTATTTTGTCTTACTCTTTTATCTGGTAGTGATGGAAAGGCAGGGAGACTTCCTGGGATTTGATTGACTGACAGAAAGAACATGCTTTTGTTGTAATCGTACAGTGCCTAACCCGTTTGGCTCTGGTATACGATGACAGTCCTTAGGCAATCTTGAAATAATTCTTTTAATCATATTTTTCTTGATTTACTCTCTCCTCAGGAATGAATTGTCCTCGAATGAAAGGTTGATAAATGTTTTCTTTTGTTGAAAACTAAAGTATTGTTTTACTTGTTTAATTTTTTGGAAGCCTTTGAGCTTTGTAGCATTCTAAGTAAGCAGGACAAAAGCTGTTTTTACTCATTAGAGAGCAAACCAAACTGAATATAAATATGTCTTTCTGCACTTCCTTTCTGTCTTTCAGGGAAAAAGTGTATCCTAAATAATCAGGCTAGTATTAAAGTTTATGCAGCTTGCCCTATCTAAGAGAGAAGGGCCTTTCACGACTGCAGGATATTCTAAAACAGTCGGTTTTTAACTGCTTGAGGAGAAGCTTTAATACTTCTTCATAGGGTTTTTTTCTGCTTCTTAAACATAATTCCCATGTTGCAAGCTACAAGCAACTCCCAATCATGTGAGAGTAGTGCAGGCTTCCCCTTCTTTTCTTGGAGAAGGGGGAAAAGGAGTTGAGCTGGCTGGACTAAGCAGAAGAAATGGAAACTTGTTACCAACCTCAGGAAAAAGACACACAGAAAAAGGGCTGAGCAACCAAGTTTACAGAAAAGATTCGGAAAAGCTATTGAATCTGCTTGTTCAAAATTTCCTGCCCTGCTTGTGTAGGAAATGGATAGATAGAGAGATATTTACATTAAAGGGGGGGAGGTTCCCTGAATATTAATCATCCCAATTTACTTCGACTCAAATAAAGCTTCCTCCTTGCCTTTTGGAAAGAGTACACACTGCTGTCGTGACAGCCATAAATATAAAAGGGCTGCATGGATATTTAATGGTTTATTATATTAACCTTATAAACCAATTACTGAGACTAACAGCAGACTGCAGCTGATACACAGCTTTCGCATGATAAAAATCAGAGAAATGTCATAATGTAAGAAGTCTTCAAGAACAGGTATTCTGGGCTGATCAGTTAAGTTTTGAGTATTACTAGCAATAGACCTCATACAGGTCAGAAACGAGAAATGAGAAAATTACAAAAGAAGAAAAAAGCAAAGTGATAAACGGGAAAATTTTATTTATCACACTCAAATTTCCATTTGTTTTTCTTGCTAGTGCAAACCTTTTTCTAACAAGCTAAATCTGAATATTTCATTCAAGCTAATTATTTAGTTCATAGCTACTGTTATCTAATATGTATAACCACATCCTGGAAATAAAGGTCTTGAATCATCTGTTGCTGGAGAAGACTTTTCCACTCTCTGGCACTGTCAGTAGTGCAGTCAGAGCTCAGGCAGAGACATTAGGATGTAGATCCTCCACATCAAGTGCAAGTGTCTCATTTTCCAGTTGGTGGTTACAGGAAAGGACAACTCTTCCACCTCCATACTGCAATTCTGACCCATTTTTTCTGTGTCTTTTGTACCAATACCTGAAAACAGTACATTTCAGAAATATTGAAGCAGTTTTTCTAAATATTAGCAAAATAAGCTGCTTCCACTTTCCAAAATATTTTTGACATTTTTAAAAGAAGTCTGCTTTGATGTCCCTGAATTTTTTTTTATATTTTCCGTTTGGCCAAAACTGAGTGTTGATTCCTGCCCAAAGTCACAAGTAATTTTTGCTTCAGGTTGCTATGGTGCAAGTGTGATGTAAGGTGGCTGACTCTCATCTCCCACAGTGTTCGCAGACATGTGGAGGTGGTGTTCAGAAGCGAGATACACTTTGTAAGCAGCGCCTGGCAGATGGAAGCTTGCTAGAGCTCCCAGAAACCTTCTGCTCCACACCAAGGCCAGTCACTCAACAAGTTTGCAACAATGAGGATTGTCCCAACGAGTGGCTTCTCTCTGACTGGACACAGGTATGTTATTTACATGCATGAGTATTGTGCTGTTCTTGGTGATGAAGTTCCTTGGTCACTTGTGATAAAAGAGCCAAATGAGCTTAGACTGCACAAAGCATATTATGCCTAGTTTTATCCTATAATCTGTGCTTACCATCCTGGTAGGGGATGTGATCACTAGCTCAGTGTTCCTCTTTGGAGATTGCCTTCCTAGATGTGGTTTAGCCATTCAGCCAAACCATTAAGACTTCCCTTTGGGCGTAAACACAAGCCATGCTCAAAACAATAAATCCCTGCCTCTGTCCATACCTATGCTTACGTTCATCCAAGGCATCAATGAAGAGTAATATTTACTCTCCCAAGCTAAATGCTTTTTTTTCCCAAAGCCTGGCTGTTCTGATGTCAATAGTCTTTTCCTCTTGGGGCCACTCCAACCTTTCTCTATGATACAGAGAGGAGAATGGAGGGATCCCTGCAGCCTTATGTAGGCACATCATTACAGACACCAAGCCTCTTTCATTCTAGGACACTGCTTTTGCGACGTTAGCTAGCTACTTCCTTCTTTCAGTTTAGGAATGGCAAAACAAACTCACTCTGCTGAAGTCTCTTACTCTTTCCCAGGCTTCCTTTCTGGCCCCATATGTCTTAAGAAAAAAATCACTTTATATTTATGACAGTACGACTGAAAATATAACTTGACCTTTTAATGCTAGTAAGCATGAAAATCATTCCCCATCTTGCAATCTCTGCCACCACTCTCCCAGTTTTCTTTCATGGAAAGAGGTGGAAATGGTCATAATTGTGAAAGAAACACCAGTCACCTCATGGAGCTGTCCCACCTGCACCCTATCTTGACATTTTACTTAAGTGGATGTCCTCATGAAGTCTGCTGCCAGGAGACACATAGCCATTCTGGCAGTGAAGATGGTAATTCTATTCCCAGTCTGTCCTCCTTCATAAGAAGTTGCTACATGGTTTGTGTTGACATCCATACAACTCACATTCCTGCATAGTGGCACTTACTAAAATCAAATCTGACTTCACTCTTTCCTCCCCATTTCACTTGAATGCTGCCACGTTTCTGTTCTTCTTACCTTTAGTGTCTTTTCTCCCCCTCACTTCATCTTCAATTCCCATTACTACATGTGTGCACCTACATGTAACAGAAGAGCACACGTATTTTTGTGCTAACAACTTTACAGGGCTCCACCCACTTTCCAGCACCTTTACAGACTACTCCCTGGGTTCCACTGCAATGGCGCTGCCTGTATTCTCACTTTCTGTGATGCTGTATACATAAATACAAAATAAAATAGGCATGCTGAATTCCATCGAACAACGCCCACCTGTGCATCAAGCCCCACAGTCTGGTATTAGAGGGTTTATATTCTTTTGTGTAAGCCATGTGTGGTAGCCATGTTCCAGCAGACACAGACGTGTGGAAGCAAAGTGCAAAGACAAGCTTTGTACACCATCTGAGAGAAAAGTGCTGAAGGGAGTGTTAGAAGATTCAACGCCTCAAAGGACAGAAAACACCTGATGTTTCATCTCCCTACTGTGCCTACACGGTTTGTAACTGAATGGCCAGGTCCTTCTCTGCTTTATTCCACTGCTGTAACTAATCTGTGCCATGGTATGAGTATGCAATGTGGATATGGGAGGTGAAATGGTGCATTTGTCAAGGAGCACCCTTTCGCTTTTAATACACCTTGTTCCTAATGTTTCTCATTCTGTTCCTAGTGTTCAGTGAGCTGTGGAGAGGGCACCCAGAGTCGAAATGCCATTTGCAGAAAGATGCTGAAAAATGGGGATTCTGTCATCATCAATTCCTCACTGTGCCCACCTTTGCCATTCTCATCCTTGGTCAGGCCCTGTGCACTAAGCACATGTGCAAGTAAGTGGGAAAGATGCTTGACAGTGTCTGGAGAAAGGGAGCTTGGGTATTCATCACTAAGAAATCCATGCTGTCACCTGCTCCGTAACCTTCTTTTGCACTAGTTTTACTCAGTCTTGCAGAGTAGCTGCTGCTGCTGCTCAGTTTTTCTGTCTGTGAACAAGTGTGCTTTGTTTAGCGATAAGGCAAGTTGGTGGACCAGAGCTATCAATTTTACTGTTGGAGCTGAGTCTGAGCCAATGTGCTGGGAGGGAGCTACTAGTTTCTGGAAGAACTGGCACAAAATTCTGACCAAAATCTAGATCTAAATTTTGCAACTGGAATGTAGAGGCTCAGAGATAGAGCATAACAGCCTGAAGGCAGCTGCAAATAAGCTCTCTGCTAGAACAGCTGCAAAGAAAATGGTTGGTAATGGATTTTTTTGAGGAACATTTAAAAACATATTATTTCATTATGTTACTCAGAACCCTCTATGACCTGGGATTTCTAATGAACGATGCAACATAAGTTAAATGTATTTTATGTTGGTATTACATGCATTTGATGTTGGTATTACATGCATTTGATGTTGCCCTTCACAAGAGCAGTAGTCTCCCTGAATGCCTTTCCCTCACTTGGAGTAAGCCAACTTCATATGTGGAAGTTTGAAAGTCAGCCTAGCTTCAGCTTAAAGGTGACTATGAACTCTGAAACTGCTAAATGTTGGGTACGCCAGGAGAAAAGAAGATCTAACATTCAGAACCAAAGTTGGGACCAAATGTTGCATGGTATTTACTAACAATATACATATGCTGCTTTATTTAGTGCCTCATAACAAAGATCTCTGTCATAGAGGTCTGGAAACTGGAAGAATACACTCAACTAGTGCACTTTAATAGTATTTACCATGTTTTTAAGCCTAGTGCAGGCATTTGTTCTGTTCAACGTTACTCCCTGAGGTAGCACCACTTTCACTCTTCCGTACCACTGTGAGCCACAAGATCGTGTTGCCTTTGAGGGTTTGGGTGGTAAACACTTCTCTTTTCAATGTATTTTTTAAGCAACAATCTTCATTTAAATACTGTCACAACAAAAACTACATTTCCACTCAAGTTTTCTCCCTCCCATAAAGCTTTTGTCCCTGGCTCTTTGGTTTCTGCACGTACCCTGGGCAGGACTACTTTTGCGTTCCTAAAGTGCATCTTGTTATGCCTTTTATTTTGATTGCACCAATGTACTGTTCAGCAGCTGGTGGCCAGTTTCTCCCATTACTGTCTAATAGGTTGAATGCTGGCAGCACCAAAGTAAACTGCTTGGTTTTTTTAATGGTATCACATACTAATAGTATTAATGGTATTTCAGGGCACAACAGGCCAGCTCATAAGCAAAGCCCCCATATTATGGCCATAAAAAAAGTTTACATCCAGACAAGGAAGCAGAAGAAGCTACACTTCATTGTGGGTGGCTATGCTTACCTTCTGCCCAAAACCTCCATTATTCTCCGATGTCCTACAAGGAGGTTCCGGAAATCAATGATCACATGGGAGAAGGATGACAAGAGGCTCGTCAGCTCAGCTCATATCACCGTTGCACCCTATGGGTACATGAAAATCCATCGTTTGAAGCCTTCAGACACTGGGACATACACCTGCACGGCAGGGCCAGCCCGAGAGCGTTTTGTAATTAAACTAATTGGAAGCAACAGGAAGATCATTACTGGGCAGCCACCTGGTATTAGGGAGGAAGAGGCAATGAGAAAGGCCAGCTTAAATGAAGCCTTGCGAACACAGGAGAAACATATTAATGGGATTCTCTTCAATGGGAGCAAGGCTGAAAAGCGAGGGCACCTTGCTGACCCCAGCAGCTGCTATGATTATATTGTCTCAAGGCTGCTACAGCACAGGGGCTGGCCAGGGGAAAATCTGGAGTCCTGGGAAGCCCAGGAGTCCACGGAGAGAAACACATCCTCAGAGGAGGACCAGAGCCGGGAGTATAGCCTGCCATTTACTATGGTCACAGAGCAGAAACGTTTGGACGATATCATAAGGAACTTGTCTCAACAACCTGAGGAGCTTAAAGATGTCTACACTGAGCAGCTTGTCGTGCAGCTGGCTCACGAGGTTTTCAAGAGCCACTTGGAGCACCAGGAATCTGTCCTCAAAGCATCAAGGCGAAGAGTAGATTCAGCCTCGGTGGAGTACCCTCTCCACAGACATGTTTCTGGATTTACTAGCTCCCTGAGGACATCATCTGCTGAAGCGTTTGTTCCCACCTCTGTAGACATATCAAATAGTTTGCGTAGACCTCATCAAAAGCCTGCCATCCTCCGAAAGATTTCAGCAGCACAACAGCTTTCTGCATCAGAGGTTGTTACCCACCTGGGACAGACGGTGGTCCTAGCCAGTGGGACACTGAGCGTGCTACTTCACTGCGAAGCAGTGGGAAACCCAAAGCCCACCATCAGCTGGGCTAAGAATGGAGAGGAGGTGAAATACAATGATAGGTAAAACATATTATTTAACTCTTAAGAAAATAAGTGATATTTTACAAAGCCTTTAAACCTTCTTTGGTTTTTTTCCCATTCAGTTTGGCTGAAATAGCATTAAAAGCTGTGTTGTATTTTTGAATTACTAGGCATCTATATGTGCTCAAAATTTCTGTTGGAAAGACTCAGAGAAGTACAGTTTATTTACCAGTTAGCAGCATTATTCATTGACAACTCTTCTGTAAAGGTTAAGGCCATTTCCACTTTACGAACTTCTTTCTGTACTCATCACTTACGGTTCCTCCAGGTTGGTGGGTGGGGAGAAAGTGAGCAGTGCTCTGG
The DNA here is from genome assembly GCA_013398915.1 of Dromas ardeola. Lineage (NCBI taxonomy): Eukaryota > Metazoa > Chordata > Aves > Charadriiformes > Dromadidae > Dromas > Dromas ardeola. Next base: position 204,841 of record VYZM01006412.1, on the reverse strand, counting down.
GATTCAGAGATACTCAGCAGCTGTAATTTTGGAGTTAATGGAAGTTTAGAAATCATGGTGTATATAAAAACTGAGTTGTGGATATTTTGCTGGGTTCTTAACAGCAGTATTCTGATTTTGGCTCAGAGTGCTCTTGCTGGCTACCAGTCAGCTGTGTAAATGAAAGCCGCAGTTTAAGCAGTCCCAGAGTGTACCGCTGTAAACTACGCGGCCATCTGCATGTGGTGGTGTTTGCTATGCTTGAGCTGTCTTGCACCCCTGCAGCTTGTCTTCTTTGTACTTTGCCAGTCACTGAATGGAGAAGAGAAACCAGTTTTCCAGCCCACCTCTGTCTTAATGGGAATACGAAAATTAATATAGATGGGCCTTCCTGTACCAGTATGAGAGAGAGGTATTTTTGGTGAGGAAGGTCGGAGAGTTATGCTGAAATCCCTCAGCTCATGCCCTACTAAGTGTACCGAGATTACAGTTGCATCTTGTTTGTATTGTGATTTTTTTAGAGTGTAGGCTTCTGGTTTGAGGTTGGCTGATAGCTACTTGAATTGTTTATTACCTAATACTGAGACTAAAGGCACTCTCATGCATTGTGGCCGTGGATTTTTTTCTGGACCAGTGATGTAGTCAAGGACTGGCTCTGTTCCCATTGCCCCCTTCCATGAGCTGTGCCAATACCTAGAAGTATTTATGACTCCTACTACATAGCTCCACTTGCAACAATTAATTTCTTTAGCTTTAGTCTACGTACTGTCACAAAAACATATGACATAGGCCCCAAAAAAGTGTTGGTTTTCAGTTACTCAATAGAATGAAAACATATGATGCAAAAAGCTGCAGCATTTGAAAATATCCGTGTGGTTCCAGTAAAAGATCCTTGGCTTGAGCCTGCATATTCAGCCTGAGTGCATATGTAACATGAGTGTCCATACTCTGTCCTAAGGTTGAAGTGTCAGGTTAACATCAGCATGGGTTCTGAGTGCAATTTCAGAGACTGCTGGTATCTATACCAAAGTCTGGACACTTCTGTAAATTACGGAAAAATAATTTTATTTCAAAGAAAATTCAGATTAACTTCCTTAGGAATCCATTTTAAAAGTGAAAAATCTTTGAGGGATTTATGCGTTGTTTAGTAAGCCTTCCAAGTATACTGTAACTTCCATGACTGGGAACCCATTGGTACTTGATAATTCAACTTTTCTAGAACAGAAATGTATTTTATAAATGGACATGAAGCAGAATGTAAACAATAGGTGATACGGATTTAGGTGTTTGCGAGGTGCCATCTGAATTGGTCACCGATATAGGTCCTGTAAAATACATTTTTGTCTTGGAGACAATGCAGTGTGGAGCAACTGAGATGAGACTGATTAAACATTAAGCTATATTGCTTTAAGTCTATAAATGAGATTCTGAAGACATGCTGCTGACAGAAAGAACTGCCACAGCTGGTATTTTTTTCACCACTGACAAGCAACTCAATACCTAACAAAAATAGCAATCTAATAGCAAATAGGGAATCCAGCCAAAATCATTCTATACAAAGAGGGATAATAAAGATCTACTTTCAAGAAAAGCATCTATGCCAAATTGTGACACACAAATAACAGAAAGAATTATTGAAAAGAAGAGGACATTATCTTTGTTTCTAGAGAAGGACATTAAAACTTGGATTGAAAAACAGGAAGACGGAGCTGCATTGGGAGTTTGTTTTGTTTTTTTTTTTTAATGGCAGGTAAGTACCTGGTCTATTTCTGTTTCTAAAAATATTTGTGCTGGATCTTGAGGTGACTTAAACTGACAAAGAGAGATTTATATCAGCAGAGTTGATTAACAACAAACAAATTATGATCCTTTGTGTTTTACAAGGTGCAATATTAAGCAAGCTCTTTTTTCAACCTGAAGGTGAAAGGAACATTTCTAAAAACTTTTTCCAGAGTGTTGTAGGTGTTAGTTTGACATAGGACTGACTGACTGATTAGCCTACATACTACATTTGCACACATGCGGGCGGCGCACACACAACTTTTGTTATATGCCAGTGTAATTTGTGACAAATTCTGAAGCTCTAATGAATTCCATGTAGAGATTGAACCAGTCAGTGTTAAACTAAAAAATTTACGTATGAGATACTTATGTATGCTAACACTAGTCTTGTGAGTAAAGAACCTTATTAGTTGCTGGCACTGTTAGCGATGGCTAACTAGGAGTCTGCCTTGTTTATGACTAAGTGGTAAGAAATAAACGATCCTTGAAAGCTGAAGTGGGGAGGGAATTCTTTCAACCATTGGGGCTTTTTGCTGTGCAAGCAAAGATGCAATTTAAAAATGGTTAATGTTTGTTTTGCAAATGTGCATTTTTCCAGGCAGTTGCGAAACTTGGTTCACAGAATAAAAGGCAGCTTTTTCCTTTTATTAATAGTTATTATTACGCAAAAAAAGGGTCGAAAAAGAATTTTAACTCTGGATTTTTTTTCTATAATAGATTTTGATGGGTGGCCCTAATCTGGATTGTTTTAGAGATCTACCACCCACAGTGCTGTACAAGATCAAGTATCTGCTGCTTTTTGGTCCATGAGACAACAGTTTTCATTGAGGGGGTGGGAGTGGAAAGAAACTCATCAATTCCAGGATCTGTGAGCAGACTTTTATTGCCTGTGTTTTACAGGCATATTCCTTTCCCACTTTCACCCTTGACACTGTCAATCACAGCCTCAACTAAAAGTATATGTACAATAGCTGCTGAAAGTTGCTGATGAGAACACTAGGTTAGCTAAAAAATTATGAGAAAGAAGCAACAATCATCAAATGCACTATTCTGAAAATATTCTGTCATAAGCATTGACAAGAGCCCATGGACTGAACTCTTGCTTAAACAGGTATACGTCAGGACCTGATGGAGTTTTACCGCTGCAAAACCAGACTGTGAAAAGAAGCAGTTCATAAGAGCTTTAAGGCCATATTCATCCCATTTAAACATGGGCAGTATGCTGAGGTCATGGTAGGCTCCTCTTACTGGCAGGGGAAAGAAACGGTTGATTCATCCCAAGGAGGAAATGAATATTCCTCTCTGTGTCTTCACTGACTGTTAGGGGAGCAGCGAGAGTGCTGAGTTTGTACAAAGTGCCCAGCAATCAAAGAATTTGGAGCCTGTTTCAGGCTTTGACACTGAGCCTGTGGTTCACTTCCCTTCTTTCTGCCTAGCTTCAGCAGGCTTCATGATTTTTCCCTTGCAATAATTTGGTTTTTTCTTCACTATCATTACTCCTACTTTGTGGAACTGGGAGCCAGGGCGGCTAGGCAACTCATTCAGCATCATACAGGAAGTGACACAGCGGAGGAGGAGTTCTCACAAACCATGGGCAGATGTCCTAAGTACTGAGCAATCTTTCTCTAATACACAAATCAGCAGTAGAAGAACTGGGAATGAGACTAAAATTTAGTTTAAGTGATCACAGCTTACAGTCTCAATGTAAGACTTAAAATTTCTTAATAGATTTTTAAATATAACCTGAAGGCCTGTACTGTAAAAAATAAAAATACCTAAACCTGAAAAAATCCCAGTAAATGGACTCATGCTCACACAAACTAAGAGACTATTACATCTTTCTTTCTGCTTTACTCCAGGATATTACTTCAGCCTGATGACTCCTTGCAGATTCTAGCACCCGTGGAAGCTGATGTGGGTTTCTATGCTTGCAATGCGTCCAGTGCTCTGGGATCTGACACTGTCTCCATTGCTGTCACTCTAGCAGGTAATAGTTCACTCTCTGTGATTGCAAGATGGTCCCTGCCACTCATGTGATTCTGGACAGAAATCGATTGTGGGGGAACAGATGGCTGTGGATGCTGGGTGGGCAAGGTGGGTCAACAGAGGTACCCTGGTGAAACACAAGAGTGTGAACTCTGAAAAACCCTGAGGCACAGTCTAACTTTCACAGACAGTTTGTGAGACTTGTGGATTTCTGCAAGAGGTCAATGCTTTTTCTCACTTACTGCATATGACGTGCTGTCAAGACAGTGCTCATCCTGGTTATTCACAGCCTATATGGGCAGTGCAGCCCAAGCCTCCCAGTTCATATGCCTCATTTTAAACCTATTGCTGATCTCGTGAAGTCTAACAGACTGATCAAAGGACTTCTCAGATGCACATTAGGCAAACCTGAAAAACACCAGAGCTGAAGAGCTAGCTCCTTTCAGGATCAAGCCCCATATCATATTCGATCCATTGTGGCACAAGCATGGCTGACACTGTTTCAGTTACTGGCAAATACAGGTTTACAAAACATGAACTTCTATGTTTGTATTTCTCTAGCGACAGTTGAGTTCTAAAGCTGACTAAATATCCTGTGTTAGTTTAGATTTCCATTTTAAAGAAAACTCACCCAAATAAAAGCCAAGGGAAATGGGAGGTAGTGCACGAAACCAGCTTCTTCAAGGTTCGTTGGTAGGCGATGTTGGGAGGCTCACAACAACATCAGGATTAGTAGAAGGACAGAGGGGCAAACATGAATAAGGAGCTGTTGAGGAAGATGAAGGGACAGAAGAGGCAGCTAAGGACCGTGATGAGGCAGAGAGGTCTTAGAGGAGGAGGATACTATTCATCACAGAGGCAAAAAGAAACACATTAGGAATGCTAGAGAGCTTATTGATTTTTTTTCAGACCTCTCCATTTCACTGTTCCAGAATGCGGAAGCATTCGGAGGCCTCCAGCGTGTGGGCACTTACTATCAGATGCCGATGTATCCATGTATGATTAGAGGAAGGAATAGCTATTGATGAGTTTGAGGGTTTTTTACAGCAAACACAGAGGAAATCTCAGGTAAAAGAAGCATAAAGAAAGTCTGAAAGTGCAGCAATGGCCAGCAGTGAGGCTCTGATGATCAGTAAACCAACTGTAGAGAGACCTTGTCTGTCCCCTAGAAAGGGAAGAGCTGAATCCCCCAAGGTGGAAAAGGAAGATCTGCATCAGAGCTACCTATTATATGTAGGCAAAAACAAAGAGACTGATCGTTTTTACACTACTGCAGATCAGGAATATCTTTGCTGAATCCTGAGCAGCGGGGCAGTGGTGTTGCTGCTAAGACAGTGTAGTGTTTTATAAGGAGCAACTCCACAGTAAACCTCATGTCGCACCAGCAGCAAGATGAACTTGAGGTTAAAAAATCATCAGTCAAAACGGCTGTTCTGTCCATATTGCTCCAGTGAGTTTAAAAGCCATAGTCTTTGTACAACATAATTTGTGGAGACAATTTTGCATAAAGCTATAGAAAAATAAACAGAGCATTAGGTATACATGTGGCACAGGAGGGCTATTAGCTTTTTGATTATAATTAATAATCAAGGCTATAGCTTAACCTTTTTAGATGAATTAATATTCATGCATCCCAGACTCAAGTTGAAGTCTGCTTAGGGACTGGTATACATTTCCATCTCACATCCAAGCAAAGAGCTGAACATCTTATAAAATAAGGCCATAAATATCAAAATGGGATACTGAGAGGTTTTTGGAACAAAACAACAACCTTTTTGGCATAAGGGAAGTACTTTCTCCATAAAAACTGGAAAGCTGAGACCATCTTTAGAGGGATCAGGAGTGGGGCTGAAAGCATATTTCATTGAAGAATTTTCTGATTAGTTTAACACATGCATGGAAAAAAAAAGACAGTGGAATATGCTTCCATTTTTCTCAATGGGTTGAACTCGTTTATGGGTTGAATAGATTTTTTTAATCTTTTGATGAGATTGTGGAAACCAATCAGGAAAATAAAAGGCTGATGGATAGCTGAAGAATTTTTCTTTCTTTTCTTTAGGCTTTGCATCAAAAGCTTTTGGAGATATTTCAACAGTAAAATGTAGTATTTTACTTTGCTATTTTTAGGCATTAAAAGGACCAAAAGAGAAATTAAAAAAACCCAACAACAACAAAGCCCAAATTAATATGGTAGGAATTCCAGGGCAGGAATTCCAGATGAAAGGCATCTTTTTAAAGCCCTGGAAATGTAGCTATATAGAGCAATTTATAGTTAGGGCTGAATTAAATTTTCAGGACTCTCCATGAGCTCAGTGAAACCAAATTCTTTTTCTCACCTCTATCTTTTCTTCCTTTGTCACCTCCAGATTAACACGCAAATGAAGCCAGTGGTAGACATTAGGCTAAAACTGCAGCTTCTGTAGGCAAATGACAATATCTGAACCAGTTTTGTATCTGACCACTTATTTAAAGGGGAAAAAATGTGTTTGTAGGTTTTTTGAATAAAGATGAGTTTGAAAGTACAACACCGAGTCGAAAACACCGAAGCCCCGTATCATTTAAAGCGATGTTGTCGTGTTCTGCCCCCTCCAGGCGGCATCCTGCCTGCAGTGCATTTTGTCTGCCTTAACCCAGCTCTGCCGCCTCACTGCCCTCTCTCAGATCTCAGCCCGAGTATCCCTGAACTGCTTTGTGTCATGCAGGCATGACTTTACAGTGCCCCTACAGAAGGAGTTGCAGAAGACTCCTCAAGCGCCCGATGGATAACTCCATAGCTAATCCCACACAGATAGGCACAACAGCAGGGGAACACCTTGACCCACTCGCTCGCTGTCACCGATGTTGGAAGCCCACTGAAAACAATTTCAAAAGTTTGTTGCAGGGAAAGCAGGTATATTCTTAGAGATAATGTTAATGCATAACACCATTACTGCAGGCTTTAGATAAAACAAAACAGGTTGTCTGACAGAAAGGAGCTTGTTTATGTCCCTCGTCTTCTTACGCCAGCCATTTTGGGAAAACTTTCTGGTTATGGTTTGGTCTTCCCCATCCCAGTGTTACCACTGTAGGTTAAAGAAAACATGATCAATGTGTAGAAACAGCATGTTGCTCTAAACCTCCTGCACTATTAATGCATCAGTAGCCATCACTCAGGCTTCGTTTTCCTGTTTGGCCTTTGGCAAAGGGTGGTATTTTGGTTCCAGTACCAGGCAAACCTCTCTCTGCAGCTCCAATTGTACTGGTGTTTATTGATTCAGCTGGTTCTCATGTGTGTCCCACATGGTTTTAATGCTACTCTGACTCCGCTCTAAGCATGCTTTTTCATTCTCCAAGACAACTTTTCCCATGGAATTTTTGTGACACTGTAATATAAAGAGCAGGTGGCCTCACACTCCAGCATTTTCCCTTATCCACCTGTCCCATGTAGGTACTTTCACACAGTCTCCCAGGCCATCTGTCCCATGCCAGTCCAGTGTGCTTGGTCTGATAAACTGTGGTGCTTCTTTTATTCAGGGAAGCCACTGATAAAGGCATCAAGAGCTACTGTGGTCAACACTGAATCGCCTGCTGTCACTGTTGATATTGGAAGCACAGTGAAAACAATCCAGAGAGCAAACGTTACCATTAGCTGCCAGGTCGCAGGTAAGAAATTAGTTGGTCTCCCACGCACTTCGGCTCTAAATTTCTGTAGGATTCTTTGCTAAACTGGTGTGTCCAGGTGCAGCTGGGTGAAACTGCAAGATTCTCCTAGGCCTTAGGCAAACTTCATTGCTTCCATTAATTGTTAGCAAAGAAATTGTCCTTTTATCAATACCAATGAGAAAAGTGTAGTGGCTTAAGAAAATTGGGCTGGGACAGCATGACAGGCATCTTTGTTAGAGTCAGGCAGTATGATGTGGATACAACACAACCGACACACATTCCTACCTGTTAGGGGTGTTTGGTGAGAATACACAAGCATGGACTGACTCATTTCCTCATTGATGGGGTTTTCAAAGCCCACTCCGGTTAGTTCCTTCTTTTTCTGCCAAACTTTGTTTTTTTCAAATTAAGGGCATGCTAGCACATTCTTTTTCTGATTTTTCTTTTTTCATCTTGGGAGTGCAGGAATTCGGAGGAATTCTGCTGAAACAGGCTTCTCCCTGAAACTGTTTTCCAGCCAGAGACTGAATGTCCTGCAGTCTTACAATGGCCACTTGCGTCTTTCCAATGGTGACAAAAAAAGGTTAACCTCATCTGTGTGTTGTAGTCCTAGGGTTGTTGGTGGGAATAGTGTTGGTATGGGAGGAGAGGTGGGGCAAGAGAGAGAGCTGGGAAACCTCTAAAGACCCAGGGCCAGCCCTTTGCTTCATTACACTGTGATGCACAGTATGAGGGTGAACAGGAGGGGAAGGGATCAGCTTATAAAACACAAAGTGAGCTGTGCTGAGTGTTAAACAAATATCTGCGGTGGAAACTTGTATGAAGTCCCTTAGACCCTTGCTTTAGCTTCTTGTCCCTAGCAGCTACTTCAGATGACTCCAGATAAGCATCTGCACTGCAAATAAACAAATGTCCGGCTTTTTTTACACCTACTGCTCACTTTGAGCACTTAGTTGTTTTCAGTTTTCCTTCTTCAAGTGTTGCCAACCACACCCCTCTGCAAATTCTTAAGTAAAAAGATTATTTGGCTCAAATTTCACTGTTTGGTCATCTGTCCTTTCGCAGAGCATGCACAATAGCTGTGCCAACAGCTATTATTATTAATTACTCTCAGTGGGATTAATAAAAGAAAAATACAGTGTCATTTTTCCTAGTGGTTAATGCAGGAGTAAAGCCAGTAATCCTATTGCCCTCTCAACACAGGCAATAGACACTACCTTGCAAGCAGACTGGTGTCCAGTGTCTTTCAAGGAAGAAGGTTATGAAAGCTGTACTCTTTTTTCCCCAGGCCCTTGCATGGCACTGCGTGAGAGAGACAAGTATTATATGAACATAAATTATTTTGGATTTCTCTCTCTGGGTTCTCTCAGCTGCAGATGAGGAGGCCCAGAATGTGTAGACAGTGATTGCTGGTTTAGGAAGTGCAGCCGTTTCCCTTCAGTATAAAGACATCATGAAGAGAAAAGGACATGGCTGAGCAAAGTTGTCACAGCTCTTATGGCATCAGAAAACTACAGGAGGGGAGCACAGCATGGTCAGGGGCACAGACTCAGTGCCTTTTCTGAGAGGAAAATAATCTCTAGCAATTTTATGAAGCCTGCCTTCTAGGACAATGTATGTCCACAATGGTAAATTTTAGCAGTGTCACAGCAGCATCGCTGTCTTCTCTCTTAGAAGAAGGCATTTTGCTATCTAGAGGCATTACTGTACTTCTGATACAGAATAAATTTGCTTAAATTGTAATTTTCTTCATGTTTATTTTCTGCTACTGCCTCCGCAGAAAATGTCAACTACATTTGACACCAGAGATTAATACCATTGAAATTATGATAAAGTCATAAACCACAAGCTGTGATGTTACACAGGGAATAAGAGAATAATGAGGACAAAAATATTTTATAGGCATTAAAAACCTATTTGCATACAAATAGTGTTAATAATTCAACATCAATTTTTAAAAAAGCTACATAAGGGAAAAGATCCAGGAACAGAGTGATTTCTATCAACTGTCTCACCTACACCTGGAAAATATACCATCTCATAAAACCTGTTAAAGAAAATGACAATAAATATAATTTTCCTTCTAATGTAAGCACTTTTTTTTTGTTTTAGCATCAGGGTTGTGATTATTCAACCTTTTAATATATTTTTGGTAATTCTGCTTAGAATAATCAATTCTAAGAAGAAGAGTGACATGCACTATTGCTTCAGTCATCAAACGTGTCATATCCTAGTTACTTCTTCAGAGTAGATGAACTTTACGGCTATGTAGTTTGCCAAAGTTCCCCAGAAGGCATTAACAGTGAAATGGCTATCAAATCATAGTAAGTTAATGCGCAATGGTTAATGCAATAACATCGGATAATAAAAAAGAAATTAGAGTGTGAGAATGAAGTGAACATAATTAGAAAGCAAATGAACATCCAGAAATTATATGGAGACTTATCTAGATGAAAAAAACTCTTCACAGATGTTTGTTTTTCCTTCTGGTACTTTCCCTCTAGTGATTTCAGGATGCCCTGAGCCAGCACAGCAACTGAGAGTTGTTCCAAGTCAGAATTTGGTGCCTATTAATCTTATCATTATAAGCTGCGTTGCTATCACTGTGCTGTATAGTCTGTAGTATAGGACCATGCATGTATTGGATCTTGATGTCTTGGCTCGTACAGGGACACGTCTTTACTGAGAGTCAGCAGGACAGCAGAATAAATATTTATAAGAAAAATATTAAGTATGAGGATCAGTTATGACATTTTCTAAAGCTGCTCGTGCTGTCAAGGGACAGAAATACACACTTGCTGCTGACAGGTGTTGATAAGCCTGGAGAAGGATTCTTGAAAACAAGAGATAATGAAAGAGAATATTCCCAGAGCCTAGGGAATAATTTTATATTGCTCTTTAACTTCTTGTGAAAGGCACAAGCACTGTCAAAATCTGTGTTCTTAGCTGAAATCTATAGATATTAGCTGTAAGACAAGAGAAAACAAAATCATCCTGTATGCATTAGAGTTTAATTGGCCCCTGTTACGAATTATGTCAGGATCAAACTCTAATTTGGTTACACCACAAAGATGGTGGTGTGGTTTTGTTCGAGCTTGAAAATCAGCCTTATTTCACTTGACATAACTTTGCTACTTTGTCTATAGAGGTGAAAGAATATTTTTTTTAAACATAGTTAGGTGATTGTGGTCATTCAGACTTCTCCAAAACTAATCCTAAGGGTAGTCCCACCCACAAGTCACTCAGGAGTCTTGCAGATGTCTGTGACTTCCATCTGGAGGATTTTCTCCAAGGTTCAGAAACCCAGCAGCATTTCTGGTATGGGCAATTTTATTGTTGTGGGCAATTTTGCTTCCAAATGGGATGTGGGAGCAATTTGGATCACATCAATATCACTAGGAGGCTTTCTGTTGACTTCTGTTGACTTCAGCACTTAAGCTGTACAGGTATTCATTTGGAAGCCTCCATCAATCTGGCACAAGCTGCTATTGAAAATACAGTTGGACATGAAAGGAGGAACTAATTTTAAAAGTCTAGTTCTTCGGGCATTTCTGCATGGTACCCTTCAGGCCTTAAGGCTTCTAACAGAGGCACCTGGCTGCAAAGTGTCATGTATCATTAATCACTGTTGAGTCAGAACAGGTTTGGAAGAGTGACTTAAGATATATTACCATTCTGCCCTGTATATCCTTCACTCTCTGATGTTTCAGCTTGCAGCTTTTTCAGCTCTCCTAAACATTTCTTTCCTCTGTATTTCATCTACGTGCTGGAGGTTATATTTTTCTAGTTCTTACCTTGCTTTGTGACCAGTTCATCAACTATACCAGAATTTGACATGCAAGTCAATATTTCAAGAATATTGTGACATTGCAAACAAGTCACCACTGCTAGATCCTTGTATTTCTATGCTTCCTTTCCCCAAAAACTCCTGGTTTAGCAAAATTATCTTGATCAGCATGCACAGTTCTGCTTCCTGCCATATCCCGGGTAGCCTTTTTGTGTTGGATATACACACAGTGATGGAGGCGAAAGCTGAAGAAGAAAAGGCTTGGATAACTATTCACCACGTAAAGTCTTGCCTGCCAGCAAAGTGAGTTTTGTTTCCAGCTGGCACCTCTCAGTCTTTCAGTCTCTGTGATTGTTTCTGCTAGGCAAACACACTCAGCCCTCTGTCCTCTGTCATTCACCCTTACCCAACAAAATTGATGGAAATGCTCTTGCTACCCCTTGTGGCAACGCTGCGCAATGATGTGTTTGCTTATCCATGTGCTGGCTACCTCTTATTCCTGTCTTGAGCCTTATACGTGTCACTAAAGGTGGAAGCACAAAGGAAAATGAAGCTGCTGCTCACTGACATACACTGCTAAACCAAACTGCAGGAACAGCTGTACAGGTTAGTTTCAACCAATCTCCTGTTAGTGTGGAAACTTCACATTAAAGACAGAGGAAGAACACACTTTGTAGAGTAGGAGTCAGAAAAAGGTTTTTGTAGAGCTGCTGGACCTTTTGTAGGTACACTGCACTTCTTCTAGACTTAGCAGTAACACCTCAACATGAAGGGTTCTTACCTTTAACCTCTTGTTGCATCTGCTAGTGAAGTGTATTCAAGAGGAATCTGCGTTTCTGGACTAAGATTAGCAGAGCAGCTGTCTGCAAGAAGCACATTAGTTTTGTCTGTCTCTTTGTATTAAATTATTTATTTTATTTGAGTCCCTGCTCTTGAGGACTGTGGTCATATGAAATCCTCATTGTGCCTTTCCCTTTTTCTTTACCTTTCTCAGCACTCCTCATCCCTTCCTCTTCTCCCACTATTTGCACTTATCTTCCTTTATTTTCAAGAAATACATGAAAGATCTACCCAATTTTCATCTTCAAAACAAAGAAAGATGAGCACTGGTTAGAATTGGAGAAAACTGTTTAATTTTATAATCTTGTAATTGTTTATTTTTGAGGTACATTTCTTGATACTTCCATGCCTAGGTTCGGCAATAGCCATAATGTGAAAAGCTGTGCACTTTTAAGTAGCTGAGGCTACAAGAGAGAGTGGAACATCCCTTCACCAGGGTGGCATTGGGAAGACAAGCGCTGGGATATGAGTGTTTTTCCATTTCAGGGACTGCAGAACTGGAAGAGTCTTCATTTTCTCTCCTTTGCTCTTCAGAGCTCAACTCTCAAACTTCCTTTCCCCGCAATGGAAACACAATAAACACACAGGCTTGAATAAACTCAAGGGTTGGGGTTGTTTGCTATCCAGCAGTTGCCTGAGCTCCCCTGAGGGCTCTGCCTGGATGCTCTGGAAAAAATCAGAGTGAGGTTTTAAGTGGTGGTCGGCCCACCCATGCCACATAGGTCAAAGAGTAGCAGCCAGATGGAGTGCTGTGCACTGGTCCTATCCCAGCGGGGGGGTCAGAAACAGGCCAACAGCCCATCCTTTTAAAAAAGCTGAGTTGTAGCAACACAAACAAGGGTAAGCCTTTGGAAAACGGCATTGTAGACAAGAATGATTAGTTCCCTGGGTATGCCATGGAGGGTCCAGATTAGCATATGCTATTTACCATCAGACAAAGGCGAGAAAAACCCTGCAGTCCTTTACAGCCTGCTTCCTGCTACTTCCTGAATGTGGATGAGACTCTCTGCCCTTACGGGGCTTCAGCTTTCCCTCCTGGCTGCCAAGATCACACATACTCGTTCCAGATGTCTTGGCAAAGTCACCAGGTGATTCTGGGAGAGGTAGGAAAAAGACCACATTGCTTTGATGTGGACGAATAGCAAGAATCTCCCTCTCCCACTTCCATCTGCACATGCTTAGTGAGGCACCTGCAATCAGGCGGTCACTATGAATACAGCCAAATGGGTGGTCGTGCTCAGTGAGTACAGCCTGAGTGAGGTATATCTGATGCCAGGACCACAGAATTGACAAACAGAGTGGGTTTTAGTTTTTGATGTGGAGGCACAACGAGAAAGTTACTGGCAATAGCCAGAGGAACATGTTGCTGCGATACAAGGCAGAGAAGGATTTAAGGTGGGCAGCAGATACTTAGGAGTAACCACCTGTATGCATGCCCTTAATCTACAGTAGACACAAGGAAACTGCATGTTCTTGTGAAAGAGAGGGTACCCATCCAGAGGGTACCGCAAATGGGAGAGCATGCACTCCAGCAGTTACTAGGATTAGTGATGTGCTACTCCTTACAGCCATGGTTCCACACAGTATCATTTCCTCTCAGGCACAGCTCCATAGGTCTATCCCATCTATTGGGACTTCGAATACCATTTCACATAAACCAGTTGTTTAGTAGTCAGTAACACTAAATTAACCTGATCTGGTATGCATTTAAATGGATGTAGAAATCCCTATGCCAAGGACATACTATCTATTGCAAGAACAGAGGTCTTGCCAGCTACACATCAGAACCCATTACTACGAGAGGGTACCCAACAGAGATATCTGGACCTCAGGTCCAAGCACACAAAAGGAGGCAATTATAGTGGGTTATGAATCTACAACAATCTGTTGTCTGAACACTCAAACCAGTGAAACTGCTTTTATAAGATGTAAATGCTAATTGTTTGCAAATTTTCAAAAAGGAAGGTTAAATGAATTAATAGAAGATAAGTCCATGGACAGCTTCTAACTGCACAGAAACTACTTCTGGCTCAGAGAGTTCCTGAGCTGAAGCTAGTGGGAGGCTGAGAGAGGCTCTAGCTTATGGCTTCTTCCAGAGACGGGATAATAGGCTAGGTTAACCTTTGTTCTGAGCCAATAGAGGCTTGCTTGTAAGAGTGATGAGTTCAGAGTTCACTTGTACAATTCTGTGACACTAAAAGGGAAGACTTCAATTCGGTTTTAACTCTTTTGCTCCATCTCAGAGGGATCTAAGAAACATAAGGGCAAGCAACGTGAAAGAGTTGACTAAGCACTTCTGAACTGCAAAAATTGTCACTTGCAAGTCATGTTAATATCTTGTTTTAATTTGTTCTACGTTAACAATTTTGACTGTAGCAACCACAACACTGTTTAGCAACCATTATATCTTACTTGTGTTATGTTTTGTCAATGTTTTTCCAGGTGTTCCTGAAGCAGAAGTTACTTGGTTTAAGAACAAGGTCAAGCTGTCCTCTGCTCACCATCTGCATGATGGGTTGTTGCTAATTGCAAATGTTTCTCTGTCAGATCAGGGGTTGTACTCCTGCAAGGCAGCCAATCTTCGTGGGGAGGTAACTGAAAGCTCCCAGCTGTTGGTTCTTGGTAAGTCCAGGGTATTTTGCACTTGCAGCAATTTTAATGTGGCTGCTGGCACATCTAGCCTGCAGAACTAATCAGAGGATGTGGAAAGAGCGAATACTATACAGGTAGCCCTGTTCTCAAAAACCAATCAGTCTGCATTCGTTCTCTGGGCGGCATCACCTGAAACAAGGTGGTGGTAAAAGGAAGATGGATAAGGAGAAAATGTCTAAACACAGTGACTGCACATCCCAGATACTCATTTTCAGTCTTTCAGTCCTAATAGCTAAGAAAAGCATTTATTAACCATTTCTTAAAGTGGGTCTCCTGAAATGAGAATGATGCCACTTTTTCCCTGTGAATTGCTCTGCCTCTGCCAAGCAGCCTTTCCATACATGGCTGTGTGGTACTGACCTGCTTCATACACAACAGGTGCATAAACCCAGTGCATAAACCCACTTCTAAAAATCACTTCACAAGTTCAGTGAAGGGTGAAGTTTACTTTTTCTTGGGTTTCTAAACAACAGAAAGTAAGCCCAGCTGGGTGACTTGAAAAGACAATGTCAGCTGTGAAGCATGGGTGGAAGTGTTACCTGGTGCAAACTGGATGTGTGGGAAAAGGGTTTTCTTCCTCGTAACTTGTCTTCTATCATTTTTCCATGCCTGGCAGATGAATGATCCAGCCAGACTTTGTAAGTGCTTCTGTTCATTTGATAGTGAAGCGTCAGATTTTGAAACCTAGTCCCTGTTACTGGTGCAACAGCATTAAAGCATCCGTTACAGCTCTCATCTTTCATGACTAGGGAGAGCACAGGTCCCATGGGTGATGCAGCTTCCAGACGAAGTTGTAAAGTGAGATTTCTCAGTTTCACAGGCAACACTAAACCCCCTTTATGAATGTTGACATGATTTCCCCATGAATCCAGACTGGGTCTAGAAGCTCAGTCTAAAAAAATCTGAAAAAAATAATCAGGTGGGTTTGAGCCTTTAAATAAAATCTCCCACATGATCTTTAAATCTTTTTCTGATCTTTATAAATGTTTTAGTTTTTAAAGATAGAAAGTTACTGTGAGTTATGCAAGCTGCTTATATTTTTAGGGAAATCACATTTTTAGTTCCTTGATGCAAAGAAACAGTTCAAGCATCCATGACTCCTACTTCTGGTGCTGAATGGGATCAGCAATAGAAAACTTGCTTAGTGTGTGCCATGATCTAATTGACAGTGGATGAAGCCACCATTCACTTAAATTCCATATTCCATCATTTCTGTGACAAACAGAATTGGGAATGAAAATGATAGGCAACACAATCGATTTTTAAAGTAGCATTATGGTAGTAAAGAACTAAATCCTGCAGTTCTCAGCATAGACGGATCCTCTTGAGCTCTGAACTCTTAGTCCTTTGGAGCTCTGCCTAAGTATACCACAGGATCTGGCAGGGTTATAACCATATTTAATCAGGGCTTGATCTAGGTTGTAGCAGACATTAAAAAGTTTTCCACTGACTGCCGTGGACATTTGATTCAGCTTCTATGCTGTATAAATTTGCTCTTTCATCCAAGCTGCTGTATCTCCTGATACCATGCGTCTTCATCACATATGAAGAGGGTCAGCCAGAGTGCCATGGTAGCCTTCAGACAGAATTTCTTTTATTTTGTGGTCATACTGATCCAGATGTTATTTTAATAATTTCTCTAGTGCCTTACCTAACATGTGGCAAAGCGCACCTTTAATGGTTGCCCAAAGTTGCTTAGACTGCTCCTGTGAAATGGTAATATTGCAGCACGGCAAATAATGCAGCAATAGCTAGTGGTGGGGGGTTTTTTATGTCCTTGAGATTTTTTCTGCTATAGTATTGCTCATCACTTCAGTCTCCCAATCTGTTACCAGAGCCTCCACGACCTCTTCCTTACTTAGAAGACCTGACAGCAATGCTTTCCAGTGCTGAGACCAGCACCCATTCAGTGCTGACCTCTCCTTCAGGAACAAAAATGACTGTCAGTCCAGGGAGTTCTGCTCTCATAGGTAAGTCAAGTGCTTTAAGTTTTTTTTTTGGATTAGAAAGGGTTTAGAGTTTAGATTATAGTTACACATCCAGTTATCCATTACAGTTATGCATCCAGTTATCCAGCCATGGGGCACTGGGACAGAAGACATCAAACCAACAGCGCATTGTCAGTCATAATAGGCACTGGAACAGGTTGCCCAGAGAAGCTGTGGATGCCCCATCCCTGGAAGTGTTCAAGGCCAGGCTGGATGGGGCTTTGAGCAGCCTGGTCTAGTGGGAGGTGTCCCTGCCCATGGCAGGGGGGTTGGAACTAGATGATCTTTAAGGTTCCTTCTAACCTGAACCATTCTATGATTCTATAATCACTGCCAAATTCTTCTCAAAACTCAGAAATTAATTTTAAAAAAGGAAGTCCTCTTATTCGTGTAGTGCCTCAAAGCTGCATGCAGAATAAGGACTCCATTGTGACACACTTTAGAACACCCTGTAAGAAGCAGCCCCTGCTCTGAGGGGCTGGCAATCTCATTCAACGCAAGACATGGCAAACTGCTGGTGTGCCAGTTGATCTGAAAGAAGAAATGCCTGTGGTTTTGTTTTTCTTTTTCTTCTGCATTTGGGTACTAGTCTTTCCATATGTCTGCTATTCATATTGTATATCCTCCTTCTTCAGAGCCTTTTCTAGAGTTTTGCCTATCCCTCTAGACATGTTTTTCTCTTGCAAGCTCTCTGTTTCATTCTGTTCATTTTGTTCCTCTTTGTTATATCACACAACCAATGTCTGCACAAGGCCATAGAGGGAAATAATCCCCAATGAAATGCTTTTTTTCTTTTCATTCTTTTCTGCCTTCCGTATAGCTTTCTCCTCTTTACACTGCAAGTTCTGTTATATGCTGTAAACTCCTTCCAGATCTGTGGGCGTGATTTGTTTGCAAAGAGTATCTCATCTTTTTCTAAAGTTCAGGGTGTGTTTATTTTAAAATTTCGTTTCTCACGCTGGTTTTGAGCCTCTTCTAACTCTCAGGCTCAGATAGGCAAAGAGCTTCTCTAGTGCCCTTGTTACTACCTTCCAAAACATTCTTTGCTTACATTTAGTAGCAATTTTAAGATTTTATTGTCATAATGGAGGCTTTCTATTTATGTTTTTAGTTTTGCATAGTTCACTTTTCCCCAGTGCTGACATCTGCATACATTTGCAATGGCTTTTAGCATGCAGCTCTGGATTACATTTCTGCTTACACAAAAACTGCACTGAAATAGTCCTTAGTGGGGGGGAATATCTGAAGGTATTTATTAGCATTGAATAAATCATTTTGAGTACAGTTTTATTGCACTCACTGTTGTAAGACTGGGTCACACTCCTGTTTCATCCATTTCCTCTCATGTTTCCAAAAAGAGGTCTTTAGTAGTTGTAAGGATTTTTTATTGTTTGGAAGTAGTGATTGAACCACAAAGGGTGTTCTGCACTGCCTGTATATAACCACCTCTAAATTAATTTAATTTGACCATGTCGCCCTGTACCCTGCCATTCCACTTCAGGGGCATCTGAATCTTAATAACAAAATAGCAACCCAGTTTCATTCTTGAGGCAATTCCCTCCACTTCATTGAAGTTTTACTGACCTGAATTTGAGATATGCATTATTACAACCTGAGGAAGCCTCCTGAGAGATTTTTTCCAATGAAAAATCGGCATGGAATGGGCTATCCAATCAAATAGAAAGCTAGAATCCCGTGTGCTGCATCATGTTGTATCACTGAAACAAGTACACAAAGCATTCAGCTTGTGTGTATGTTACTTAAATATGTTGTCTATAGTTGTATGAAAGAATTTGGATTCATCCACTATGAGGAAACCCATTACTGAAAAACCAAAAGGACTCATCTCAGATATTTTTTTAATCCACACCTAGTTTACTCTGTACATTAATATCAGTATGGTTTACAATCAGACTCTATATTTACTCCCAAATTCAGTCTCCCCACAGTCTTCCAGGGCAGTGGCTAAGCTTCTCTGTCATACCTTCGTAATCAACCTTTGCTTGAAGTGTTGCTACATGGGAAAGAAAATCTGCGTATGGTTCTAAGCACCAGCTGCAAACACCAATTTGGGAACAACTTGTGAACTTGTAAACCTGTGACCCATGTCTGTGTCCCCTGTCCATAACATCCCCTAAAAGCTGTCCACTAATTCTTTCTATTCTGTCACACAGCCAACTGACTTTATTCCTTTTAGGTCTTTCATCATTGATTATGTTGGGGTCTTTGCTCTACATGGAGACATTCAAGGCCAGGCTTGATAAGGCTCTGAGCTCTGATCTAGTTAAAGATGTCCCTGCTTACCACAGGAGGGTTGGACTAGATAAACTTTTAAGGTCCCTTCCAACCCAACACATTCTATGACGCTATTATTCTATGACTCTACATGCTCTGGATGCCACATATAAGAACTTCAGGTATATAAATCACCATGCATAGGGTCCCTTGTCTATGCTACTGCTGACAGGCACCAGCATCTCTTGGGACTCAGAAGGCATTGAATTAGACCTGATATTTGGAAATCTAAGGATATGAGAATTTCTTAAGTAGAGAAGGAAAACAGGACATATGCAAAGGAACAGAATGAATGTGAGGAAAAGGAGTGATAAGTAAGCTTGGGGGAAGCTTTATATTTTAAAGGAGTTAAAACACACCAAAGGCGAAAAATTATGTTAGAAGCCTGGATAAATTCAGGTTTGGGTTTTCCTGGATTTAAGAAAAATGGGAATAAAAACTTCATTAAACACTGGTTTTGTACCTTGAAAAAAAAACAAAAAAACCCACAGGAGTACCTGTAGGAATATAGTAGGAGTACCTATAAAATGTCACAGTGAAGGAAAAAAGGTTGAAGGCGAATGTACTTTGACTGCTGGTAACAGCACAGTGTTTCCTGGCATTTGTGGTTTTGTTTAAATACTCTGCTGCAGGTGAGCTCTGAGTTCCAATGAAAATGCCTGTGAACACATTTGATAAATTTTTCCCCAAAGTTTCAGGTTCATGTCCCACATGTTTTTTCAGAAATCTTCATCATGTGTGATGATTTATGAAAACATAATGTGTACTTGAGGATATGCATGTTGAAGAAAGGGAAATTGCTGCATTGCACATTGTATATAATTAAGTAAAAGTTTTGGACTGCATTTATGAGGCAGCCAGGGAAGGTATGCTTGCAATGGCCAGCCTTTTGAGTACGAGTAAATTACTTATTCTGAAAGGGCCAACTGCATTAGAGCCAAGGCCCAAAGTTTGAGAGGGTTTTCAGTCTTTTATTTTTTCAGAGTGGACTACTTCAAGTCTGTGGCTAGTATTTGCCTATCTGCAGATTTAACGGTTATCTAGATGTGTCACTGAACAGAAAAAATTAACTAGAACTTTTTGAATGTTATGGGGTGCATTGCAGTGAGTCAAATGATGTGCTGCTGACTACTTTAGGCAAAGAAACAGATCATATAGAGAGACTGATGCCATGATCAGGACCAAACTCTTTCAGCAGAGCCAGAGAAGTAGGTGCTGCAATAGCTTGTTATGTATTTTGCTTTTGAGCCATAACATCTGTAAACATAGGACTGATACTTGTTCAAAATCAGTGTGAAAAGCAGTAAATGATCCAGATGAATGCAACTGATCTCACCAGTACAAATCTCTTGCAATGTTTGGTGATATACTCAAGAGCAAGAGTATATATTCTTGAAACATAAGAAGTTTTCCTTTACTTGCTTTGGCCCTTCCCCTCCATACTGTGAGCCTTCTCTAAATTTTCCTAGGTTTTGGGAATTACTGCTGCCTTATAATTGGAAGCAGAAATACGAAATACAGAATAATTTACAGTCTGCACAGAGTCAGCAAAGAGAAAACTCATGAGTAATTATGATTAAACCAGTGTCTGTGCTCCCCTCGGGAAAAAGACAGCGGCAGACGTTGTGCAGTAGGAGTCAAATAAAGTCATGACTATCTGAGAAGTTATTTTGCGCATCATTTTTTTCCTTCTCACTGTCTGTAATAAATGGGGCATCAAAGTAGTTCTAATGCTGAAGAATATTTTTTCAGCAACTTTATTTTACACTAATAATACTTCCATTGTGATGAGGATAAAGTACCAGGTGCATTAATGGGATAATCTGTCCTGTTAATTGTGTTATCCATTCCCTTCCATTTTTGCCTCGGTGAAAATTCTGCCTTGTCACACTATTTACAAGAATTCTCATGTAAGTGACATTTATATAAAGATGAGAATTAAAATTAGTATCAAGAGTAGGCCATTATCATTGCAATTAATTCCCCAATCAGACTCTATCACACTGATTACATTCTAAATAATGTATATAATTCATACAGTCTTGCAGTATCTTCCTCCTACATCAGACGACACCGTAGCATTTCATTGAAATGTGTGTCTTTTGATTTGCATATGCACACTGTGTACATTTCAGTGTATACGGTATGTGGCAATACCTCTGCTTGATCAAGCATTTCTACCACACTGATAAAGTGTTTGTTTTTCAGGCAATCAGACACTAGTCCTGCCACTGCCAAGCTCTGAAAGCAGAGTCAAAACAGCAAGGTCCTCAAGGCAATCTGCTGCCTTGGGGTTTTTTCCTGCCTGCTGTTTGGTGCCATGAATGAGCTAATCTGAGAACCACTGATCTACAGCAGTGGTCCGAAATGCTGCCACATAAAATAATATCACTGGCCTCTGGGGCAACATCTGTTTAATTTTGGTTTTGTGGTAAGAGCTGCAGCCCTTGAACTTGTGTCTCTAGGCTTTTCCCAGATCACTGACCTAGATTCTGTTCTAACACAGATATAAATGATGCAGAGCTCCACTGAGGCACATTATGGTGAAAAACTATGGGTATCAAACTTGCCACGAGTATCCCACGCTGGAGACCTGTCATTCTGCCAGCTCCTTCACATAAAAGACCTTTTAGCCTCTTGCACAACTTAAGCTTTACCCTAGAGTGTGTGTTAGGGGACTTTCCAAACACTGCAGGATTTCTGACCTGTTGACTAAAGGACTTATCCATTTTAAGTTTTGAAGCCCCCTATCCCTTTGTGTTGGTCCTCAAAACCTCTCTCAAACAGCTAAAGCACTTTGTTAACAGGACAGAAGTTACCGCCTCTCTGGAGCAAGCAACACTGGCTTTCCTGCACTTTTCTGCCCTCCACCTCTTCTGTCCTGTGTTTGTTATTTTCCTTGCGCCACAGGAAGTTTCCTGAGCTACTGATGTCTCCGGATATAGCAAGTTTATACTGGCTTAAGTAACACAGAAAGGCTTCTACAGCAGCACTGACCTTCACGACTTGGGCTGGTAATCTTATTGTGGGCTAGCTCTTGGTCTGTCTTTGGTTGAACTCCTTGTGCTCTAGTCTTGTTCAGTGCTTGCTCCACACGCCTCATTTGAGTGTTTTTTTCCCCATAAATGCACTTGTACAGTTAACCTGGAGCTGTAGCAATGATGGAGAAGCTTATAGTGAAGGGTACTCTTTTTCTGTCTTTGTCATGCACCAAATAAACGCATCAGAGTTAGCTCAGGGGGTCATTTCAGCATACTGTATCCATTCTCATAGGCTTTGGTTTCATAATTTACCATTGGTGATTGTTTTCAGCCCAGTCATTATTAATACAAGATTCTTGGTGTGTAGGATTCCAGTTGTCAGAGTCGTTTTTAGAATACAGTATTACTACCAGAGCTTGAAAGTTCCCTTGCTTTTTTAATGGGCCCACCATGTGGCTTTATATTTGGGAACATTTTTTACAGCCTCTGTGGTGCAGGGAATGGGCCTAACTCAATTTTTGTTGAATACGGTGTAAATTTACAATGCTGTGTAAATGGTATCTAGTAACAACAACATGTGTGGCATTGGGTAGCCAGTTTAGGTGTTTTGAGAACTGTTTAAAAAACATGTTGTATGTTTATTATAGTAAGTTTCAACTGCTCCTTTGGAGCAATAAATAGTTATTTAAAATACCTTCTATTTAAAATGCTACTGTCATCAGCTGAATTGGCCTATTGCAAGAATTCCTAAATACATAGCTTTCCTTGCCTAGCATAAATTCATGTTCATTTGACATCCTTTAAACTATTCAAAATAAAGGTTATACTTACATTAACATTAATTATTTCTTGTGGGAATTTTCAGGATCACATTACCTTTTATAAGTTTTATTTCATTCAGTGTATGAGAAGTAATTTGCATAACACTTGAAGTTATGCATTTTAAAAAGTAGAATACATCCTGACAAATTTTCTTCATTATGTTAGATACAGGACAAAATTAAATTTAACTCCATTTAAGGTTTAACATGCATTTTTCATTTTGCTCACCCGAGGAGAAGATCAAGTATGACAGGAAATTGGGGAAGTATTTCTCTGTGCCAGTCTAATATCACCTTCATAATGTGAACATAGTAGTATAGCGTAAACTACAGTGTAGTAGTTCAGCACCAAGCTTGTATCTATTCAGATTGATTTGTGGCTTCTCAAAATTTTATTCCGAGCATTTTGTTCCTCGTTTCATCCTTAATCTTCTTTCTATTTTGAAAGTATACTTTAATTTGTTAAAGTAGATTAGAGTGGAAGTACTGTCAGGTTTAAAATCCTGTAGATGCATTATATTTATCACTTTAACACAGTGTATTGTGGTCTACCACACTTTTCTGTCAGAATTGAGTACAATATATACAGAATCACAGAAATTTTTTTTTTACTTGCTTTATTTCATTTTTAATATACTTAATAATTTGGCTGCCAGATCCCTGTTTTCCTCCTTTGCCGAGCATTTCAGATAGTAGCAATCATCTTTCATCTCCTGGTTTTATGTTTGGATAGGTACGTCTGTGCCTTGCAGAGGGAGAGGCATAGGACTTCTGGTTTGTAAGTCTAGCTGAAGTTTTCTGTGAACTTTCCATGCTACGTTTATTGTACTGTGTGATGTCCTGAAATACGCAGTCCCTAACCACCTGGAATGATTACTTTTCTACAAATTGACACTTTTGGCCTATTTTGCAAGGAGTGATCACTGATGAATAGCAAGGGTGTAAAACTGAACTCTAAGGTACAAGCATGTAGTTGAACATTAATACCAATGGACCTAAACTGCATGCTGCAGTGTGTGTTTACATCCAGGCTATGCTACACAGACCTGTCTCTTAAATAGGAAATAATTTCCAAAGACAAAAGTGTTGGCCTGAGACTAAGAAGGCAGGAGTCCGATTTCCACCTTCACTGCTGGCACATGGCTTGGCCTCAGGTGACACAGCATGCAGCTTCAGGGATGCAGTTGGAAGGCCAAGTATTTTGTTGAGCTCAGACTGTAGAACTATTTTGTTTGAAGAAATTTCAAAGAAACCGCCTCATCTTGAGCTGAAGTCATCACTCAGATTCCATCTTTAATAAATATTAGAAATATTGCCTGGGATTAATTAGCAGGTCAATAGTAATTTAGAAAGCTATTTGTTGGACAAATATGAATGCATGAAAATAATCTATAATTTAAGAACAAGATATCTTTTTTAAAGGCAATTCGGTAATTTTTTTTTAACTTACACTACTTTATTTAGTATTTGACGTTTCCACCATTGCTTTCCATACAGTTCTACTGATTAAAGGTATCAGGCCACTAAAAAAAAGAATAAGTAAATCACCAGCCTTTGCACTTGTTTTTTTCTGTCATTCAAGTCTGCAAGTGAAAGAGTGAGGCATGCTTCGTATTTTGTACTCTTAGCATTAGCACAGTAGCCCAGAAACTTTCTGCAGCTACAGTCGTACAGAAGGTGTTGGAGAGGTATAATGGGGAACTGAATTTGGCCTGCACTGCGTATTTATTCCTTCCTCTCAAGAAATTATTAGCGTTGTTGTGAAACATTGGTCTTCCCCTTCCAAATACCCCTGTGTTGTCCTTGAAATATTAACATTTTCCCTACTAAAGGATGTAATTTGTATTAGATTTTTTGTTTGTATCTCCAGCATTCGCACATCCGTGACTCATCCTGGCTTTGAATGAATTCAGAGTCACAGCAGACTTTGGAAGGGAGGCTGAAGGCAGCATTTTCTTTCTCTACTTAAGGACTAAAGGAGAAGGGCCCTCCCATGCCAGAGCTTTCGCTGCTCAGAAACAGTCGGCAAAAAATGTTCCCCCCTCACCTTCCCAAGGGTTCTGATGCACTAAAGCTCTGCAATAGCTGTGCTGTCTGGAAACAAAACCAGTTTTTCCTTCTCACGCATTATAAGGCCAGGTGTTGAGCTTTGAAAGGATAAAGCAATCAATGTCCACAGGGATGTGAGAAAATAGAGAATAGGTGTTGGTAATCTGCATTAAATGGTATTAAAATTATTCCTGGGAGATGAGAAGGGGATATTCATGGAACATGGTTTTTTATTGTACTCTGGTTCTCACTTAATATGCATAAAACATTATCCCACAGCATATGCATCCATACATGGGGGAAACGTATAGGAAATGTCACTTGTGAAATGTGATTGATTCTTGTTCTGCATACACAAATGAGGAGTATCCGTTACAGGAGAGTCTCATAGGTGTTAGTAAAATTTTATTGTTAAATCTTAAAAAATAATAATTATTTACTGGTAGAACATGCCTAGGTAATAGCATTTGGCATTTCCCCCACATATTACTGATTACTGGCTGTTCCTTTAGCTAATATCTTATATATACATTTTGGAAGAAGAAATAATATATAGGGCAAGTAAAATAGTCAGTACTAGGAAGACTATATTGTTTTGCCTGACAATAAAATTTTTAAAGAAAAACAGGCACTAACTAGGACCATTTGCATACGGAAGTCAATTTCAGTTCCTCTGTGTTTAATGCCAAACAGACCTTTCTGTTTTCTTCATTTATCCTGTGCAGACTGTTTGTAAACACAAACAGTAAAACCAAGCTCACAGCATGCCTTTGTCAGTTGTCGTGGGTATATGCTGACCTGTGCAATTATCTTAGAAGACAAGCAAACTATAAAAAATTAGTATACTGTAGGCAAAAGTCATAGCCACTTACTGTTAAGTTTGCTTTCTGTTGGTTCTGACTTAAGCAGCCTTAAACCTGGGAGGCTGAAATCTTTGATGTCACTCATTTACTTGAGAATGAGTACCTTGGAAATTGGATGAGTTGTTTTTCAGCACAATAGGAAGAAACATGTCAGTACTCAGGACAAAAGGAATAACATAAAATGAAGCATAGGAGGAATAAATAGAGAGCTTACAGAAAAAGGACTGAGGAGCAAAGCAATCTGTGTCTTTGTAGCAAGGAATTGCGCGTTGGGGAGAAGCTGCCAAGAGTAAAACTGCATTAGACCTTGACGAAGAAATTAAAACAAAAAGCAAAGGCTCTTTAACCTTATAAATAAAAGTGGAAGAAAGGAAGAGAGGAGACCACTGCGAGAAGTGTGCATTCTCTCATTCTGCCTTTTTCTTCCCTTTTTTCCTTCTTTTTTAACTTTTAGCTGTATTGACTAGTTCTATGCCAGTGAAATACTGTCATTGCAACTGCAGAGCTTACTCTGTGTGTCACTCACATTCCACCGGCGAGCCCTTGCTCTCTGTAATACCTATTTCACACGGGGTGAACCAGCCCCAAAGGACAGCTTTATCCAGCCCACACTGTGGACGGAGTACACAGCAAAGACCCGTGTAGCCACTACACCAGTGAGAGGCCTGGTATTTATCCTTCTGAGTGGCAGATGGAGCCTCCCCAGTGCCTGGATATATCTCTCAGCGTGAAAACGGCTGGGACATGCCACAGGTCACCACTTTTCTTTCTCCATGTTATATGAGTTCTTCTGTTTTTTATGAGCAAGAAAGCTTCAATTCTCATGGTCAAGGCAGCATCTTCTGCCATAGGAATAGTGTAATTGGAGGTATGACTCGTGGCAAAAGGCAGACAAGTAAAGATTACAGTAGCCCAGTCCCTAGTGTTAGTTTAGGGGTGTGACCAAAGTCACAAGAAGTTCAGCAAGGGTTCCTAAACAAAGTAATGTGCTCCTTGAGTCTCAAGGATTTGGTCTTGACGATGGCTGGAAATCAAACTGTTCAGGGTTCCTGGGTAGATTAATGAAAATGGTATTTTTATTTGTATTTATTTATTTATTTTTAAGGAAAAAAGAATTTATTTGCAGCAACTATAAGTCGTGTTACCTCTCTTGTAGGAGCAATACTTGCTTAGTATGTGTTAGTTGAAGATCTCAAGTGGACAGGCAAGAATGAAAGGATGAACAGTAACAAAAATGTCATGTTGTAGTGTCTGTTCATAGTGTAATGCAGCTACAAAGGTATCATATTCACAGTCTTATTTGTCTAAGTGAACAATAAATACCAATCGGATGGCACGGAGATGGCAATGAAGAAATCCCAGCTGATGGAATTATTCCTTAATCTTAGAACAGTCTTTGATCTTTTAAATTCATACTCTTCTTTATTTTATCCCATTCCTTTTGAATCGTGATAATGTGAATGTTCATGTAGATATGTTATGTTTGTTTACATAGCACACTTCTTTCAGAAGGGATTTTGTATACAATAAAATCATTCATTACACATACATACTAATATAAACAGAACCGTGTAAAGCTGTACTATAACAAAGTAACAATCAGTATAGATTGCATTCCTAGAAACTTAGCCAGACCTTTCATGTATCAGTGAGATGCAATGAAGTGCAGGACTGGCCAAAGCCACAAGCAGTCCAAGTAACATATGCAATCCCTTGAGCATGGCTTTCCTGGCTCCCCACCCCTGCAATTGATGTGGATGGCTTGCACCACGGAAATCACCTAGTTCTCTCTTTTTCCCCAGGAAATACGTAAGGCAACGTAGCTATCTTTCCCAGGATAGGCAAGTCTCACCAATCTTCTGCATTTCATCATGAAACTGGCAAAGTGTGCAGCTGGTATGAAGACCGCAGGAAACAGTATCTTACCGATACTCTCCCTCATCTCAACAGGCAAAGAACTCACTGTGAACATAAACCTCATCAGCTGTGCTGATGATCCGTAGGCGTACCCATACAATGCTTCAGAACAGCATGTTTTTTTCAGTTGCTGGTTTTGGTTGTTGCTTGGAGAATTGCCCACTGCTGTGACAAAAAAAACCAAACCTCTAAAGGCTCAACTCTATCTCTCTGTTTTTTCAACAGATTTTGTGTAACAAAAATTTCAAGTAAACTTTTGTGTAACAAAAACTTCTGATTTTTAATGTAAAAAACAAAAGAGGAAGGTGGCCCTGTAGTTTAAATAGGAGGCTTGAAGACCAAGTTCTGTTTGTACTACTTTTTCAAGCCTGCTCCTTGAGTTTATGCTAGGTGTGCGAACTCCCTATCCTACTTTCCTCAATACTAAAATGACAATGATCCAAAATAATGGGAACCTTAGAAGGCTTGATATAAGTATTTTCAAACAGATCTAAGATTTTCATATGGCTAATTAACTGACTTTTGGATAATTTTTTTTTTTCAGCTGATGAGAAGGTACTCATTACCACAGTATTCCTATTTTTCATTATGAGAAAACAAGGAGAAAATGGGGTGGAATCAAATTTTTTCCCTAATTTTGACTTCAAGTCATGTAATTTTGCAGCGAGTTCAGTACTCAGCAGGTTTCTTTCACGTCCCTGTTTTTTAGGTTGTGCTGTGGATGGTCATCCAACCCCAAACATCACCTGGCTTTACTCTGGCGAGCCACTCAGCTTGCGGCATCGCCTTCTGGCAGCAGGCCGTATTCTTCAGATACTCAACGTCAGCGATGCTCCTGATGGTGAATTCAGCTGCCTTGCTCAGAATGAGGCTGGCTCGCTCACACAAAAAACGTCCCTGGCTATACAAGGTAACTTTCCAGCTTTAGTCCTGCTGCCCTGTGAAGCTCTTCCCATGGACTTCCATGCACTGCCTTTCTCATCCTGGATTTCTCCTCTGTGAAGCCAGGACTGTCATGCAGAGCAGGAAATAGGTGTTTTGATGTTTTACTGCCATGCATATAGATGTGCAGGACTGCCAAGTACCTTGCAGTGTCTTAGGTTTACTTTACCAAAATGACACCTGACATTTCTGCCCTGCTGAGCATAAAACACACCTTCCTGATTCAGGCCGTACCTACACTTGTTGAGTCTGGATAATTTTCTTGTCCAGAAATGTAAGACAGAAGCGTCACAGTTTGAACACCTAAAATTAGAAGCCCCTCTGTTAAGCTGCTAAAGCCAGTGTTTCACAGTCTCTTCTTGCTTGAAAACCCTTCACTTGTAAAAATGCTGCAACTGTTCTATTTACCCTAGAAATAAGCTGAAGGTGACAAAGCCACAGAACAGAACAGTGTGGATGGGTTGGAACAGAATATGTGGCTTTCATTGCTCCAGTTGTCAGGGATGGAGTGGAAAAGAATTTAACTTTTCCTTAAATTTTGCCACAGAATTTTAAGTGTCTTGCAACTCACCTTCAGGAGGGATGATCTGTATGATCTTCCTGGTGAGAAACACACTGTTGTAGAATGGTAGATACTGCTGGTGCCTGCAGTTAACCACATCTTCACTAAATCACACCCCTTTAAAAATATAGACATAATGTCCCATATCACTGGCATCTACCTTCACTTAACTGCTCTACCATATCACTCACTTTCCATGCCTGATGCATCTAAGCACCAAAAAAATGGATTTGTTACACCAAAGACAGTCAGTGGTTTTCGTCAGCTGGAATCCTGTTCCTTCTTTGTTCATTGCCTGGTGCCTTGTAGGCATGGGTAGCTTCCCTTCACATGAGGCACTGAGTCCAAATATTCCATCCTGGAGAAGATCTCTGACTCTTGCTTTCCTAAGGGTCTCCTGCTGGCAGTTTTTGAGTGTTAACATGTCTCTCCCACACTTTTTGGCAGAGTACCGGTGGTCAGTGGACAAGCTGACGGCTTGTTCGGCTTCCTGCGGCCACAAAGGAGTGCAGCTGCCCCAGCTGAGGTGCTTACTGGATGGGGCTGAAGTCAACATATCCCACTGCAAAGAGAAGCCCAAGCCAGCCCTGCAGCCCGTTGCATGCAACAGAAGAGACTGCCCTTCACGGTTTGTCTGTCTCATGTCAAAATGTCATACATGTTATTGAGATGTGCTTCTTTGTGCTGGACATCATGCCATTGCAGCCTCTCTGGTGCCTGTCTGGAGAAAAGTCATGGCTAAAAGGGGACTTATGAGTGCTTAACCTAGACAGTGGGGAAATTGTAGCAAAATTTGTGGAAAACATTGACCATACATGGTAGAAAGAGAGTTTATTCCTTCAGTAATTAGATTAGAAAATAATAGAGAGGCTATTGCCTACTCTTTATTAGCAAAGTTCACATCTTGATTTGTCTTGGGTGATTCCAGCCTCACCCTACGTCGGATAAAAATATCATGCCTGTCTGAGGTCTGTACATACAGGAGTTTCATCACCCAAGAACTGTAGGGTCATATCTTTTTTTGTGTTCCACATGGCTTCGTACCAGTTTATCCCAACAATATAATAGACAAGAAGCTAGGTTTAGCAGCTGTTTTGGGGTTTTATTCTGAGTTCCTGTGTTGCCTGAACATCAATATGGGCAGGATGTAGCTGCAGCTGCAAAGATTTCCCTTAGCAGAGTGGAAATGTCTTTTGTAAAATGGGCACATCTCATCAGACCTGGTGGGCACAAAGCGGGGTCAGACTGAGTTCTGCCTCCTTTTGGAGATTGCTGGCTTGTGTTTTCCCTGGGATTGTAACTCTCTGCCCCCGTAATCCCCTGATTTCCAGTTACTGTCAAACACAGTGGGGCCAGGACTGCTTGAAAGACTCCTGACTACACTTAGGCTTGCCTTTGCTGCTTCCTCCCCACACAAAACACTTTCCTTCTTTGACACCCTTTGGAGGGTCAGCATAGTGTTATACTCCCTCCATGTTAAAAATATCCTGCTTCTGCAATTGAATGGCCCTTTATCTGAGACATGTAAACTTGTTTTTCCATATTTTTCTGGCGTTTTACTCCCTTCTCTTCCTTATTTCCACTGTGGACATGATGTGTTTCGGTACAGTAGTCAGGATCTCAAGAGAAATTTGGTACAACATCTCTCATTCAACAGTGATTTGGGACTCATATTAAAAAAGAGAGTCTTAAGCTGAGGCAAGGAGAGGTGCTAAGCAACCTGATGAGAAGTAAGCGGCCAGATTTACCACTCTTGGGTATATGGCAAGGTTCTGTTTAATTACCTTTTAAAATATATTCCTACCCCTCTTTGCAGGCAAATGTTTTCTGAGTTGCCAGCTGAGTCATAAGAAGGAAACCAAAAGAGATTTGATGAAATATGAAACACGCTCATTAGCAGCAGTTTTCCTTGGTGATGGCAGTAAATTCTGTGGGAATGGTTTATGTCTTTTTATACCTTCCCTGAACTGTAATGCAACCCACAATCCTCCCTTAGCTCCTGAGAAACTGCTGAGATGTAAGCTTGGAAATAAAAGTTGATTGAAATGCAGAGCAGAGCTTTATGAGGGCTGCGGAAACTTCAGGTTCAACCTCACCAAACTGCGTGAAAAAAAGTTGCAGTGTTTTTGTCTTCTGTGTTGGAAGTTTGTTTGTTTATATACTTCTTTTCTGTACCATGGGAGTTAATCAGCCGCAAAAGACAGGAACAGCAATGGATGTCTCTCCATGGGACTGGATAATGCCCGTTGCCTATTTTGTAAAGTAATCGTAAACACTGCTGATGAGGGGCGTGATAGGCACTGTTTTCCTTCCAGTAACACACAAATCCTGCCGAGTATCCTGAAACTTGATGAAGCAAACTGCTGACTTGGCCATAAAACTCTTCAGGAAACTAGTAATCAGTCCGATCCTTCCTGTTCCTACCTACCTCCTTCCCAAACCTGACTGTATGACTGTTTCACTTAACGATCCTTAAACAGACAAAATGTGTTGTCCATCTTGGTAAGAGTTTGGACATGGACTATTATATTCCGTTGTTACAGGCTTTTTGCTAGTTAGACAGGATTTTTTAAACCCCAGCACGTATGGGTTCAGAGCCTCAGCCGGCGAACGCATGGTCTGAACTCAAGACGAAAGAAGAAAGGTGTCCTTTGTCCCTGGGCTGGCTGTGGACTGGCCCCATCCCTGAGCAACCTTCAGGCTTTTCTGGATTATCCCAGCTGCCAGGGGCATAACAGAGCAGGCACGCACCAGCAGGACCCAGCGGCTTGTGGCTATTCTGTCAGCAGCAAGTTCAAAGAGGCCCGTGAGCTACTCCAGCAACTTTACGGAGATAGTTTTCCCTACTAAGGGGTGTAAATGGGCTAGTCATTGCTAACATTGGGACTGTAACCTGTGACTGAGGCCTCCGTGGCACAGTGGTGTAAGAGCAGCCGTGCCCAGCCCCTATGCCTGGGATAGAAATATTTGCTACGCCTTTAAAAGCAGCCTAAAGGGCTAGAAAATGAGTTCTGGGGCCAGAGAACCTTGAGAAGGATAATATAATGAAAAAGGTGCTCTTTTCTCAGCTTTCATCCTCTGAGCAGTTTTCAGTGACTCCTATGGGAGGGCTGAGTCATCTAGCACCTTCCAGGATCGCAACCTAAATGAGCCAAGCCATTGTTGCCTTTCTTTGGTCCAATACATAAAGACCTGTTGACACCAACGATCCTGCAGATGGTGGCACGTATCTGCTCCCTGACCTGTTCGCCTTTCTCTCACAGGTGGATGGTAACATCGTGGTCTCCTTGCACGCGGAGCTGCGGCGGAGGCATCCAGATGCGGCGAGTGACATGTCAGCGCCTGACAGCGAAAGGCAGCTCTGTCCCAATGTCCAATGAGGCTTGTGCCCAGGTGTCCAAGCGCCCTGTGGATACACAGAACTGTAACAGGCAGCCCTGTGTTGAGTGGGTGGCTTCCTCCTGGGGCCAGGTAAGGAACAAGCCAGCAGGCCAAGGACAGCCTCATAGTGTCAGCAAGAAAAAAAGTGACATAAAATGAGAGGAGTGATTTTGCACCCTAGTGTCTTTAGGTTATAATCTTCAGGCTTTTGAGGAGGGAACTAACCTGCTCAGCTCTTTCAGTTTGATTTTTGATGCACTGCATACTTGGATTTCTGTAGCTTCCCACAACTCCTAGAAATGCTGCTTGTGAACAGGACTTTTACTGCCAACCCCTGTATTGTCCCCAGTGGCAAGGTCTGCAGCTCCTCTTTATAGTGACAAGGGGCACATAGAATCATAGAATCATAGAATTATCAGGGTTGGTAGGAACCTTAAAGATCATCTAGTTCTGATCCCCCTGCCATGGGCAGGGACACCTCCCACTAGATCAGGTTGCTCAGAGCCACATCCAGCCTGTCCATCTGGGACGTATCTTTCTCCAAGTCTTAATTCCCCTTACCACCCAGTGAAGGTGTTTCAGTTTTGGCTGGCAGGAGCCAGGATTGATGATTGCAGTAGGTTTGGGGTGGGGTGGGTTGTAGAGTAACCCAGTTTTACAAAGTTGCTGGTGTTGCCTGAGAATGCCGAAAAGTGGGAGCTTTCTTGATTTGCTTCATGGCAAAAAGCAGAATGGAGGGCTAAAAGCATTTTCAGACTACTTCATGCTGTTTTGCATATCTTCAAATTCTCGCCTTGAGTTTTGTACAATGATCAGATGTTAAAAAGCTTCACTCCATAAATACCAAATGTTCCAAGTATTTAGAGTTAAATCACTTTGTCGTGGTAATCCACAGAAGAGTTTTGTCTTTGTCTCTCTGTGAGCTATGAGATGTCCTAAAAAGACACTTGTCAATATGAAGTCAGTTATAACCTGGAACCAGTTGTTACTGTGTGCTTCCTCCCTTTTCTCTCCACTCCAGCTTGACTGAGCTATATGTGAAAGTTGATGAGTCCACTACAGTCCGGATTCAGGGGTAGAAACTCACAGATTTTAGCCCAAAGATCTCCAGCGTGGTGATTCACATGGGGATATGGCATTCCAGGGTGAATAAGAGACAGGGTTAAAAACACAGAAGCCAATTTTGCTAGAGGTTGAAGCCAGATACCAATACTACTTTAATATCACTTTTGATGAAATAAACATTTTCAAAGGGAAAAAGAAAAAGCAGTTTGACAAAAACAGAGTACTTACTTATCTAATTGAAATGAGTCCAGTAAAGGTATAGAAGGGAGGCTTCTTACCATGCAAAAAGAGGCTAAGAAAATAATTACCTGGAGTAATAACTATCAGTCTTGATGTATAGCGAGCTATCATGAAATATTTTGCCTCCTTTTCTAATTAGCATGTGGTAAGTCAGTTTGAAAACAACAGTAAATGCTATCTGAGTAATACAATAGTTTGTTATAATAACCACAGGCATTCTGTATTTGCTTGCGGTAATATGCAAAATACATTGCACTGCATCAGGTTTTTTTACAGTGTTGGTTGTAAAAAGTGTCATCAGCTACTAGAACTCATTATTATGCACTGCTTGAAAACAAGTTCATTTAACTGTTGCCTGTGCATTTTGGAAATTTCTCTCATGAAAGGTGATTGAGATACTGTATTAGATTTATGAGTAAAGCTTGGAATTTTCCTTTTATATGAAAGAAGCAGATTTTCACTCCCTGAGGAATTCCAGCTAAGGACTAGATTACCCTTGCAAAAAGGCAGTTACCTCATCCTTGTTTTGTAGATCATTATGGGCTATATTGTTCACCATGACATCATACTCAGCTGAGACAATCAAAGAGGTCTGAATTAATTTGTTAGACCTAACCTCTGTGCATTACGATACAATATTTCTTCTACCTAGCTTAAAAAAAAATAATCAAGTCCCACGTGACTCTGTACAGCTCAGTCTCCAAGTCAGAAGAATGTTATCTAATTGCAGTCAGGAACATATCACTGGCTCAGTGGCTCAGTGGATCAGTGACCTTCTCAGTAGTATCATGGGGCATCAGGTCCCTGCTGCCCACATGTAGTGATCAACTTTCCCAACTCACAGAGAAAATAAACAGACTACCTGCTCTACCCCTACCTCCAGAATGAGCTCCATTCCTTCATTTAATGTTAGTGACATTTTGATCTCCACGATGTAATCCCATAGTGGTTTAAAACTAGTGACTCAGGCTTGCTGGTGATGAGGACTGCTGGCCCCTGCAGATAGCGCGAAAGTGTTCCACGTGCTGCAACGAACATTTCCATCCACCTTGCCCAACGAGGGGGTTGACTGGGAGCAACTGGAAAGCTGACAGTCACCGTTTCTCTCTCCCAGGTGTCGGGGGTGGGAAGAAATAGCAGCGGGAAGGGAGTATTACATGAGGAGTGCGTGGTAGTATGAAATAGGGCTCCTGCTGCTGATGGTGGGGTGGAGGGTGCAGAGGGATAGATCAGCAGCCTTCCCCTGGCCAAATTTCCTCCCTCACACTAAAGTCCCTTTCTTCACCCCTCAGTCTGTTCTTGAGTATAATTTCCAGATACTTTGGAAAATAAAATGTTTCCTAACAGTTGATATAATTTTAAAAGAACACAAATACACTTCATACCTATATATATAGCTTCATACCTGTAGCTAATTACAATTTAATTGAAGGAGAATATTAGAACAGTTAAACAGTAAGCATGTGATTGGTAAGCTTGAATACGTTAGGATAACCTCAGTACTGGGGCAAGCTTGCAGATCTGCTATGCTCGTCATGCTTACTGCTTTTCTTTATTGTCTAGCAGTACTTTTAAATTATTAAATGGAGTGTAATATGTTCTTCATTCAATGTGTTCTTGGTTATTGACTATTTGCCCATAAATTTTGATAGTGCAAGCTGCAAAATGCACAATAAAAGCAATATATTGAGATTTCCTTTATGGATCATAGGCTCTTGGCTAATGATGTGA
The DNA here is from genome assembly GCA_013398915.1 of Dromas ardeola. Classification (NCBI taxonomy): domain Eukaryota; kingdom Metazoa; phylum Chordata; class Aves; order Charadriiformes; family Dromadidae; genus Dromas; species Dromas ardeola. Next base: position 169,338 of record VYZM01006412.1, on the reverse strand, counting down.
GAGCATTTTATTTGCCTTAACAGATGCATTTAAGATTGAACTATTGAAGAGGAGAGGTAATGAATCTACAAAGCAGATACAGAAATGTAGTTTTAATGCTGCTGGAGGAGAGCGAGGTAGGGCAGAAGATGGCTGTGTGCTTAGCCTTCAAAGCCTTCAGAGCTGCAGGAAGTGCTCAAAGGCTCAAGAGTCACTGCACAGCAGTACACACCGTATTTCACCAGCAATCTTATAAAAGGGGAACGTGTCCTGCCTTTTACCTCCCTTAGGTGATTTTTCTGTGTTCACAGTGTAACGGGCCTTGCATTGGACCACGGCTGGCTGTACAGCACAGGCAGATATTTTGCCAGACCAAAGATGGGACTTCTGTGTCATCAGATCAATGCAGTGCCTTACCAAGGTAGGACAGGAATCTTTAATGTCTGAAACCGCTACCCTTTGCAGAGATGTTGAATGGGACTAGTGTCTTAACCGACAACTTTTGGGTTTCCCCTGTATAACAAAAAGTTCATGCTGCAACCCATACAGTTACACGGTGCAGTTCTCATCAAGCTTAAGCCCAGGGTTCACTGTTTTTTCCTGTGAGACCCAGATGGGGAAAAAAAGGCACTCCACAGCTCTTGTTTTCCTGCAGATAAACTCCACTGTCAATATTGTAAAGACATATTTTCTTTACATGAGACTTAGGTATGTAAATCATGCCTGATTGTGACTGAAAATCAATATAATTAGCTCTTTGGCTCCCACTCATGCATTTCCACTATCTGTGTGACAAATAGGCGGGAATCAAGTGCGCCTATGCATCTTTTGTGAGACTGCCTTGAAGGAAAAAGGAGGATTTCGGCATCAGTTTTGTTCCCACTGGCTGTAAAGCAATAAAAAGGTGACCCTGCTGGGTCTTACTGATTGCCACTTCACTCATTGCATCTTTTCAGTGGACCTGTAGTTTGGCACTCCACGAAATGTCATGGAGAGGACATTTCGGCCAAATCTTCAAGTAGTACAAATGGCTGTTTAGCTCCAGTAGTGCTATACCAGCTTTCACCCTCTGAGGGCCTGGCCCCTGAGTGCGGTTACAAACTGCCTTTCAGTACCTCACTTGCACCCGTTGAAGACCTGACCCATTGGTGCTCTAAGCGAATTCCATTTGGGATAGGCAAGGCTGGCTGTCCCCAGAGCTTGCATGGGGTTGGACTAGATAACCTTTAAAGGTCCTTTCCAACCCAACACATTCTATGATTCTATGACACCCAGAGTGGTGTGCGCTTACTCCCTGGGCAGCGTGGTGATGGGTCACCCCTCCTTCCCCACCACCCGCAGGCCTTTGAGCACCCAGAACTGCTGGACCGACATCTGCGGCGTGCACTGGAGGGTCAGCCTGTGGACCGTCTGCACGGCTACCTGCGGAAACTACGGCTTCCAGTCCCGGCGCGTGGACTGCGTGCACGTCCGTACCAACAAGCCCGTGCTGGAGCATCACTGCTCCTGGAGGCCGCGGCCAGTGAACTGGCAGCGCTGCAACATCACGCCCTGTGAAAATGGTAGGTTGCTGAGAGGATGGGAGGCACTGCAGGGCAAGGGGGGAGAAAGAAGGCAGAGCCGTCTCTCAGAAATGCAGCACTGCACGCCTTGCGGCTGGGCATCCAGGGCAACCTCCAGCCTGAGCATGGGCAGAATGCAGTGTCCAAAACTCAGTGGTGCCCATTGCAGTTTGTTGGTGACAGTGTTAGCGCTGGGATTGTGTCCCCTTGCTAGCAGCATGAGAAATGGCTGATGCAGCCTTAACTTTCCGTTAATGGTACAGACAGAAAGAAAAACGCCAGTCACAGACTGCTGGTTATAGTTAAAATACAGTAAGTCTAAATCCAGTGGGTAGGTTGATGACAGGAATTCCTGGAGTAGAGGTGCTTGCTTTCAGATGATAAGCAATTCATTGGGGCTGCCAAAGGACTAGAAAAGTTACAAATATTTATTTTTGGTGAAAAAAAAAAAAGGAACAGATTATGTGCCTCGTTGGAAACAGTGCCCCACTATGGCAATGTCCGCTTGGGAACCACCAGGCAGCACAAGTTTAAATCACTAGCTTTTCACTTGCCCCGGCTCCCAATTCACATGCTGATTTTGATGGGCAGATGCCACCTTCTAGCGTGCAAGCCAGTTCCTCTGCAATAGTTGCAGAAGCAGCAGCAGAACCTGCCTGTGCTTGCCTGTAGCCGCGACAGCTCTGATGCTCCCTCTCCATAGAGGCAAAGAAGTTTGGACTCCAAACCAGTAAGCTGAGTTTGGGGTGCCCTAATAGAAGTGGAAGAGCTGAGGGAGCTTACAGGTACCAAGCAAGACCTTTTCTGTCCCTCCAGCCTCTTCCTGCTGTATAGAAATATCTCACATCTAGACAACAGTGGAGCTACCTGGCACAGACATTACTGCAGAGGGCTGTACAACTGCTCTGTGATGATCCCCTTTCCAGCATTAGCACGGGAAGTGGGAGTCCCTCAGGCAACAACACACCCACACACAAGGTCTTGTAGGGATACTGGACAGTTTTCCAATCTGGAGCTCAAAAGCAGGAGGCTGCAGGCCTTAAAAACTGTCCAAATGATACCAGGACCTAAATCCTAGGGGAGTTCAGAAATTGTCTTAACATCTTCACGCTGGGCTGTGTTCTGCAATACGCATATGAAAAGCACGACACAACACCTGGTCAGCTGGGATGGTACTCCCACACGCTGTCTCTTCAAATGCAAAAGGTTGGCCAAAGTGTCTTTGCGATACTCTGTTAAACTAAGTTTCTGGTTTTATTTACTACTTCATCTTTGGTTTAACAACTGTTATGAAACTCCTAGAGCCTCCCTAAAATGCTGGTAGATCACAAACTGACAGAGTGTTGGAGCAGCCTCAGAAGCCCTCTCCCCAGGCTCTGAAAACAAAGGCTTCGCACCACGTTCTCCTTTGAGCCTTTGGCTGCTTCAAGGCCCTGCTCAGTCTTTGCAGCAAGCTCATGCTCACAGTGAGACCTCACAACACAAAGCTGTCTTGGTTCCCCTCTCGGCCACCCCATGAAATGTTCTCAGGTAAGAAATCCTTCTTTCATTGCTTCATCACGATTTCTCCCTTTTTGTTTCCCCTTCGGCAGTGGAGTGCAGAGACACCACAAGGTACTGTGAGAAAGTGAAGCAGCTCAAACTCTGCCAGCTCACCCAGTTCAAGTCACGCTGTTGTGGGACTTGTGGAAAAGCTTGAGGACAAAAGCGATGGAAATGGAGGAACAAGGGGATCGCAGCCTTTGCTTCACCGAGGCAAGGACTTTTACAGAAAATATAAATGGAATGGAATTCTTTTTTTCATTTTATTTATTTATTTCCCTTTAAAAAAAAAAGAAAACCTTTCACCAAATCATCGTTGTAAAGGGACTTGACAAGTTTTCTCTTCTATGAATCTGGGAGACAGAATGCAGTGAAACACAGTCATGAGGGCAGGCCACAAAGAGTCAGTGAGCCCCATGCCACCAGCAGTGGGCCTGAGAGAAGTGGGACTGCCCCATAATCTATGTACATGCCTGAGGATACACCAGGAGACAGATGGTGAAGAAAACCTAGCATCACTTGGACCACCACAAACTGAAAGAAGGTGGATTTAGATTAGGTATCAGGAATAAATTCCTTACTGTGGGGGTGGTGAGGCACTGGAACAGGTTGCTCAGAGAAGCTGTGGATGCCCCGTCCCTGGAAGTGTTCAAGGCCAGGCTGCATGGGGCTTTGAGCAACCTGGTCTAGTGGGAAGCGTCACTGCCTACAGCAGGGAAGTTGGAACTAGATGACCTTTAACGTCCGTTCCAACACAAACCATTCTATGATTCTATGATTTTGAATAGTCAAACAGCTTGACAGATCATGGGGTACTGGAGGGGAAGAAAAAAAAAAAGGCTAAACTAAACATTCAGCTGTGCAGTATACAGATACTCTGTCTATTTTAGACTACTTTCAGAATATAAGCATATGATTTTGCTTTACAAACCTATTTGTTACATCCAAGGTAAGATTATTCCTTTTTCTAAACCCCTCTCTCCTTCTCATGCCAGGCTTTCAAATTATTTCAGTGGGAGATCCTCATGATCTTTGAGGATCTGGTGTCGGGGGAAGTTGAACAATGGTGTGTAATGTAAGCGAGTCTAAAACACACCTGAACACATTCCTGGGTTGTGCTTGCGAGGGAAGACTGAAGATAGGAGGGTTGCCCTCAGTACAGAGGCGAGGTGATGATGTTATTATCTAGGATAAGGAGAGAAAGTATGATCTGCTGTTGATAGACTGAAGTGCAAACCTGCGAATAGTGTCCTATAGAGAGCACGGGCAGGAAAGATAGTAATTGTCTGTGGTAACAGGAGCTACTTCACATACTCCATCCTACTAACACTTATGTGGAAAAGAGAGGAGTACCATTTCCCAGAGTTCAGGTAGGTGCTTTTATACCTGGGGTTTTGGAAAGTAACTTGAGCAGGTGGGTTTTCCTATCCTGCTAATGTGAAATTCCTCTCTCCTGGCAGCCAAGCCTTTTGGACAAGTAGTAGAAAAGAGCTGTATTCTGATTTCTTGTGGTTATTCCTACTCAGTAGAAACAGAACAGATTCAGCATCAGCCCCAGAGGACCAATGCCAATAAGTTTTAACAGACTTACTCCTCTCCAGCTGCCTGCCACAACAAAACAGGTGCTATAAAGCAGCACATTTTTAAGCCCATGTATAACACTCTAAAGATACGATCTAAAAAGTGAGGCTGAAACATCACACCCACATCATGACTTTGCATGCTGTCTGTGAGTCTTTCCGCCTGGCCAGCTGCAGTGGTTATTCAGCCAGTGAAGTGCTTCGTCCTTTTAGTTCCTGGGCACTCTCTGCTCTGCTCAGAATAGGGCCCTAAAATTAGAGGAAATCTGCAAAGTAGGGAGTTTGAGCATCGTGAAACTTTAAAGGAGAGCTATTTGGATCTGAGGCTTTGGTTCAAGACCGTCGCTAAATTAAAGGCTTGGCTGTGCCCCTCTGTCACCCCAGGTGGGGTTCATGCCTTGTGGTACATTAATGAAATGCTGTTCGAGGACTGCTGTGTTACAGCTTCCATGACACATGGATTTTTCAGCAAAACTGGGAGTCCACTTTTGAGGTCAGTGCCAGGTTCATGACATTGGGCTGTCTCAAGTTGGATTGCTTCAAAACACATCTGGCAGTGAACGTTCTTACTGCAAATGGGTCTTCAAGAAATAGTGTTGCTAAGCATCAGCGTAACTTTTTATTTAAAAAACGAAGAATGTCTTTCTATGTATGTAAATGTATATCTTTTCTGTATATTTATTAGGATTTCTTGTACAAAAAGTGCAATATTAATAATTGTACATTATTTTGTCCAGATAAAACTATTTTGGGGTTTTTTTTAATCTCCCCAGAACTTTGTTCCTCTAAAATCAACAGTAATAGAGTATTTCTCTTAATTTTAATAGCATTTGCCTTTAATTGGGGATCTGCTTCACTGTGCACAGAGTGCTTTATAAACTATGGCATGAGGGAGGGATGATGTTTTTAACTTGTGAAATGATAATTATGCATGGAATGAAGGACAGTTCCTTAACAACAATAATAATAATGATGATGACAATGTGGTGGATATTTCTAGTACAGTAGTTAACAAAAAGCAGTATGTGGAAGTATTTTCATTTGTTTAATAGCAAAACATAATCAGATGATCACATGTTGAATAGTAGCTGTGTAACTGTGCATAGGATATACACGAATGATCAGATCTGGAGGGGCCACTGTGTTGCCTCTGCACAGCGTGGATTTAATTTCACGTCTGTCTTCTAAATTGTGACTTAGCAGCATCCCAGTTAAGATAAGGGTTGTTGGATATTTTATGAAAGGACGCTTTCCTTCTCTAAAAAGAAAACAAACCAGCAAACTTGTATTTATATAACTTTTTGTACAAGTAATGCAGGTTACTTATTTATCTACTGCTGTCTGACGTGTTGTTTATTAATCTTAAAAACAAAAGCCAAAGTAGCAAAGCTGTTGGAGTACTCTGTCCTTATTCTGTATTACGATAACAGCACACAGCTGTCACACAAAATACACATGATTGACCTGCCATGGGGAAAGAGGATGTCTTAACTTATTTTTAAAAGTCTCCAGCCATTAAGATTCTGAACACTGTCTTGCAGATCTGTTTTAATTCTTCATTTGCCTTGCGTAATTCTTTTTGGCTATAGTCTTGCCTCTGTTACCCTTGCAGAAGTGTAAGGCCATCGCTGCTGGTCCTAGGATCGTGGAAATCAGTAAAATTTCCTATTTTTCTATGCAGCAATGCTTAAACACATCTTGTGACTTTCCCCAGCAACTTACGGCATGAAGCAACCCCTATTACTTCAGTCTTTCCTTGTAAGTCGCTGCTGCCTTTAGTAATGGAGCTTGCAACTCCTTGAAGCATCAAATGTATACATAGAAGGAATCCTGGTAATGATCACAAGTACGGGGGAGAGCGGCAAAAGAAAAAAACTTAATACAGCAAAAGCATATTCTCTCAACAAAGACAAAATCAAGTTTGAAAACTAAGCTTGTTCTGCTGTTGCTCATTTCCAACAAATGATACAATGTCTCTTCTAAAACGGAACAGTGATTTTGCTCTGATTTACTGGCAATTTCCCTAGTATGATGTTCCTGAATATGCTTTTTAGACACCTGCACTGCAGGTAAATAATACCTTGCACATACACAAACACACACAGAGATGCAAGCCAAAGACCAGACCTAAGACTTCCAAGCAACAGTACTGAAGACAATGGGAATTCAGTCATTCATTTTGAGTAAAACAAGTATAGAAGCTGGTGCTGATGTAAAATGAACAGCAGCCCAGCTTAGGTTCTCAAGAGAATAATTTTTCTCTTTTTATGCATATGGCTCTAGTTACCAGGCAAGTCAAAAAGCCTTCAAAACCTTCAAAGCAAGCTTCCAGTTTTGTTCTCCCTACTAATTTTCCTCAAGGAAGAAAAACAGTTCTGCAACAAGCAGAAAAATGCAGTGCTGAAAGGTTCCCCACAGGAAACATACTCCTGCCCCCTGTGATGTGGCAAGGTAAGCACGGCTGAACTACTCCGGGCACATGCATCTGCAAACATGCTCTTAAAACCATAGAAGCCATAGGCAGAGTTTTCCAAAGTAACTTTTAGCTGGAAATTGTTTTCCTACTATCTGGCCATAGCCATACGGACTGCAATTGAAGCTTTTTTCCTTTTGAAGTTGTGATCCTTTTTGCAAGTTACCCTATCAAACAAAAAGCTGATGGACACCTTACTACCTGTTTGGTGTCCAAACACTGCTTCATAAATAAATTTGACTATTCTATATCAGCATAAGCTGACACCTCTATTTGTAGAAAAAGGTGAAAGAAGTGCTTACTCTCTTCCAGATTTTCAGGACTGTAGAAGTCCTCATAAGTTCTTCATGGCAGCTGGCAGGTCATTTCAGCTAGTAATTGAATGAATTAACTTCATTAATTCAATTACCTACTTTTTAACACACAAGCTTTCAAACTGTTTTGAATGTCAGAATTTCTCACAGACTGCCGGTGCACACAGATGGGAAGATCAGAACTGCTAATGCTAACTGTGGCTCTGTATATTAGCTGCAGCCCACAGTTTGGGAATCATCAATTTAGCCATTCCCTTCATCTTCTTGTTTAAAGGTGTATGTGTATTTATAAACAGTGTTATGTATTAACTGTCACATTCAGCTTTTATTTGTGGAAACCAAAAAAGATACCAAATACTTTAGTTTGAAAAAATTGAGGGAAGGGACACTCAGACACCCATTTTCCACTGATCTTACACATTTCTCACGCTAAAAGCATGTTGGTTTGTCATCTTTTCACCTACATTGCTCTTCATCATCTCCACCCAACATCTCCCCTCCAGTCAATAAGAATCAAATCTAAAACCTGGTCATATAGTAGTCATTTTAATCAAATTTTGATATAAATTTCTCACTAAAGCTTTTCAATAATATGCAACCCAATATGCTATTTATCCAGATTTGTAAGGGGAAAAGCCACGTCTCAGCATCTCCTCCTCTGATTACTTATTTCTATCCCCTCCTGCCTTTTCACTGAGATACATCAGCTTCGCATGTGCAGACACAAACACAACAATACATTTTATTCTCCATCTGTCCCCCTGTGAATCAAATGCAGTGCTCAGATTCATCTTTCCTTCAGTGATCACTGATGATGACTGAGACTAGAAGTCCATGAAACCACATGAATATCAGCTCATGCTTCACATAAAGAAGGCTTTACACAGGGACAATCAAGGTTAGCACAGCAAAAAATGGCTTCTGACCAATAAAAAACCAGTTGACCAAAATAAGATGAAACTAAATCAGTTTGTAAGTACTGTTGCTAGAGATACTGAGGGCAAAGCGTATACCCTGTCACTGACATAGAAAGTAGCTGACAGCATAAAGTAATAAATAAAAGTGTGAAAACTGAAATATTTGCAGCCAATATCACCAACTAGAACCACAATTGGATGCAGTTCATTCTCATGAGACTCTTGCCAGTGCTGTTGGGAGACCTGCACACGCTTAGCTCACACAGAAACAGAGGATTGCCTGGGAATGTCTTTACTGCCCCTCTCTGAGTCTGTATCAATCTGTGCCCTGTGCAAGTTGTACTGCCTCAGGCTGCTCTGAATCACACCTGTTGCTTGTCCATGAACCGTGGCAGATGGGAAGGAGCCATGCAGCATTGCATCTCCCGTCGCACACCCATTTCTCCTTGGTACCTCACTGCACCAGTGACAAGATCCCAGAGCCACCCCTCCTCCCCTCACTTGGCTCACATAGCTCCAAAGAGCTCTGCGGGTCTTTGAGCCTGATGACTGATTTAATTACTAAATTTAATTACTAAACATTACTTCTTTCCAAGGAGAGACTACATCCTACCACACTCCTTCCACATTCCCTACAAAATTACTGCCTCTATCAGCAAGAGCATGTTTATAAAGGACGGAGTCTTCTGCACACCATGTCAGTGAAGCTACTGCAGCATCACCACTAAGCTTGCACAACAAAAGGGTCCCTGGTACCACAAAATGCTGGCCCTTCACCAGGGACATCAGTCTTGTCTCGCAGGGCGCCTCCACGCTTGCCCAGACACACAGATTTCCCAGGTACCGGCTGAAAGACCAGGCATTTGGCTAAGTCCCTGAGGCTATAGGAGGTCTGCAGCATGGCAGGTAGGACTACACTGTCTGAGGCCCCAACTGAACAGAGCCCAGGCAGGAGACTTCTCTCTGCAGATAGAGCAAGTGCTCTGCAACCAGGGAGGAGTGGGGAGGCAATTCAGCTGGCCTGGGCAAGGGTAGGGCTTATGAGACCTAGGGCTTGTAAGCCAAAACAATGAAAAAACGGTGTACTGCTTGTTCAGGTTGCAGTTCCCTATTCTTCCTGCTAACACACTGCTTACCTCTTAGGGGAGGGGAAAAAAAGGGAAAAACAAGAATGTTGCCTAAGCCTTTAATCCCTTTGCAAAGAAAACTTTATATTTGTGTAGATATAAATAAAAGTATGCTGGTTTATGTGGCTAAAAGGGAAGGGCACACCGGACGGTTGTACTCTGGCTACATATAAATACTGTTTGCTTAAGGAGCAGCAGGATGTGAACGATTGCATAGTAAGAGTGTAGGTATCCATACAAGCTTAGGACGACATGGGCAGGAGAAACCACTCCCTACTACTACCCTCTTTAATACTATAAAGTAGTCTGCTGCTTCTAGGTCTCGCATGAGGTCTGAGAGGACTTCGTTTACAAACTCCCCAGGGCCAGTGGCAAAGCACAATAATAAAACCTGAACCAGAAAGATCATAGCAGACAGGCGGTGAACAGCTTGCTTTCCACGTGAGGAGCCTCCGTGAAGGAAGTGCTTAATGGTCAGGCTGAGGAGTAATTTGGTTTGGGCTATATGGAGACTCCCCCCCCCACCCTTTATCAACATGCTGCTTTTTTAAAAAAGCATAAATTATTGGTTTAAATAAATAGCCCATGAGGTTGGTGGATGCTTGTTAAAACATTTCACCTACTGAAACACTGATGGAGTCAGTTTTCAACTAATAGCATACAACCTAGTGATTTTATTACCAAAAAAGAACAATCTCACTGTTAGCCCACTACGTACAAATCACAGCAAATCAAATCCAGCTGTGCAGGGAGGATCCCACTGGCACTTTTCTTTTTTAGCAGAGAACAAAGCAGAGCAGGGGTCTGCTCGCCCAGCAAAGGAGAACCTTCGAGCCCATGTGGTGGCACTCAGCAGTGACTCATGAGCCTTTTCGCCTGTCTGGGGACAGTTCTCCGCACCAGCGAGCACAGAGCTAGCAAGCTGGTGGAAACAGGGAATATGAAGCCAAAACCACCATTGCCTCTTTAAGAGTTACCCTGTTCCTTCCCTGCTGACCGTAGCCCAAAACATCTGTGGGACAGACATGCAGCCAGATGGAGAAGTGAAAATCAGGTTGCCCCAAAGCAGTATTTCCCCACAAAAGCAAGAAGAGAGGCACAAATCATCACACTACTGCTGCCAATGTGGGAAAAAGGCAGAGAGAGACACAAGTACAGTAGGGAGAAGAGGGATTTGTAACGTGATCAGCCAAAAGCAAACTCTGCTCAGAAAATTTATTATGGAAGTTTCCCATCCCCCTGAACCACGACTGCAGTTCTCTGCCCAAATGTCTCTTTCCAGCTGAGATGACATGGCTCCCTCAGAGAGATCCTATCCGTGCCCCAGTGAAGTTATTTTTTTATCTTGCTAAGAAAGGGTTTGCTTTTTTGTACATTAATTTCAGCTCCCTTCTCTCTCCCAAGTACCATACCCAGGATCGACATTGCTTCCCTCTGTGATATGAACATCCTCAGTCCTTGCTGAAGCATACCATACTTATCTTTTAACAACTTCTTCATAGCTCTGAAACACTTGAGGTGCTGACAATTTGCTCTCCCTAGCAATCTATAGCATTGGGTGAAGCCCTTTTTAGAGTTTGTAGTGGTAAACTTTTCACAAATTTGCTGTCTGTTCATATTTCTAGACCATAATTATGTAACTTACTGATTTTTTTTTGACCTCTGCAAACTGATTTTTTTTTGACCTTTGCAAACTGCAAATCTTCTCCAGATGGAGTAACTGTGTCCTGCAGATGTGAGGCACTGGGGTTTGCAGTCCTTGCAGGCACAGATGGTTGAAAGGCTGATATCATACAAGTCAAAACTGAACTCATTAGTTACCTCCCCCATTATTCCAGATAGATAACTTGGTTTGTTTTGGTGGTGTTGTATTTTGTCTCCCACTGAGGACAGGGGAAGTCAGTATTTTTGCTCAGCCTGTCCACAGGCAGGAACCACAGTCCCCTGGCTGAGCAGATACTCAGGACCTTCCAGGAAGCTGCTACCCTCCTGAAATTTAGTTTGGACATGTCTCCTTGATTCAGCTTTCATGCTTAAGGCTTGCCTAACAGATTGTGCTTTGCCCTGGCGATCAGCAGCACTGGTGAGTTCTTCTGTGTTTTCAGGGATGCAGGAGGAAGCTATCCCTCCAAATAGATTCTGCAGTGTATGTACAGGGGACTGTTCCTGTGCACAGCTGATGTCTATTGTCAATGATTATGGTAATTGATACCAATGTAGTAACCTGCCCTGGCAGTGACAGTTTTCATCTATTATTGCTTAGCACAATCCTCCTTGTTCTTTTTTGCATGCTTCATGTACAACTCCTTTTTCTCAACCCTGCCAAGGACAAAGCCCCTGGCTTTCATCCTTGCATTTTGGCTTTTGAAACACTTTTCGATAGTAGCCTTTGTACTTAGGCCAGTGTTTAGGTATTCACGTCGTTATCCATTCTTCAAAAACACCAATGAATGAGGTAGGAGGCAGATTACAGCTGACTCCCTTCTTTCCACGGATATGTGCGCTGAGTGAGAAGTGTTGCCTTGTGCTGCACCATGAGTTCAAGTTTCATGAGCTCCTCAAGGTTGCTCCCAACACAGGAAGCTGGGCCAGAGGCAGGTAGTCTTTTTTTGGCTCATTATTGTCCCACAAAGCAGGCAGGATCACTACAGAGCATCTGAGAGGTTTCTGAAGAAGTGCTAGTTCATCTAGCATCTAGTTTTTGCTGAAACAAGTATAGTTTTATTTTCCTCCTCCTCCTTTACGTAACTTCAAAAACAATTACACAAACCTGTGGTGCAGTTCAATGGCCTTTTAAGCTCTTTTTCTGGGCTTCTGACATGTTCTTGTACTTCCTTCTTTCTGAGATTGTGACCGCTCTAAGAAAAAGTTAAATTTTATTGTCACAAACATAAGGTAAAACTAACTTGTGCTCATCTTTATCCATAAATTCATTCTGCATGAAAACAGTAGCCAAATCCCGTGTACTGCAGTGCAGCCCATCTTTATTTTCTGTGTTAAACAACTCAGTTCGCCCCCAAATTATAGTTTTCTCTTATGCTGGTTTTCTGATGACACTGCCTATTTTAATCAAAATTAAACTGCAGGCTGGAAAGATGTTGCTTTACTCTAACTGCGTCAGAGAGCAAAGGGAGGCCTGCTGCATGCACAGGAGGCCAGAAGGAGCAGAAGTACAGTCTTGTCCATGCAGTGGACAGGCTCACCTTGTCATCAGCACTCCACTCGGGAGAAGATGAGGCGGCCGAGAGAGACAGGGTTAAACAAGCTTTTCCTCCAAGGGAGGTCATGCAGCACGTACAGCCCTCTGCTTCAGGGCAACACCAAATCAGAAGGCATTCAAAAACTTGTTTGGGAAGTGAGGGATGCACGTCCACAGCAGTTCCAGCCAAGCCAATTCTGGGCTACCCGAGGCACGCGTTTCTTTCTGCACTGACCTCCTGCACCTAAGTTGGTAATTGTGCAACTGTGTGGTACACCGGGCTCAGGGAAATTAAAAAAATGGTTCTTAGCCTTACTAAAAAATGGATTTGCCTTCAGCCAGGTCAGTCTCCTGATCTAACCCACCATGTAGTCAGACAGCGCTAAGAAAGGGAGACAACAGGGGAAACATGCAGCTGCAGGCAGAGAGAAAGGTGAGACCGCAGCAACCCAAGCTTTAATCAGCTTCAGTTTCTGTGGAACCACATCTTTAGTCATTCAAGTGTTCCTTAGTGTTGTTATATATTGGTTTTAATAATTTTTTTATACATGTAGGTACAAGTCAGGAAAAAAACCCAAGCCTGCATCTCATGCTGTGAAAGTGTTGAAATTAAACCAGTCATGTCTGCTTGATGCTGCTGTGAGCTGCTCCACTGTTTGAAAAATCAAGATTCCTGTTGTTAATGTTCAAAATCCAGCAATTACTAATGCAAAGGAGCATATTGCAATGCTATCCATCTTGATAAAACTAACTTCCACCCATCAAAAGAAAAATACAAACCTGTAATAAAGATAGATTTACACACTAAACTCTCCTGGCTCTGCAGTCGCTGCCAGTCTCACATCAAGGAGTTGGAAGAACAGTCGGGGAGCTTTCCTGCATAAAAGAACAACCTCTTCTGCAGTCAAAAGCCCCAGCTGTTTCTTTCATATAAGCTCTGTTTCAGAATTGACAGAATTACAGAATTACAGGCTGGTAAATAAAATCAGAAAAATAAGTGAATAAAAAGAGATGGGGAAGAAAAAATATTTTTCTGTCAAAGCTCAACATTGAAGACATGACAGTTCAAGAAGGCTGGTAAGACAGTAGGAGCTGAAAAGAAATGCCAGGCATACTCTGGGTCAATACCTCATTACAGGTGAGTGAATATTTTACAGATTCCTGAATTTCTGAAGTCTGTGTGCAGCCATCAATGACTACATAGTTGGGCCCTTTTGTATAGTGTAATCTATAGATATTTGCCTAGTTGTTCCTGCTGCAAGCACAAAATTTTTCATTGAACTAGAGCATACGGCTAGAAAAGGCCTCTAGGACTGATTTAAGGACTTCAAGTGATGCAGAACCACTGTGCCTCTACGGTGATTGTTCTAGTGGCTTCCCAACCTCAGGGTTAAGCATTCTTGTGTCCAGATGGACTGCGTTTGGTTTTGGTTTGCAAGGACTTATGGAAGACTTCTATCCCAACAGGTTTCAAAGCACCTGCACCCTGCAGCAAAGAGCTTTTACTGAAAAGCTTCCCTTGCAAGTTGTCAGCCTATGGTGACATCTTTGGTGTGACAACCTCACATCTGATAGCTTAGCTCTGAGCAGCACAGTGACACAATTAATGAAGGCACAATTTTCAATAGTATTTATCCAGTAATTGTACCTTTTGCACATGTCTTTCATGGGAATGACTAATAAGGCCAGATCTCAGACTTTGTTATCCAGCCATCACTTTTAAGCGTGACTTCACAGTACTTCACACTTCATCTGAAGAGGCTGTTCTACCACTGTCATCATGAATGCAACTCAACCCCCGTTACACCAACAATGATGCATGTTACCATGACATATCTCTTTTAGTGCCTTAGAAGGAGGTTATTTCTCTCAATTAAAGAGCAAGAATTAGGTGAGGAAAAAAAACATATGGAGAAACAAGGATCAGTGTGTCTTTTCCCTGGATTTTATGTTTTTCATTTGTGCAAATGATCCAGAGAAAGCCAGTGCCTGAAAATTAGTTTATTTTAAGAGCTCTCCAAATACGAAATTAGTGATTGGTTTGAAAGAAAGTTAGAAACAAAATCAAGCTGTCGTTTGCCACTCACTGAGGCCTTGCTCTTTGAATCCATTTCCAAGAAGGCTCCATACACTCTCTTTGACCTTCAGTGGTCACCTTGAAGGCACTCGCTCTTGGAAGCAGGGAGGTAGAGATTGTGACCATCAGCATCACTTCCCTCAAAGACGTAACCAGGTGGGTCTTTGTAAGAAGCCAAGCATTTAACAATGGCCTTTGGTGTGTAGCTGGTAGCGTAGGTGGTTTTATCATCTAGCAGGGTGTCGTGCTTTGGGCCTGACCAGCTGGGTTTATAGCTCTTTGTAACTGTGAGTGGATGATGCACGTAATGGTTCTGAAAGGTAGTCAAGCAATCCATTGGTTGTGCTGGGAAAGTCAGCTCTGGAGCGTGAGTGATAGGTTTTAGTCTCTTGCACAGCCAAGGTTTATAGTCTTCCTTCATTATAGAAGAGCTATTGAATGGCTCTGTACTTTTTTTAAGCTGGAGCAAAGATCGACACATCTTGGCTGGCTTGCCATTTGGGTACTTATAATGCATCTGAGTAGTGGTGTGAAGGTCCATTTTCTCCAGAGGAGGAAGATATACATCAGGCTTTTTGGTGAATAGAGGAGGCTGTGGCCATGCTTGGTATTTTTCCTGAAACTCGGTTGTAGAGGAAAATGGAAGATCGTGGAGAAGCTTTGGCTGGTATGGCTTTGCCAGTTTGGCTGGCTGACCAGCCAGTCTCTTGTAAGAAACTTTGTGGGTTGTGAGGCCATCGAATGGAACCTCATTGACCTTGTATTTCTCATATTTATGGACATAAGGTTTCTCCAAAGGATGTGGCACGTAGTTCACTCTATAATTGGTTATATTCTCAAAGGGAGCCTTGCTTTTCTGCAGATTCCGAGGTTTGCAGCTTTGAGTAGCAACTGGCCCCCTGTAGAGATAGTCATCCTGAACAACGGTTGTGTGGTCAAATTTTTCTTCTGATGGGCGAAACCTGTCATCTGGTCTGATCATCTCTGTCTTTGGCTCATTCCATAGCACATAGTCATCTGAAATGTAAGAGGAAACCTAAGTGCTTGACTGAAGTTCTTTGGTGAGTTTAGGCATATACCATATTATGTTTTGATTATTACATTTTCTACTACAATAAAATATTTGTTGATGTTGTAATGATTGACAAATCCTACTAAAATAGCTGCTGTAGAAAACATTATGCACTAGTGTGCTAACCCCTGGAAATGCTTAGCATCTACACAGAAAATGGGATGAAAATAGTCCAGTACCCACCCACGCCTACAGAGATGGTCAAATACAATGTGGGAAGATTAAGTTACATTCTCAGTCTTGCACAGACTTTTTCTGCAGGTGACTGAGTGGGTGCTGTCCTCATGGTCAGGCAACCAGAAGTCACAGAAGTGGAGTATCATGGTACTGACTTCGACCCCTTTTGTTTACCTTCCTGCAGCTATGTTGTGGCTGGCTCAGAGCACAGGCAGAGTATGCCCATGTCTACTGAAGGCTGTCCAGGTGTCTCCCACAGTGCCTCTGGGGCATGGAGAACCAGATGTCCACTGTTCCACCCTAAAAGCCAAGGTGCAGAGCTACCCTTCCTCTTTGTACCTTCTCATTTGGGGATGACCTGATTTCTCAACCACACAGACGTGATGCTGCCTACTGTTTGCTGAGTTAACGGTTTTGCATCGCATCTTGGTGTCAGTAAGCTGTGCTGTGTGGCATTTCCTCGGCTCTTGGCTTTGCTCTCAGTGGTACTCCTGCTGTCAGAACAAGCAGGAACCGAGAAGGAGCTTGTAACTCTGTCTCCAATTCTTCCTTAATTGAAAAACTGTGCTGGAATTTGCAGACCAAGCCTACACACAGAGATGGTCCACAATCCAGAAACCTTGCTGTTCAAATTCATGACTAAGAAAACATTATAGGTGGCATTTAGGTCATTCACATCTTCCTTTCTTGGCAGGATACCAGGAAAAAAATGGGGCACTGAGACTTAAAAAGATTTGCACTCAGTCACACTAGAAATCTATTGCAAAGCTGCCTAACTCTCTGACCAGTGCTGCAGCCACAAGACCATTGTTTTTTCCCTTCCTAGTAATCTTGTGCAACTTCCCCTGGAGAGCATTACGGTTACTGGTAGGAAGTTGAAATGAAATAGTCTTGGAGATAACCCAAGTTGTTTTTTTGGTTGTTTTTTTTTTTAAATTTTCCCTCCTTTCAAACCACATTGAGAGTCATGAGGCAAATAAGCTTCCAGCTGACTCTGCACAGGAAGGAAGTCTGGATTTCAGAGTACTAGAAAGTAAATGATGCAATTAGGTATCAGGATATTTGAACTCTCAAATCCAACGTTGTTCCTTTTGAATGGCGGTGGTTATTGTACTGCACAAATACAATTACACAAAATATGTTTTCATTACAATGTGAAGTTGACCCAAAAAAATGGTAACTTTTTGCCCCAATTAGCTGTCCACTTAAAGTGCTTCTGGTTCAGATCAAGTTGCTCTGTCCTGGCACAAGAGAGGACGCAGCAGCCACAGACACCATGCTGCTCCCAGCAAGGACCCTGGCTCTTGGGTACAGAGCTGCCCTCATTCTGCTAATTAGTGTAGTCACCTGAGAACATGGGCCTTGCTGTGTGCACCAGTGCAGATATTCATTTGCCACTGTTGGTGCCACTGAAGCCCAGGCTGCGTGTCCTGCTAGTGCCGGGGGTGTTTGAATGCCCCATGTGCTCCTGTTTCTCCGGGGGAACAGCAGATGTCCAGGCACCACCACAGTGGTGGGATGCTGACCTTGTGCCCGTGCCTAGGGTACACCACATTCTTGGTTCCTTGGGTGAACCACAAGCATATACGGACACGTGTCATTACAGACAATGTATTAACAAAGTGTTAAAAAGTGATAAGCTCATGAGATTCAACCCATTTCTAAGCAAGGACTCGTCAGAGATCTGACATTTCAGATGCCAACCAAGAGTTACCAAAAAACTTTTTAGGTTCTCCCATCATCTTTGCTGCAAAAAGAGTCAGTGCGTTTTGGACGTAAACACAGCTTTTAAAAAATATTCAAAATATGACAAGGAAGTCCATCTGTCTTCAATTTGAAAAATTTACAAGCTCTACACATTTGGAGACCTCATAGGTATTATGAATTTATTTTACTTAGTGTAGGCCAGCAGTGCTACTATTCCTTCAGAATATGTTACAATTTTATTGTAACTCTAATTCTTCTCCCATAGATATTAATAGTTTCCCATGTAGCCCAATCTTGAAAACATTAGGGGGCACAGGAGGGAACGGAGGATATGGACCATATGTTATTGAAGGGTTAGGCACATCTCACTATGGCCAAGCAAGACAAAACTAAAATTAGATTACATACCTGCAGATGGATAGAAACAACTATGTGTGTAGCTTGGAGGAGATGAGAATTTTGATACCTTAAATTGCAAAGTCACCTGACATTAATTGTGATACACAATAGCGTCATGTTAAACCTACAGTGTCACTTGGGATATGGCGTGTTTATTGCAAAGGAATATGACAATACAGTAGGAAAGGTAATTTAATAGCAATGCAGCACTGTTCTATATGTTGCTTAAAAATTTGAATTATGATAATTAATTGAATAGTCTGTTTAAAAATTTCACACTTGAGTAGTGATCAGTAAAGCCTAGCAATGCTTAGAGAATGGCACAATGAAAACTTGTATTTTTTTTTTTGTGAACCTGGGCCTTTAAAATGGAATTCATTCAGTATGCAACTTGATCTTTGAGAGGGTTTGGACGAAGATTTCCATTTCCAGTGTTTTTAAAAATACTGCAAATTATAACCAAATGTGGCTGTGATACATTTTATTAGAGCTCTGGAGTAACAGTTAAGGTGGTGACCTAAACACTGATAAAAGACAAAGATATACATCTGGTTCAGATATAGAGAAGTTAAGGATATCTAAACACAGAAGGAAAGATCCTCTGCTTGCGTGAAGCAGCCTTTTTTTTTTTTTTTTGGCTTCACTGACGCTTTACCAATGAATACCATCTGGTGACATTGCCTATGCAAAACAAAGTGTTCAAAATTGTGTAAACGTGGGTATTTTGCACCTGTGGGTCATAGTCTTCATGACTCAAGTCATCCTAAATGGACAGTATTTCCCGTGTGCTTAATGTAAAAATTCCATCTTATGCCTTCGCAAACCTGCAGCTGCGCTAAAGTCTGACTTTCAGTCATTTCAGCTGGATAATCTTAACATTGCATTCACATACTTTTATTTCCTTACTTCCTCTGTCATTTTGAGCTTTAAGAAAAAAATTGTTTCTGTACATTGGGACAAATCTCAATGCTAGCGCCAATTATAAGCTTTTATATTTGTACAGCATAATAAAAAAAATAAAATAAAATAAAATAAAATAAAATAAAATAAAATAAAATAAAATAAAACAAAATAAAATAAAACAAACTAAAACAAAACAAAACAAAACAAAACAAAACAAAACAAAACAAAATAAAATAAAATAAAATAAAATAAAATAAAATAAAATAAAATAAAATAATTAATAATTATTTTAAGAAATACACAAATGCTAGCTATCTGCCCAGCAACAGTAGCTAGCTGGAAGGTGTGCAGAGGGGAGGCAAAGCCCTCCGATTTTCTACTTAGACTTACTACCAAAACTAGCACAGTTACTGTAACTGTGTAACTGAAATTTTTCCCCCAGTGCATGCAGAAGAGAATTCATGCTGGTGGAGGGGAAGGAACAAAGTCCCCACAAAGACAAAACAACTACACCAAGTTACTGCTACTGAGAAAGAAGGACATCGGTAGATGCACAGTTGACCTGTTTTGTGAAGAGTAGAGCTTGAGTGCTTTGGACATTTGTGTGGAACTTCTGTGTGTCTTGCACATCCACAGATTAACACCAAAAGAGTCCCGTGCTTCATGACCTGCTCAGACCTAGCTGAATGTGTGGACCACCCCCACAGTATACCAAGAGTATGTTCAGCATATCCTAAAGATGATGCTGCTGGACCCACTTGCAGGAGTTCATGTGGCCCTGCTTCTACCTAGGATGCCTGTAGGCCTGTCGGACATGCCAAGGAGTTGAATTCAGAGGGATCCCAACCCTACCATTAATGCGGGACTGTACTCCTAACAGTTTGTGTCTGTGTGATTCCTGCACAACTTGCTGGCATACATAGACAGAAGGAAAATTTTCTTTAAAAATGAAGCTATTGGTGAAGTCCTGAAAGAAGTTGCAAGGGCACATACCATTGTAAGTGGATATTGTGTCCATCCTCGCGCTGGGGATGTGTCTCATCACACGGGGGAGGCATGGAGGTACTTGAGAGATAGGGTAGGAGTTATAATCTTGTTTATAAGTGGAGGTCAAATCCATACTGTCATCACTCTTGATGGGCTTTTGAGGTGGTTTAAGTCTCTGTGGCAACACTTCACGAGCTATGTAGTCTCTCCTGTGAAGAATAATTTCATTATGTCTTTTGTCTTAAGGAAAAAATTATGTTCCTTTTTCTGGACGCACAAAGAAATTAATACTTCCCCATATCTCCACAGCCTGAGAAAGTCTGGATAGGATACAAGCAGCTAGGGAAACACGCGAGCCTTTCACATTTGGAAACCTGGACTCTGAAAAAGGAACCGAGGCAGCTCCGGACAACTTCATGCAGGCCAGGTTCCTCCTTCTCTCTACCCAGTGAGGTTAATGGCCATACACAAAAATCTCTCTGATCCACAGTGGCATTACCCCAGAAGACGTAGCTCCTTTTAAAAGCCCGATAATTACAGCAGGCTAACTAGTATGTATGGGAAACATGACAGAGGCAACCATAGCCTTCCCAGACAACACCCTGTACAGCACTTCAGCCCAGGATTGGCAAATAACAACAAAACAGTTTTACAGCAAAACAGCAGTTGAGGAAAGAAATATTAGCATAGTCAGTCAGCTTTTTCTCAGGCATCACTGTAAAAGAGCCACTTAAGCTAGTGGTACTTAAATCCAACAAAACATTACAGAAACAAGATGGAGAAGAAACCATCATCATCCGACACTCACTAACCTGAACCTATTTCACTGCCCACATCCTTTGGTACAGGGCAGAGAGTCTGCTGCCTGGCACCAGTGAATTCAGTCTCTAATGTCAGAGTACTTTTCCACTGGCGTGCAGATGTGTTTACACCATTAGCAGCTGGCCAGGAGAAACAGTCAGTACAGGAGCTATTCTATATATTAATACTGCACTTTGCATCTGGAGTGACGCTGGGTGGGCAAGAGCCAGAGTCTCTGAGTATACTGTATTAGTTACCTATTTTAGCAAATAAACAAAGTTCTTAAAAGTCTCAAAAGAAGAGAATTCACCTTGCAAAGTATTAGGTATAGGGGTAAAAACAGGAATGCAGAAGTAAAAAAATATCCAAGAGCATAAAGAAGTACTTACGTAGATGTCGCACATGTTGTTGCTGCTTGGCATACTTTTCTCAGCAATTTAAAGCCAATGCGTTTTTTAAGAGGGGCCAAGAAAAGACAAACAGGGATACAACAGGCACGCAGCACCCTCAGTGGCAGGGAGGGCTCAGTAACAGAGAGGGTCTTTCCCAAGATCACTGCACAATCCCACGTTTGAAACAGCCGAGCCTGTACCTGAAGCAAGTAACAGATCACCGGCAGGCGGCTCTTCGCCGGTGTGATCAAGAGTTTCCTGACGGTGGGAGAACCGTTTCCCGCCATTGACTATTGCGATACAACAGAACCTGCAGCGGAGATTACGGAGCAGAGATCGATCTGCTGATAAATCAGTGGCAACCTGCATCCAAGACGCCATGAGAAATCTTTATCAAGGGATCTTCCTGTTGCAGTATGACACCTAACACTCAGCGAAGTGTTATTAGAGAATTCTGGTAACAGCTCAGTGTTTGCTGGCCTCGCAGCCCTCTACTAGGTGGTGGCACTTTTCCACTAGGCCTTGGTACTTTCATGCTGGGTGTGTTTTCTTACCAGTGTTGTCCAGAGAACAGCAGGACTTGCAATCCAATTGCTAACTGTTCAGGCTCTGTGTTTTTCCCTCTTACAAGGGTAGCAAGTTTTACGTATTTGGTAGAGTGCAGACTCTGAAGAAGCAAATGTAAGGAGTCTCTGTGCTTTCTTACTAGTTTGCTTTTCAGAAGTACTGAACTGCAGGAGTAACAGTTACTGTGGGAATCACTAGCCTTGTCTGAGAATGGAGAGTTTTGCTGATTTAGGCAGAAGCTTCTAAGGTCGCCTTGACAGACCCCACAAGGTGGCTGCCCCTTCTCGCCTGCCTTGAGAGGACACGGGTGAGCCCAGGATTTAGTTATAGGCAGACACAAAGATGTCTAACTGCTTCATCTCATGCTGGAGATGAAAGGCATATATAGAAGTGAAATCTGCTCTTTGAAACACTCTGATCCTTTTGGTTATTGCTGAAAACTCCCATGCAGACAGGGGCATCACAAATGTGAGTAAGTAAGTTGGGCATTTCAGACTTCAGCAGCCATGTTTGTGATTTAAATTGACAACTCTTAAAAAGGCACAGGAGTTGGTAGAGCTTCCATGTCAGAATGAGAACAAATGGGTGGTGTTAGATGCTAAGACTTTAGTAGTAGCCATTGAAATCTCTTAGGTTTCTAATTCGGTTCAGCAAAGGCAGGAGTGATGTTGCTTATGACTGAGCCTGTGATGACAAAGGATGTAAACATCAAGATCAGGCAGCAGACGCTGTTTGAGGAAAGCGAAGCTCTCAGATTCATATAAAAGTATCAGATTCCTATTTTTTATGAGTTTCTTCTGTGGACAAGCGCTTGGCACATCACTCTACCAGCAGCTGGGAAGAGCCTCAGCAGTTACTTCCATCAGGAAAATGGGCACAGTGCAAGTGTGAGGACTTCTGCCAGACACCAACACTGACCAACAACATAGCTAAGAAGCAGAAACAGCCCAGCAATCCGCAGTGACTGCCTTGAGGAAAACACCCACTCCCCTTTCCAATCATCCAGTTCTACCATATTCACACCTCCTTGGAAACCAGTTACTCACGTTACGGTGTACAAAGTGCCACACAAAACACGGAACAAATAAAACCCAAAACTCCTCCAATGTCATCCCTACTTCCCCAGACAACATTTCTGTTGTTTTCCAAGAAGCCTTCCCAAAATAGAAAGTAAGAAAAGCCAAGACCATGACTGTGCTTCTATGGTCCATATATTCTCTGAACAGACCACATCTCAACCTCCAGAAAGTGCAAGAAACATAGCTGCTTGCCTCCATTACAACAAGTGGCCTCAGGCCTTCATCCCTCCTTCACAGAGCCCTCACGAGTGTTTGTACAACGGCAACATTGCTCTTCTCAGGCACCACTTGTGAAAACCAATCATTTTCCTTTTCTCCATTATCCATCTCTCACACACACATTATCTAAGTCACACTCCTCACTCTCTTTCACTATTTTTCATACTTGGTAGTCGAGATGCCTTCCATGGGTATCTGCGCCACCTTGTACACTTCCTTTGGCTTAAAGGAGTCTCTGGGAGGAGTGATGGGATGAATGGGGTATTGTTCCATGTACTCCGACAGCATGCATGGCTTCTCACTCCTCTCATAAGGTCTGGTGGGCAGGTGTGGACAACGGTGACATCTGCAGGGGAAAAAAACAGCACAGGAGTTAGTCAATTAATAATACCTCATTGTATATTGTGTAAGTCGGCTGCGGATTGCAACTACAAAATAGTGGATAATTGAGCATCGCAATGACTGCTACAGCCTTGGTTATTTAAAATGCAAAAGCATAACCTGCACAAAGAAAGGGTTCTTTCTGTCTACTACTATAGCCTGCAGTCAAAAAAGTCTGTGAAGCCAACAAAAACAGCCTGAGAAAAGCACGTTCACTTAGATGAAGAAAAAAGCAAGTTAATCTGAGATACAGCCAAGTGTGCCATATTGTGCTGGACTAGAAACTCTATTTAATGTCCCTTTTGTTCCATTTCTCATAAATTTATTATCCTACTTTGCCCCCATACTGAGCTCACTTGTGTAGACAACTATGCAAAAGGGTAACAGTTCAAGAGACTGTTCACCCACACTTGGGCAGCACTGCTCTGCCCATCTCTCTTTCTGAAAGCAGTTCAGTCTGGGTACTGCAAGACCTCTCCATAATGTGCACCAAAGCGAGGACAGGGAGAACAAACTGATTTTCTGAGGAAGCTCCCTCCTGACTTAATCGCGGCCATGGATCGTCCATCATGGGTGACCTCCTTCTTTCCACACTGGGACCAGGCCAGAGCAGGGTGGGCAAGGCTCATCCTGTCAAAAAGAGGCTTGGGATCACACCCTCAGATTTCTTCCCAGAGACGTAGCAGTTTATGTCCCTTTCTGGTTGGAGTCAAACCTGCTAGAGGCAATGCAAAGGCTGCTGATTAAGGACTTCAGGAACCAGCCCGCAGGAATTACAGTGGGAGGAGGAGGCCTCCCATTTTATGTCTCATACATCATTCCTGCCAAAGTCAGAGTGTTCCCTACTGGATGTATGTTTTCCAGTGCTACGTCTACTCCAGAGCTGAATTACTCATTTGAAAGGGCTTCTATACTTAACAAGGTCCTTGTTAAATTAAATGTTGAGCAATCTAGCATCAGGGGATGTCTGGTTGCCTAAGTTTATACAGATAACCTCTGGTATACATTCAAGGGTACACCTTCATGTAATGAATCATTTTCCAAACTAGTACAAGAGGGGAAGACGGGCCCAGAGGGCTCAAATAAAATTCAGCATCTTTTTGACAAGCCAGTTTCTCACTCGGATTACAAATCCTTCTGTGAAATCATAAATCAGGAAGAATCCTAGCAGATTCATTTTTGCCTTAGAGAAGTTTTGAGTTTGGACCCAAAGGGAGTCCTTACAGGGAATAAGGAAGATTATTCCTGTCAGTTAAAATATTAGAAGAAAAGACCTCAGGGTGAAAATCTCAAAAAAAAAAAAAAGTTGCCCCACTCTCTTAGGAACATTATAAAATTCCAGTTTTCATGTAACTGGAGGAGAGACAAACAGGAAAATGAAAAAAAGATGAATTTGCTCACTCTTGCTGGTCCATGTGACCTTGCTGGAATGGATTTTGTGACAAAAACCTTCCAAACACAGGTTGCACTGACACTTTCTGGCCACACTTGTGGTCTCCCAACATTCCTAGGAATTATTCCTCATTCTCCAAGGGAAAATGATCTGCCTGTTCTTTCTGCTTCAACTCTGCTGGCTTCACACCACCCCTAAGTGCATTTGTGTCCCCCTACTCTCTTAAAGCCTATGATGCAGCAAGCTAGTCTTCAGCTTGGCTTTGGAGTGTGTTGATAAGGCCCTTACGTTAGCTTTTTATGGTAAAACTGCACTCAGGCCGGAGTGGGGGAAATAGCTATACTACCTAGTTCATCATGCTCCTGCCTACGGTGCAGACATGGGCCAGCAGTAGCATTTTGCAAATAAGGAATGGCCAATCAGGAGCAAAGCAGTGACACCTCACCAATACCGTCAGTTACTATCCCATTACAGCTCAGCTGCACCCACAGGGCTTGCAAGGGCTCACTTGCGACTCCGGGTTTCCCAAGCGGTCCAGAGAGAAGGCTTTGTGCAGCTGCCTGCCTGTACCAGGCAGGCTCTCCGCTGCAGACATGTCATCCCGTGTCCTGATGGACATCTGCGAGACATAGTCCTGCACCTGACCAGTAGCACTGCTGGCACTGGGGAAGGCGAGGAGTCCCGCAGAACAGCAGGACAAGGGTGGGTAATGCAGGTACCCCACCAAAGACCCCACAGGAGCAGGTGGGGAACAACAGCTTGGGGAACCTGTGTTTTTCCCCTGGAGACGCTGCTGGCAAGCGTGAATGCTGGGGGACCTCTCAACAGCCTAGGATGGGAAGAAGACCAGTGTCTCCTGCAGAAAGCAGCAACCCCAGGCTGCCAAGATGTTTTGCCCTAGAATGAAGTTAATCCTTCAGCGTGATCTGGTGACACAGGTGACTTTACATCTCAAGTATTCACCCACTTTTCATGGGTACGATTCTGCTTCTCTGTTGAACTTCAGAGCACACAACAACAACAACAGGATGAGATATTTCAGAGTTAGCTCTTGGGAAAGACACTTCCCCACAAATAAATCCTTCCTGACAAGGCAGAGAAATAAATCTGAATGTTTTGTCTTCTATTATTTTGCACTAAATTGTGATTATATGCCCACAGATTTTACTGTAACGCTCAATGTATTACAGATTATGAGCAGAAAATTATCATCTGTGATAATTCACTACCAATATATGATACTATAAAAGCTTTGCTTCTGCATCCAGAGAGATATTCCTGAAAATATTTTTTACTGGAGACTAATGTAAATAGCAGAGCAAGAGTCTTAACAACAAGGAATGGAACAATGCTAGACTTCAAAGTTTGCTACACTTTACTACTCCTTCTGGCACGATAGATATTTATAAAACAACTACATGATTCTTCAGTACTGAAGTCATTGCTATGTGACTGCAGCAAGTCCACAATTAATGTCACAGATAAACAGCTAAAATTACTGTATAAAAGTTTTGATGTTGCAGTTGTCAAAATATACCCTATTTGTAAAATCTGCTGAAACTGAAATTTTGACATTCATTATGCTTGTCCGTTTAGATATTGGGTTTTTTTGTCTAATTCTACTCTGATTTTCACTTGTCTAAACTACACTTCACTTGACTGAAGTCTATCAAGGTAACCTAGCCAATATTAGTAATAAAATATGACAACAAGGAAGCACATAGGGTTTTGTGTCTTTTTTGTTTACTAAGAATTATGGAAGAATAGCAGACTCTGAGGGTAAAAAGAATGCAGGTGCCCTGCCTTCAAAGGAGTTGGGTTCATCTAAACAGAAGCTGAGATGAAACATGTGAACAATTTATCAGCTTACATTAAATACTTTTTTAAACCAGGAAAGAAATCATGGAGCTATGACTGAGGACCAGCATTCAGGAAGCTTGAATTCAATTTCTGCACTCACCACAGTCTCTCTGACCAGCACAGCTCTCTGCCAACTAAAGATAAAATATAGCCTTCTCCAGAGGAGAAAGAGGAGGAACCCTGTAAGATTTATGAATTTCTCAAGATAAGCCTTTCAGACTTATCTGATCTTTTAAATGTCTGTGATTAATAATAAAAGATTATCACAGTGGGCTTAAAATGCAGGTGGAATGGTAAGAAAGTTGTACTATTAAAATCCTAATTTATCCCAATTATGTGGTTACTACTGGTAATTACTGTCCACAGAGGTCATGGGTGCCGTGGTATTACTGCTTGAGAGAAAAAACATGAGGCTCAGAAGTGGCTGAACTGTCTGTCAGGAAAATTTAGTTTTCCATTGTAAAAAAGGGAAAAGTGTCCTCAGACCAGCCCTCACAGCCCTCAACATCTCCTTGACCACATAATCTACATCTTGTACAATCTCTAATTTCTGTGATTGGTCAGATCAAGTCAATATTATGGAAATCTCTAGTTTAGGTGGAATGATGATGCTGTTCAAAAAAAAGATAGCGATGTCAAAATGTGCCAAAGAACTGAAGCAGGCTCTAATAGCAGGAACTGATTGCCAACAGTCAGGCTGCAAAGAAAATCCCTGAAGTTGAGTCTTTATTTGTGCAAGTCTCTTCTCTTCCAAGCAATGGAGATGCAATCAGAGGCCCAGCTACCTGACTGAGTTACAAAAGGACAGGTGGCAGATTAGAAGTTTGTGAAGGGAAGAAGAGCATCCATGTGCAAAGTATCAAAGTATATCACATATAAATATTGAATATGATAATAATATCAGGAAAATGAAAACACATAGCATATGGAAAAGGCATATGGAAAGTATGAGGTTCTGCTTTTAGATCATGAATGGTTTTGAAACAAAAAGGAAGTACACAAAAGCAAGAGATTGCTTGAGAGAAATGTGAAGTCCTTGTGATCATAACAGTACGAAAAATATTAATCTGAAACCTTTGGAAGGTTAACTGTAATTCCCACACAGCTCAGAAGCTTTTTTAATTTGTGTCATATCAGAACGCTGAAGTCCAGATGCCAAACTTCACTGTTCCCCCAACACATACATTCACCAAATGTTAAAACAAATTGATCAATAACAGCCTCAAAATGAATAAAAGTGACAGTGGAGAAAGAGAAGTTTGACGCATTTGCATGCACGCAGTCTTCACTGTGATTTTGGGCAAAAGTCTAACAAAAGAGAAACATACGTTGTAGATGTATAGTGCTCATCAGTGTCAAAAGAATGAAATATACGATTGCGCGGTCTTCCAAATTCACCCTCATCAGAATGCCACCATGGGGAATCCAGGGCAGCCGGAAGGAGGACAGTACCCTGGAAGAGGACAAAACCCCAGGGTTCACTATTACTTGTCACTGTGGTTGTGTCCCTTTCAAAACCTGCACAAAGTCATCACAGTCATCCTTTTTTAGTGACTTAGTGAGCTCTGAGCAAGGCACTGCATTAAGCTCACTATACTCCTCATGGGCCACTCTTGCCTTTATTCACACTTTTTGTCTTGCTTTCCACATGTTCAGCCAAGAAAAGAAAAACTTCGACATAATCTTCCTACTAATCTCATCTCAAATAACACTCAAAGAACAAGCATTGTACTGTTTCTTCCCATTGTCATTAATATGATTTTAGGTACTATCAATACAGTTCAGAGGGCTTTGTTGACTTATCTGTACTTCAGTACCTGAAGGTTCACAAGAGATAATTTGCAGAAATGCATACTATCTTCCTACCTCTTTCACACTTGTCCTCTTTGAAATAACATAGCAAAGATCAATATTGACTCATTTAAAACAGAAAGTATAGCAAGTAGAAAGAAAGTCTTAAAGACCCCAACTGTCATTTACCCAAACAACAACTGTGCAAAAACCGGCAATCATATAGATTGAGTAACTCTTTTACATTGTCAGAATTCACTCATCCTAGATAGGTTCAGCAAACAATGGAGAAACTGATGCCAAAACTCAGTTTAAGGGGTTCCAGGAGCAGTTATGGCACGAGCACACACTAAACATTTGTGGTTGCATTACTTTTGGCGGCTGACCCAAGACGTTAGCAAAAGGAAGGTCGAAACAGTCCAATAACTTTAGTAAATTATTTGTGGAAACCGTATCCTTTGAAATTGGAATATGCTCTTGACAGGAAACAGGTAGATATCTATGTCCAGGGATACTAAATTTGGGTAGTAATGGGCTTAACTTTCACAAAATGAATACAGAGATTTATCTGTGCCCTCCAACTGAGAACAAAGTTGCATACCCCTCTCCCCGAAGAGAGCAAAGTGGAATTAGACCTGTCATGAAGTACTATAATGCCATCCTCACTGCAAGCCTCAGAGCTCTCAGATTTCAGCACATTAACAAAATCACTGCAGATCACATTTTACACAAACTCATTACCATGGATTTTTTGACTTACTAAAGCAAGACCTAGTGAGGTCTCCCCTTACGCGTGCATACCCACTGCAATTAACCAGCAAGGATGGAGTAAATACCAGCTTCTTTTACATCTTACCTTGTATAGCACCTCCATAGATCAAGTAGAGGTGCATACTTCATATGAGACAGAAAGCTAGAAAGGTATTTCAAGTAACTAAAAAACTAAGAGATTTATATGTCAGTTGGAGAATTCAACTGTAAGCCACAAAGATTAACAAGTTTGAGTAGGCAATGTTGTTTCTGTATGTGAAAAAAGGTGTTTGAAGGTTTAATGCCAATAATATTACTGCAGACAGATGCCAACGAGCTCTGCCTGTGCTCAGGTTGCAGATGAGGTCAGTAAACTCTGACACAGATGAAAGGGGCAGAGAAAACACAGCAACAACTTACCCACTCTACCACTGAACAGCTCAACAGCATTAAATGCTTGCAGGGCTATTATGGACTAGGAAACAAAACCTTTGAAAGAATGATCATTCTACAGGGAGGCATCGAATGAAGGCAACATCCCTTCTAGACTGACGACTGTAAAGAGCTGATTGTATGGATGACAGGCATCATTAGCTGTTACGTTTTCTGTTTCCACATTCACACTATACAGGAACAAACTTCACACAAATAACTACATTAGAAGCTTGGAGAGATTCAGAAAAACTTTCTGATTTAGATACCGCATAGGTTCAAAGACTGGTGGCCAAAAGAAAGACTGCAATTGAGGGCATCAGAGAAAGGCATGAGGGAATGAATGACTACTGAACGACTACATGGTACGTCTGGTGTGCCTGCTGAAATGCTAGGGAATGGATTACATAGATTAATTGTGCCATCCTTCTTCACTCTGAAATATACTGATCATATAGTATCTCAGGTGTCAGTAATATAGTATATCTAGAGTGAAGAATGATTTAGTGTAAAACAATCATCAGGTTCTATTGGACAGATGGCTACCAGTCCTTGCAGAGAGGGTGGAGGGTTAGAAAAATCAAGTACATCCACACATGTTGAGGTCAGGAATGGCAAATAGTAACACACATGTGAGTGAATTAATTGCCTTAGGGCAGCAGACGGAAAACAAAGACAGATACCCCTTCCCTATGCTGCCCATTCCTTGTTTGTTCAAAAGTCCAGGCTATGGCAATGCTCTGCCACAAAAATGGAAAAAATGCATCCTCATGAAGGAGACAAAGTGTATTCGGTGTCAGTACTCTCAAACATGTGAGATATTAAGTGTAAAGACTGTTCTTTTACAAACATGAAGCAAAAGCAAATCCCTCCATCCAAGCTTCCCAATTCTGAACTCCCTTGGACTTTCACTTTGGATACAGATGTCATGTTTGGCCCCTACATAATAGGGAGCTGAGACATCATCTTGGCTATCTAAGCATCACAAAGATTTAAGAAAATTTAGATTTAATTCAAACATTCATGACTTCAGTTCTAAATAGAAAAATCTGTTAGACTTTCACTAATTGCTCCTGTTCCAGCCAGTAGTTTGCTGTATATACACAGACGAAGGAAGGTACAGTCCAGCTGAGTGATGGGAAGAAAAAAGTAGAGAAATAATGGAGAGAGCTGAAACATCCATGAAAACTGAAAGGAACCTAAACTATCTTAAAAAGTGCACAAGTTTCTCAGTAATGAGGTCCAAAGTTGCCCTCCTTCACACCATTGCAAAGTGTGAGAAAGAAAGCAGCGGCATAGACCCTATCATAAACTAGACATAAATTAGTCCAACTCTCATTAAAGAAAATGGTGAAACAGATGTACAAGTACTCAGGAAAAATGAACAGAGAATGATTTGGGAGTAAAATTGAATCCTTAAATAATAAACTTTTTAATAATTTTTGAGCTGTGAATTCATCAATTTCAAACAGAAAAATTTTCCTGTCATTTTGTACTGAATTAACAGGTGTTGCCTTTACTTCTGCTGAGATGCAGCATGCTGGAAAACAAGAACAGAAGGCATTCATTATTCAGAGCTGCAATGGTATGCTTCCCATTTGATCTTGAGAAGCTCCTGTGTATCTAGGGCAAGCTGCTCAACAAGGTTCCTCCTGAGGAAAAAAATGAAAATACTGTATCTCTGCTCACAGGTTTCCCACCAGTGAATCTCACTTAACTTAGACCCCAAAAAACCCATAAGAATTAGTAGTGTCTTATTTCTACCAGTGGAGGCAAAACTAAGACTAAGTGACTCCACAAAAGCTGCCGAAGGAGAGTATTTAATCCAGTGGCTGCTGAATTCTAGCTCCATTGGTATCTGGGCCATGTGCCCTGCAGATTGTGCTTCCCGCCCTAGCACCACACCAGAACAGCACAGCAATACAGACTTTTTACCAATCACTGAACACAATAAGAGGGACCCAAAAGAAGGAGCCAAGCTCAGTTCCCATGTGTTCAGTAGGCAAAGGACACTGACAGCAACTCATGTTGTCTTAGCCTCTGCTGCCAAACTGGCTAAAAAAGTGCTATGCTCTGCTTCCAATCAGAAGGGGTAACAGTCCAGTCGTCAAAATGATGTGGCCATTGCTACTTGAAAGGCACACAAGTCTAAGTGAGAAATCATGCTATATAACCATGTTTTAATGGCAGGTATCTCCCTCAAAGGTTAGAGCCAGGACAGAACACTCCGCATAATGAGAGGCGGGATTCTCAGTGAGGATTATATATGAAAGCTTATAGCTTTGTTCTCACTTTGAATTAGGGCTACTTTACCTTCTTCCATGAGAGAGAGAAGGAAGAAAACTCTTCTGAGCAGAAGACTGAATTTCCTATGTCTGAAATAATAGGATGTCTGCACTGAACGGTATCTTCAAGTGTTTCTTTACTACAAATACAAGAAGAAAACTGTGCTACACAAGGATGTTTCTTTAATACCTATATTAGAGCCTTTCAAGACCAGTGTGGGAAACCTACTCTGTATTTTATAAAAGACTGTCAGATGCTGCCACACCAAATAGGATAAAGCAGTCTTTGAAAACTCATCTGAAGATACGTATTGATAGAAATCACTGTGAACTGCAGTTTTGGACTGCAACTGCCAGCACTGACCTCAGAATTGGTGCAGAAATTTATTTCTACATAAACAACACTTCAGCTGCCATTAAAAACACCAAAAATTATGACCTGGCCTTATGGATGCTGGAGAAAAACCCAGCACCAAAGCAGACGCAAACACGCCAATTTTCAAGAAGGGTAAGAAGGAAGACCCTGGTAATTACAGGTCTGTCAGTCTCACTTCAGTGCCTGGTAAAATTATGGAGAAGGTTATTCTGGGAGTTATTAAAAAACACTAGGGAGACAATGCAGTCATTGGTCATAGCCAGCACAAGTTCACGAGGCAAAAGTCCTATTTAACGAACCAAATTTCCTTTTATGACAAGGTTACCCATCTAGTTCATCAAGGGAAACCTGCAGATATGGATTCTTTGGATCTTAGCAAAATTTTTGATACTGTCTCTCACAGTATCTTTCAGGACAAAATATCCAGCACACAGCTAGACAAATCCATAATACGTTGGGTAAGCAACTGGCTGACAGGTCAGGCTCAAAGAGCTATAGTAAATTGTGTCACATCAGGCTGGTGGCCAGTCACCAGTGGGGTTTCCCAGGGCTCAGTTTTATGGTCAATGACCTTTAATGTTTTTATAAATGATCTGGACACACTAATCAAATGTACATTAAGTAAGTTTGCTGATGATACTAAATTAGGAGGAGTTGTGAAATCCCTCGAGGGTAGAGAGGCCTTACAGAGAGACCTGGAGAGGCTAGAGAGCTGGGCAATCACCAACCATATGAAATGTAACAGCAGCAAGTGCAGGATTCTGCATCTGGGACAGAGTAATCATGGCTATACATACAAACCGTGGATGAGAGGCTGGAGAGCAGCCCTTTGGAAAGAGATCTGGGGGGCTGGGCTGACAGCAAGCTGAATATGAGTCAACAGTGTGCCCTGGCAGTCAGAAGGGCCAACCATATCCTGGGGTGCTTCCAGCACAACATCACCAGCCAGTCCAGGGAAGTGATTGTTCCACTCTACACTGCACTGGTGCGGCCCCACCTCAAGTACTGTGTGCAGTTTTGGGCGCCTCAGTATAAGGAGGAGATCAGATTATTAGAGTGTGACCAGAGGAGGGTGACCAAGATGGTGAAAGTCTCGAGGGCAAGACTTAAGAGGAGCAGCTGAGGTCACTTGGTTTGTTCAGCTTGGAGAAGAGAAGGGTGAGCGGTGTCCTTATTGCAGTCTTCAATTTCCTCAAGGTGGGCAGCGGAGCAGGAGGTGCTGATCTTTTTCTGGTGACCAGCGACAGGACACCAGGAAATAGAATAAAGCTGTGTCAGGGGGAGTTCAGGCTGGACATTAGGAAAAGGTTCTTCACCTTTTGAAGAGGTGTTGTTGGTCACTGGGACAGGATCCCCCATGAAGTGGTCAGAGCACTAAGCCTGTCAGAGTTTCAGGAATGTTCTTAGTCATATGATTTAGTTTTAGGTAGTCCTGTGAGGAGCAGGAAGTTGGACTCAATGGTCCTCATGGGTTCCTTACAACTTGAGATATTCTATGATCCTATGATTCCATGGAGTTCCTCTACATCATGGTGGTAGCCTGAGTCCCTTCCCTCTGCTTACACATCCCACTCTTTCCTCTCACAGAAACCTTTTATACAAAGGAGAAATTCTCTGCCCAGCAATCTCTGATCCCTCCCAGAACCTCACCTGTTGGATTTCTTACAGAACACATGTTCTGTAAGCTTGGATGATTCACCTGACACAGCAGTGGGATGCTGTGCAATTTGTAAACACACAGACCACAGCCCAGTGTCCTCAAATGCAAGTAAGACTTAGAATATTTATTTTTTGCAAAATAACTTCACCAATTAATTTCTGTATTACAAAAAATGGGAACAGATTTCCATTGATTTCAGGGCAAACCAGTAAACTTGTGTAAGGGACACCTGAAGAGGGTTTTAAAAACTACGACAGATTCAGAAAACCTGAAGCAATACAGGTAATTTAATTTCACACCAGTGAAATGAGAAGCTGTTCCTTTGCAGTCAGTAGATTTAAACTGGTGTACAACAGGAGTACTTGAGAGGGAAATAAGGCCCTGTGTTCTTTTAACAGGACGTGAGCCTGGTGCCGCAGTAAAAATGAAGGCTTCTGCAAAACAATTTCCAAAACCATGTTTTCACCAACAGCTCCAGCTTTCAGGAAGCATAAGACAAGTGCTGATAAAACTTTGCCAGAAGGTCTCCAGCATCTGCTTGCTGTGAGCTATGTCATTTCTAATACACTCTGCATAATGCAAGCCAAGAAAGGAAAAGGTGGTGGTGGGGAAGAGATTTACCAACAACTCCCTCACTCCTACGTTAAATTTGTCCTTCTCCATGAAAAAGGAAAGGCAGTTTTCCACTACTTTTACTTTTGTATTAAATTTACGACCTGAAGTGCTACGGAAAAGTCTGATTAGTAACATGGTAATACAGTCTTACAATATAAACAGCATGGAAAGACCATAAGCTGCTCTAGGAGTCCACCTCGTTTAGAGAATTGCAGGCAAATTTTGACTGTTAAAAGAGACAGCCACCTTGCTTTGCCAGGACAGAAGTTCTTAAGCCATAAAAAACCTTTTGATGGGAAAAAAGTAGAATGGAATAAGTTATACATCAGGAAAAATTTAAGTTTCCTGTTGAACTATTCCCTGTATAAAAGAATTCCAGCCATGAGGAAGCTGTCAGAAATCCTGAAATTCTTCACAGCTTTCCATTTCTTGAAATGGAAAAATGGACAATCAGTCATTTTTCACTGCTGATGAGTGGTGGGCTTCCATATTTCCAGTGCTACAAAATAAGAACACAATCAGCCCTTTTGAGAGAGATTAATTTCCTAGTCCATCCTTCTCTGTAGTAAAAAGCCTTTTGTATTTTCATCTCTATTTTATCAGACTTTCACCATTTGTAAGTTTGAAATGGATCCTGAATTATCAACAGCTTTTCTTGGTCAACATTGTCTCATCATAAAAAAAACCCCAAAACTAACAATAACTAAGAATAGCTACCATATCTATACCTTGGATAGATTCTGTTAACTGTTGAAAAAGCACACATTTCTGGTGAGAACTTTGAGCAGCCTCACTTTGTGCAAACAGACACACATGGTTGACATCAAACTGGACCTATTAATAGTGGGTTTATCATAGGGCCCTCTAAGCAAAAGCCAAACAATGTTGAAGCTATTATCTCCTTTTTTTTTTTCCCCACTGACTTGGTTTCTTTTTTTTGAAGTGTGGGAATGGCAAGAGAAAAAAAAATAGACATATAAACCTTCTGCATATGACTCGGTTTCCACAAAGTTTACATTGCGTATCTAGATTACTGTTGCATGTGGCTATTTACGCTCTAATGCTAAAAGCACACATAACACTTGACAGTCATTGTTAGTATGCTGTTTATCATGAACATTTCTGTAAATCTCCCTGAGATGTCTTTTTAAATATTAATCAACTATTAAAATATGTTTCATGAGGCACAGTGAACAAGCAGAATTTCAGAAATTTTTGCACATATCTCATCAAGTAAATATGGAAATGGATATGTAATTTAAGAAAAAATGCTTCTTTTGGTAAGATGTTTAGCTAGCATACAAGCTACCATTTTGTCCCTTCTTACAAATGGAGGGCAGCAAATTTAGAACTCACAAAAACCATTAAGACTACGAGTTCTTCTTCAGTTACAAACCATTACTTTTAATGCAGGTACTGCACAAAAGTCAATACATTATGAAAGATGTCGCACTAGGTGATCACGTGTCTTTCTAGGCTTGAAATTCATTTACACTGATGCCTAAGGGATGCAGATACCTATCTTCCCTTTGAAATCTGTTACCACTTACTTTATGCCTTCGATATTTAGAAGCTTTCTAAAAGACAGTGTGTTTCTTGGAGACATGCCAATGAACTAGCAAATAGTTTACAAGGCGCCACAAGGGACACCAGCCTCCAGAGTATGCTCCCTTCGTCTTACTTCAGTACTAGCAATACTATTCTTTCTGCCAACCTGTACCAGGCTGCAGCGTGTCAAACTACTCAGTCACGAACCAGTTGTTTGAACATTTAAATAAAGAGTAGTAAGAGTTATGGAAGGATCAGTGACATTACACACATAAAATTTGCCTTAAATATTTTGTCTTGTAGCCAAAATTTTATCAAAGGGCCATTTACTTAGTTAAAAATTTCTGGTTCTGCCTTTGGCCAGCTCTGTCCGGGAATGGTGTGATGCCTAAGTTTTGCAAATATGCGTGCTAGAATTTATTAAGGTCTTTTTCTTATCTTGCTTTCCTAAAAACTTTAGGGAAACCTAAAATACTTCCAGATTACACAATTTCTAACGAGGATTAATTTGCATAGAGTGATTTCCAGATACTTATCAATAGCCACCTGTAACGATCTGAATGCTAGAGCCCTTTTGGCAGAAAAAAATAAGGCCTTCAGAGTTTGTAAAATTGGAATTTTTAAGAATGAAAAACAGGATTCAACTCTCATAAGCTCTAGGTAGGTTTTTAAATACCAGCTTTTACTGCTGTATATATATATACAGCAACATAAACTTGTATAAGTATACCAGCTTATGCTGCTGTATATATATACACACCTGGTATAAGTATACCAGCTTATACTGCTGGTATAACCAAACGAGCAAGAACTGTTAGGTTTTAGAGGGGGGAAAAAAATTCTTTTAATTAAAACTGCCATAATATTTTTGGGGTTTTCTTTCCTGAAACCTGCAACTTGTGTACTTCTTACAAGGCATCATCTTGTGAAGCTTTTCCTCTAGGAAACTATGCGCGCATGAGCACAATGTAGCTACAACAGAAGCCAAAGCGTTCAAGGCAGAGCACCTGGCACCAAGTGGCTAAGTCAGAGCAGCCGGAGAATCACCTAGCACTGCATTCAGTTTTGTCCAGAGTAATTAGCAAACACCCCACTGCAGAGACAGTTGAAAACAGGGGTGCAGCAGCACCACCTATGAGAAAGTCACAGCTATTGTGATTATCCATGGATCCTGGCAGCATGACAGACAATCCAATGCAGAAGGCAACACATGGTAAAGAGAACAGCCCCTCAAGAAGTAGTACAACGTCACACGCATGGACATTCCATGTTGTGCACAAGGCCACCACTCAGGGCTCAGATTCATCAGATCAGAGTGAGTGTCCACTGCCCTGAGGTCTGTGCTGTCACTCTGCGCCAGACTGGAAGGACGGGGTCCTTGGATGTGGTACAAAGCACTGGGAAACCCCAGAAAACCTGTGTGTCAGGAGGATGGGCCCAGGCTCTTTTCAGTGGTGACCAGCGACAGGACAAGGGGTAACAGGCACAAACTTGAACATGGGAAGTTCCACATAAACACGAGGAGGAACTTCTTTACTTTGAGGGTGGCAGAGCGCTGGAACAGGCTGCCCAGAGAGGTGGTGGAGTCTCTGTCTCTGCAGACATTCCCACCCCGCCTAGACACGTTCCTGTGCAACCTGCTCTAAGGTGACCCTGCTCTGGCGGGGGGGTTGGACTAGATGATCTCCAGAGGTCCCTTCCAACCCTACGATTCTGTGATTCTGTGAAATCAGTGTCCACCTGCTACACCTATCCTGTGTGGTAAAGAATTTCTAGATTACGTGTCGTTGAGCAGTGTGCTTCTGTCCTGGCAGCCAACCCACCCACCTCTCCCATGACAGCTGCCTTTACCAAAAAAATTACCAGCGTTTTTTACTTAAAACTGGTGGGTCAGCTGGATTGTTCCTGCCCAGGTGAAGTCGTGGTCACCACCCTTTCATCTTCTCTTAACATCCAGATTGACTGGCTTTCAGAAATGCATGAGATTGTGTTAAAATGGTCATACAGTTTTGTGTTCTTTCTTGTTTCTATGTGCATCTGTCCAACCTTCCAAATAGCTGGCATAACCTACTGATGGGAATTTTAATTGCTGCATTTTCCTTTTCCCTAATCTATACAATTGCTTCCCATATGGTCATTTCTATGCAGAAAAATGCAAATTATTCTGGAAATTTAAATTCAGGAAATCTTGTATAATCATTGATGTTGTAGTGCAGTTTACATGCGTTCCTGATCAAACCCCCAGGCTGACCCCAGCGTGTAGAATAATACCTTCTCGTTGACATAATGCTTTATATGCAATGTCACTAAACACTGTAATTGACAAAACACACCGATATTTTCAAAGCAGTTTCTGGAAATGCTAGGAAACATGAAGGGGTTCTTCTCTAGGATTTTTCCATTTTGAAGAAGCAGGCTGTGCACACGTAAATAATTTGTAAGGAACAGTAAGGAACACCTCCAAGCCCTTTTGACAGCCAACTAGAATCTCAGAGGCTACGTCTTGTTCACGTTGAAAACACAGTTCCTGCAGATTTCCCAACAGAAAAGTCTCTAGAGGAGTCAGGTATGTGGAGGGAAAAAAGCTGCAAGCTGAAAGCAGACGCTTTCAGATGTATGGAGAGATATGAGAAAGATGCTGGGGGCTGGAAGCAGCAAAGAGGAACACCTGAAACTAGAAGGAGCAAGTGGGACGATGAGGAGAAACCACATAAGAAGACAATAAAGGCGCTGCCTGGCCTTAGACAAGAGGACAGAGAGTGTAGAGGGATATCAGTGGATTGGAAGGAATTACGGAAAGCTCTCACAGGTAAAAGGATACCCAGGGCTTAAGTAGGACGAAAGAAGTGCGTGAGAAGGGAGAACTGGTGTAAAAGTGCTAGGAAAAATGGCTGCTGCTTCACAGAAATCTGGATTTTGCTTTTAGTGATCAATTTAATTATATAACTAAGGCAACGTAGCAAAATATACACCATGTCTTTGGCATGTTAAAGCTCTCTTATACTACTGCATTAACTTGCAGATACATGAACTCATCATAGCTTGCTAGCATGAGGTACTCAGTCCCTCTAAAAACCAAATACAACAGATTGAAAGTATGTCTGTAAGCAGCCTTTTACTGCTAAGTAGTGTGCATAATAAGATTTATAGTAAAAATATACATGAATGTTTGAAATCTGACATCCTTCATTCCTGGCTTTTGGCTAGTGCAAAGCTGGTCACCAGACACTTTTGAACACCCCAAAAGCAGTGTTTACCGGGAATGCATGTGCAAACCTTATAGTAACCGAATGTCATAAATTAATGAACTTCTGCCATCTTGCATATTGAAAGAACTACTTTGATAACGACCTTGTGCTTACTTTTTCATAAATACGACTGGAAAGGCCGCTCTCAAGATATGGAATTTGAAGTTTTCTGATGTAATATTCCTCTTAATATTCCACTTAAGCACTATACATAATACTTAGATCTTATAACAGCTAATGGAATCAAAAGTGCAAAATGAAGCATTCAAAAGCAAGGAAACACTGGCCTGTAGCAGATGAGTCCAGCACCGTTGTCAGTGTGCAGTATTGTACATCTTAACTTAAACAACCAAACACCAAATTTTCCACAGGTAAAGACTCACTTGAGAGCCACAGCTTCAAAGAATTTGGATCTTTTGCTTGTTTGTTTTGGAACTGTTAGCATGTGTTGCTGTAAACAGGTGATTAAAAACAGCTGCAGGGACAACACAGTTAGGGACGTGGATAAGGAATCAGCACGTGGGAATAAGTGGCAACAGCACACAATATTTAGACTGTGGCATCTTGGACTCAGTCTGTAGTTAGTCTCTGTTGGCTGACAACTGGGTCTGGGCAAGCCCAAGTGGCCTTAGGCCAGGTAAAATCTTCTTATGTGTCTGCCCATATTGCCCACTTTAAAGGAGCTCATCCTCAGGCACATAGGGAAATCTGAAGGTTTGGCATTAAGTTTTATCAAGCCACGGTGCAGTGGATCACACTGGCTGGATTTGGCGCTTTACTTCTCATCTAAGAAAAACACCTGCATTTTGCTCTCCTTACATTCTTCAGAAGGTTTTTGCCAATGGTGAAGTTGTTCTGCGTTATTTGAACACACTGAGAATAGAAAATTTGTAAGTGTATCTAACTGACATTTTGTGCTTGTTAACATGCTAAACATTTACTATGGTGAAGATTAAATTATGGCTCCAGGGTAGAAAACATCTTTGTTTCACTGGCTAACATAGCTTATTTTCCATTAAAGATACCACAAAACATCTGCAAGAGCTGCTGAACTCCACATTTTTAATCAATATTTACATAGGCTTTTTACTGAAAACAGGAACTCTTTCTGCATCATGCAATATCAGTTCCAGTCCTTTCTCCAGTTCTGCTGTCTCTGTCACAGAAAACGTGCATTCAAATTTAACTCAAGTTTTTTGCCAGGAAAATTAATTCTAGGAACAGAATGAAACATTTTCCTGAACTGAAAGGCAATATGCAACAAATGCAAACTTATTTAGGCAACAGCTCTACCTGCTTTGATTTTTCTTCCAAAATAAATGCTCTTGAAAGGCTGTCAAATGAAAGCACATCACTGAACGATGGCCAGGACCTGCAGAGGACTTGCAGGCCAGCAGCCAGGCAGACCTACGAGCCCACAAACCTGCTTGACATGCAATGCCTTGCAGTGCCCGGTTTCTCACTAGGATCTGTCTCCACGTTAATCCAACAAGCAGCAGCAGCGGAAATATTTTGTGACTAACATCAGCCTGCTGCCATCTTCTGGTGAAAGGTGGAGGACGTTAAACAACCACAAATGCAACCAGCTCTTGCTTGCTCCCATTATCTTGGGCTTTTATCTCACACCAAGGCAATGCAATATTACTTCTGCAGCAATAGTACTCAGAGAGACACAAGCAGGTCAGCGATCTCATGGCGAATAAGGGTCCTTTTCACAAATCCCCTTCACTGACCCTTTACCAGACCCGCGATAATGTGGATAGTGACTGCTAGAGGAACAGAGTGGCTTCAGCGTTAAGTAACAGCTATTATTTTACTTGGAAAAATACACCAATCCAGCAACGATAAAATATACTCCAGAAGCCACCTCTTCCCATGCACTGTAAATAGGAGAGACAGAACACAAGTAAAGTCCGGAAAGGCAGGATTTGATACTAAATAGGCAAAACACAGTTACGTTAACCGAGCCCGAACTCCAAGAGTATAAACGGATGCTACTCCACTCATTTCTACCACTTAGTCTTGACTTTTGCCTGTTCTTTGCACTAAGCATGCAGCTGGGAAATGTTCCTCACAGAGTGACATGCCCTAGGACATGAGACACCAGCACATGGTAATTCTGAGGGGAGATAGAGGATTCAGATGCCCAAGTCACTTCTTCCCATATTCACAATGAAGAGCAGCAAATTCTTCACCACAACATAATGGCGAGGATACGGAATACAGGTAGGAAAATTACCTTAAATGCACTGTGGTATTAGTTTTGATGCTTAGAATATCCAGCAGAAAGATGACAGCAAAAAAGATTTGCAATCCTTTAGCCCATTTAATCTAACCATAACTAGCTCTTGATGAACTGAGGTTGACTCACATGCAAAATTATTATTGAGAGAGACACTATTGCAAGCATTTAGCTGAACATGCTCACAGTAAGATTACTCAGAAGGCAGAGCTGCCATGGTTCAGCTCAGCATCAAACATTGGTAGGGGTACAACACGCAGGTCTGCAAATTACTCTGGCAGGCCAAGCAACAAAAAGTCAGATGCACAATTTGCAGAATGCTTTCCAAGGCTGGAAAATATAACACAGTACTCATATGCAGTACGTCATTCTTTTCCTTAGGCAACAGGAAATGCAGACCTCCTGGTGCACTCAAACATAAGCTTCACCATACCCTGGAAAAGCAAAGGCTCTAGGAAGGAAACTGAAAATGGACTGAAGGTCACAAGTTCCCAGATGACTTCTGAAACCCAACCTCTACACCAGTACCTGTCTTCAAAGCCCTGCCAAGAGCAGTCTGTGCTATCGTAACAGAGACCCAAGTTTTAATATAAAGAGACGCTCATTTTTGACAGCTGTTTTCCATCAGAAGGTACCGATGGAAATAATCCATGAAAATAAGTTGATTTTTAGGCAACTTAATGAAAACATTTTTGTTTGATTTTAAAAACAGGTGTGCTCTCCTGTTAATCTGTCTTCAAATTTTCCCTTTTTAATAGTTTAAGGTTTTAGTGTTTTATTTCATGTTTCAGCATTTTATGCTCCTACAATGCCATGTTGATGCTTCTGAAAGAAGTTATATCAGAACGTCTGATATCACAAAATCTCTCTTCTCAATCTACTTGCATTACAATTCAGTAAATAGAATTTTTGGAATATCATGTAAAAAAAGATTAATTTTGCACTTCTACCTGTGCAATAAGGGAAGAAAATACTGCCAAAGCATTAAATCCTAAGTCCTTGATAAAGTCAGGATTTTCTAACCATTAGCACTCGCCACTATTTGAGAAACAATAGTTGCATGAAATATTAACTGATAATTAATACTGACTTCCAAATCTAAACCTGCTAAGCAGCAGGGAGAGGCCGTAGAGACAAATGTTGAGTAAAGCTTAGTCTCCTGACCAGCATTACCACAGAGATCGTTCCTCCTACTGCTGAAAATCTGCCTGAAAATAAAGCCAGCACAGCTGGTCAGGCCCCAGGAAATTATTCTTGGCTCACACCAACGGTTTGCATCTTTCTTAAAGATCAACAGCTTTGATTTGGAAGAACCAGCTGTTCATGCTCCCTAAGCACCTAATTATATTGAGAAGTGAGGGCACGACCTCTGTATCTCAGTTTCAGCCCTGGTCTTTACTGGTATGACCAGCTTTGAGCAGTCCTAGGTCCCCGAGATCAGTGGGAGAGTCTGGGACAAGGAAGACTTACCCTTGGCGGAAGAGGAGCAGGTTAGGGAACACCTAAACAAACAGCATGCCCATGGAGTACCCATAAGCACTGATGCAGTTGGCATATGTCATTTTGAGGACATTCTCTTATCACTGAAAAGTTGTGTCAGCTGGAGGGAAGTTCCTTAGGGCTGGGAGAAAGTAAATGTCACTCCCGTGTTCAAGAATGGCAGGAAGGAGGATCTGGGGAACTACAGGCCAGTCAGCCTCAATCCCAGTGAAGATGATGGAGCAAATAATCCTGGAAAACCAGTTCCAGACACTGGCTGTCAAAATGGCTTGAGAAGGTCATTTGGACTGGTCAGAATGGATTTATGAAGGGTAAATCATGGTTAAACCAAACTGAAAGCCTTCTAGAATGAGAACACTGGCTTGGTAGATGAGGGGAGAGCAGTATATGTTGCTTATCTTGACTTTGGTAAGGATTTTGACACTGTCTCCCGTAACATTCTCATCAACAAACCAATGAAAGTATTGGCTAGATAAGTAGACAGTGCGGTGGACTAAATAATGTCTGAGCTGCTAGACTCAAATGGTTGTGATCAGTGGCACAAAGTCCAGCCACAAGCCAGTCACCAGCTGTGTGCCCCAGGGCTGGATAATGGGGTAAATACTATTAAATACCTTTATGAAATATTTATTTGCAAGTGATACAAAACTGAGAGAAGTGGTTGATAGACCCACTGTGTGTGTCACCATTCAGAGGGACCTCAACAAGACAAAGAAATGGGTCAACAGGAATGTCATGGAAGTCAACAAAGGGAAATGCAAAGTCATGCAGTTGGAGAGGAAGAACCCCAGGCAGCAGAACAGTCTGATGTTCAACCAGCTGGAGAACAGTTTGTCAGAAAAGGCCAGGGTGGTTGTGATAGACAAGTTGGCCAAGAGCCTGCAACATGCCCTTTTGGTGAAGGCCAGTGGCACTCTGGATTGCATTGAACAGAGCATTGCCAGCCCATCAAGGGAAGTGATCCCTCCTCTACTCAGCACTGAGGAAAAGGGATCTGAATGCTGTGTCCAGACCTGGACTCTCAATGAGACATGGAGATACTGGAGCAAGGGGCCACAATGATGTTAAAGGACTGGAACATCTCTCATATGAGGAGAGACTGAGAGAGCTCACAGGAGAGAAGGCTCAGAGACCCCATCGATATGTACAAATAGCTGGTAGGGCTGGCCATGAAGAAGAGGGAGTTTGGCTCCCAACAGAACCCAGTGACAGGACAGGTATGCCATCCACAGAAGTGGGTTAAGAAATAATCCAAAACAACCCTTGACACGCCACCACCTGACAAAAATACAGACAACAACCATGCCCCGTCCCCCACAGTGAATTCTTTGTACTACATGTTGAATCCTTTTACACTGCTTTTTACTGTATTGATACAAAAACACAAGTTAAGCAGCACTGGGAATTTATATGTGCTTTTGCTGGTTTTATGCCTTTTTCAAATAAATTGTGTGCTGTACTGAAGACAAGTACTCTAAGCACTCCAGGTCTGAGTTTTTAAGTAGT
Organism: Dromas ardeola; assembly: GCA_013398915.1. Taxonomy (NCBI): domain Eukaryota; kingdom Metazoa; phylum Chordata; class Aves; order Charadriiformes; family Dromadidae; genus Dromas; species Dromas ardeola. The sequence continues at coordinate 124,678 of VYZM01006412.1, read as the reverse complement.
GCTTAGTGTCTGCATCTCCATTGGTTTAAATGGGATTTGCAGCTACCTTTTACTGGCCCATCTCTGCCCAATTTTTTCATTCTTCAAGCCAAGGCCAGAATACTACTACTATATCTTTCCCAACACCATGAAGAATCAACTACTCACTTTACAGTCTTTAAGCTGAGGGAAGATGTTTCAAAAAAGGATGAGACCCACTCTGCACAGACCCAGTGAGAGTTAAGGACATGAAGAGCCTTTCCCCTGCCCTGCCCTTGAAGCATCTACTTTGACCGCCTAATGTGAAGTGTACTTTAAACATTTGCTGTGTCCAACATCACAGGAATCTAGGAAATACTTCTAAACTTTGCTTTTGATTACCCACTCACCCCCTACAATCATTTAAACATTATATAGGCTGAATATTGGAGTCAACAACACATAGCCAGTGGAGATACGTCAACTTACACCAGTACAGTAAAGACCTAATGCAATAACACCATTTAATGAGCTGGTGCCATGATCTCTTCCTGCATTTTGGAAGTGAAATCAATCCGAATACTACCTTTTCCCAATTGAAAAGTATTTTATAAACAAAGCCCATATTTTCTATGAATACTGCATGGAAAGAGAAGGGAACAGAAAAAGAAGGGTTAAAAAAAAATGTCTTGAAAAACAAAGGACCTCTGTTCTTGCAAAGCTAAAAGACTGTAATGGCTACAAGAGGGGGTTAATTCTACTGCACTTTACTCATGCATAGTAACAACGGATTGCACTGGTAATAGGTAATTTTAATAGGCAGTAATGTGTAAGAGTAATAGGCAGGAAATTGCCAGTCACTATCAGAAGGAATGATAGAACTGAAACAAAAGAATTTAAAGAGTCTCCAGCATAGGCTTTGCATTTACATATTTATTTTTAGAAGCAGTTCAGTTTTTCTGAAGGAATAAAGAAAATTTTCTGTTAGGGCTAAGAACTGTTTTACTTGAATCCAACTCTGGCCTTTACTAAAGCTCTTTCTAGACATGCATTTGCCAGTCACTTAAACTACTTCCAGTATAGCAAAAACGATGAAGACTTAAGCATCTTTAGTATCAGCTAAAGGAAATCCCACTCAGTTTTTTAAAAGTTGGTTTAAATTTAAAGCCAAAGTTTCATTAAAACTAATAAAAGAAACAGAACTCTCTGGAAAGAATTTCACTAAGTTCTTGCTCAGTTTTTCCTAAGTTTTGCAACATTTGGTCTGTGTGAAAACTAACACTCTACACTGTGAAAATGACATCACAAACTGCTAAAAAGAAAAATGATCCTTCAAGTGCTGTGCAGGACTTCCCATCTCAGGAGACTTCCATAGTTTGACATTTCCAGGCTACTGTATTTCCACTCTCCAAGTTACTGTGGTTTCAGTGCTTTCCATAGTCATGTGCTTCATTTACAGAAGCTGTGTTGAAGATGAGTCCATTCTGACAGACACTCTCTCAAGTTCTTAAACCAGTTCTGAGGCAAAATAATCTTAGTAACACCCACTGAAACTAGTTGTCACTGCAGCCACTAAGTGTTTTATTTCACTTTACCCCTCAGAAATCCTCGCAAGAACTACAACAGGCAATAACAAAAACCCTTTTCAAAGATCTTCAGAACAGACTTCAGGATATCACGATGCAGACGAGCAGAACATGCTCCAATGTAAAAAGACACACTTTACTAAAATAAAAAATTGGAAAGTCGCACTCCAGTGGCCAGCTCACTTTCCAAAAAAAAGCTGCCAAGAGTAAAATGCAAAGCTTCCCTTGCTATGGGAGATGACATCACTCAGTAACATGACATCATCATCAGTGAAAAGATGCACCCAAGTGTCCAGAATTGGCGTAACAAAGTGCCAGGTGAAAAAAATACTTACAGTATAGCTGCATCTGGTATTTAGTGTTGAAAAAAGTTTGTTACAAATGGCTTGTTAAAAGAACCGGTATTTTCACCATAGATCACAGAATCACAGAATGGTCGGGGTTGGAGGGACCTCTGGAGATCATCTAGTCCAAACCCCCTGCCAGAGCAGGGTCACTTTAGAGCAGGTTGCACAGGAACACGTCCAGGCGAGTTTGGAATGTCGCCAGAGATGGAGACTCCACCACCTCTCTGGGCAGCCTGTTCCAGCGCTCTGCCACCCTCAAAGGAAAGAAGTTCCTCCTCATGTATAGGTGGAACTTCCTATGTTCGAGTTCGTGCCACGTACCTCTTGTCCTGTCTAACTAAGCGAAATTATGTAATCAAACACGTATTCAGTCTATTCAGACCTTTTTTTTTTTATCACTACCCTGTCTGACTTAACAAAATTCGCTTGTTACATGATGGATGAAGCTTCTAAGTAGTGCCCAAGCCTACACTCATGACCGTCTCCTATAAATACCAACAAAATATCTGATCTTTTAAAATGGTAGATAGCCACTGAAAAAAATTTTGGTCCCAATGACATGAAACAGAAGAACTGCACAGAAATTCAAAGATAAGAGTACTGGATATCAGAGAACCCTCTGTGTTAGGAACACAGACAACACTGGTGAATCACATAGTCAGTGAACCCTTCTCTGAGATGATATGTACTGCAAAATTCGATGAAGCACTTTTGGCAAAAATTGCTGTCAAGAATCTTGATTTGGTCATTTGGTCTTTCCATTGCCATGAATTGCCCGAGTGTCAAACACAACTTCCACTCTCTAGGATAGCATGGAATGCAATACAAGCATTGTGTAAGAGGAAAGCAGAAGAGCTACAGTAAACCTGTTCTAAGGACAAGAGAATCAGACATTTCTCACACAACTTATTTCAGGGCCTTTGGTGATCTGTGCAGCACAGTTCCTGCATACACATACTGTTTTCTCTTACATTCTGATGCACCACATTAGCAGCACACATCTTACCACCTCCATTTCTTTCCCACAGGCCACCTTACTTGCCACCTCCTTGAATCGCAACAGGTGCCAGCTGTGTCCTGTTCTCCACTTCTCTTCATACACATATTTTCTACAGCAGCTACAGCATACACACCACCAGTCCTCTTTTGATTTAAAACATCCACCTTCCACATCTGTAACTAGGCTTCTCGGCTAGATTTTTGTCTTTTAATCTGAAAGCCTCTTGGAACAAGCACTGTTTCTAGTTGAATTTGTCATTGCCTAATTACTTAAAAAAAAAACCAACCATGTAAATAAACTCATTAAGCAACTAATGATGTCCAGGCACAAATGCAAGTGAAATGATTGTGCCCCTGCCTCCTGCAGTACTTTATGCTAATCATGAAAGAGCTTCTTGCAGCTTTCCCTGACTGGTATTCCCAAGTGCAAACTACTAGAAGGCATGCAGCTGGAAGAGATAGTCAAGCTGCCAGAAAGTACATAAATAACTAACTATGGATTAGATCCACCTCTTGAGACAACTGCCTATGTGTAAATATACTAGAAACCACTGTTACTGCCACAGAGAAAGAGCACCAGATGTGATATATGATTTAGAAGTATTAAAGTGCCCAGAATAGGGACAGAAAGATTTGCAAACTCTCTGCAGTTGTACTATGCCAATTAAACACAGAGTTCCCCAGCTGTAAACCCCCACACACTGCATCGGAGACAGCTTCACATAGACTGGAGTATAGATAGGTATCACAAGGCAGGATGGTCCAAAAAGTACTCTCATATGCAAGAGCTACCTGCAAATGGTGCCACACTTAACAAGTTAGCCCAGCTGAAGTTGTTAAGCATTGCAGATGGTAAGATAGAGCTCTCATGCCATAGCTACCAATACAGCAATTTCTGCCAAAGTTTTTCCAAATGATGCAACACAGAAGACTGAACCAGAACTATCAAACCACAAATGTAATTCAGGCTTCCTAAAGGACCCCATGGCTGAACTCAAACTGGAGCACTCATATCCTTTTAGGTCCCTACTCATCCCATCTTCTCCCAATCTCCACAAAAAAAAGTTTCATGAGTAGATATCAAGTATTTGCATTTTCTCAATGCTCAGTGAACTAGCGATAGTCAATTATATATTCTTTTAGCTTTACTTTTCAATAAAACCAGACTGATTCATGTTCAGTACAAACAGAACATATGCAGGACAGACTGCAGTTACCTGTTATCCTGCAAAAGTTAGAGCGATTTACGTTTTGATATAGCTACATGTTATTTGATATACCACTACCAAACATGGTACCACTTGATATTATACTTGGAGGAAAAGTATTCCAGACACTTCATCATGCTTCTATGAGGAAGGCATACATTCTTTGGTAAGAAGAGAACATTACTATAACCTTCCAAAGTAAAAGAGACTAGTGAGTATAGAAGTTCGTAAACCTGTCCTTTTGGAACTCACCTGGTAAAGATGGGCAAATCTAAACTGCAAAATACTGACTGCTCTGCAGTGCTGCACTAAATTATGCCATATTCTCCTCTGGAGAGGACAGTGAGGTATTTGCACTATATACTTCAGCTAATGATAATCCAGTGCAGCCAAATTCAGGAGCCCAAATTCCTTATTTTTATAAAGTTAAATGGAGAAATCTTCTGATTAGGAAGTTAACGAGAAAATTAATTTCCTAAGCTTAATGGGCAAGTAATTCTGAGCGGTATTTCAGGATAGGTATCTTAGACACTTAACACTGTACATTATGAATACTCTATTCCTCTTCAGCAAATACCCAAATTTAAAGAAGTCACAAAAATATATAAAAAGTTGTATCTGCACTGTGATAATACTCTGCTGTTCTCCCAACTCCCCCTCACTGATCAGTGAATCCCTGCTCTACAAGAGGATTTAATCCTGAAGTTCAATGTAATCATGATGGCCTTCTAATATACACCTAACCAAAATTTCCTAAGTGTCTGCCACGAACAAGTGGACAGGTGAGCTACTACTTAAAATGCAAAGGCCAGTGTTGCACCTGCCTGCAAGCAGTAAAGATCCCTAAGGTGCACAGGTGTATCATTTCCACTTTTATATGTATCACTTGGAATCTGAGGCCAGGTCTCCACAAGAAACTCAAAGTTCTTAGCTGTCACTTCTTAATCCAGAACTGTCAACGTAGTAGCAGCCCAAAATGCACTTTAATTTTTCTTAAGACAGGCCATGATCAAGGTATTATCCACATCCTTAGACTGAGCTACCTTACTAGCTCATTCAGCATCTGAAAGATTACTGCAAGCCTCAAAGATAGACCTATAGTCCTATATTTCAGTACATTACTTGGTTAGAAACAGATGATACTTCTCAATCCAGATCTCAGTGTTACTTGTTTGGGTCCTTGACAGCATAGTCCTCTAATACAATAATCAAATCACTGTTACTTCTCTCTGGAACATGTTTCACAAAGTCAAAAATAAATACTGATTTTAAAAAAAGGAATGACACACACAGAAGGACAAATGGAGGGAGCTGATGTACTTTAGTTTGATAAAAGTACTCAAGAATACAGTTTATAATCTGCTTGGTATCAGTATTTCTACTGGTTTTCTTTTTGGAGTACATGTGCTTGCTTCTCATGAAGAGTAACAACAAGGCATACCTGCCTGATATAAACTCTGGGTGGGAATTTTGTACTTTTAAACTCTCTTCATAATTATTTACTAGCTTTAAACAAACTAAGACATGTAATCTGATTGAGTCAAAAAGATTTTTTTTCCACTAATAATAATTTTATTCTTAATCTGCAAATATAGGACAATTGATGTTATGCTGAAGGCTCTATAGCTAATCATTTCAAGAAGTTTGCATACATTCACAAGACTGACACTAACAAACCTGTTAATGAATCCTTGTATTTTCAGTTGTCTCTTCCATTTGTAAAGCTCTACCCCTGTTATCTTTTCCAGAATCAGCATGTTTACAAAGGAAGTATCGCGTTGTATTGCATTAAAACACAGACTCAAAGCCAGTAACATCCACTCAAAAGCAAGTTTGTGGCCAAAAAGTGGAAAGCTTTCCTCTTAGAGATGCAATCCACCTACATAAGAAAAATGGAAAGTCTTCCTGCCATTTCTTTACTCCTATGACAAAAGCTAGAACCACATGGTTGAACAGGCAGAATGGGACGGGTTGGGGGGGAAATTTCCTATTTTAAAGCTTTAAAAATCCTTTAAGGTTCTTCTATTTATAATTTTTCATATGCAACTTAAGAGCAGGGAGTAACAGCGCATCCCTAAAGACCAGTGCAGCCTGCTAGACAAATAACCACTACTCCAAGCTTCTTCCCCCAGCCTCGTTTACATACCCGCAGGAGCACAGCTGACAAATGCACTTCTTCAAGGATGGAACTACGTGCGAAGGCGATACAGGAGACATGTTTGCTAAGAAAAACAGTTATGGTTCAGGTCTTTCCCAGCAGTTGCTCTATAGGAGAACGAAGGACAACAACAACAAAAAAAAAAAAAAAAAAAAAAAAAAAAAAAAAACAACAAGAACTCCACCACTCTTCAGTAGCAATCCCTGGAGACAATTATATCAGAAGATGTTCTAGGAACCTCCAGAAGCAGGGACAGAGCACATAACATTGGTACTGACTGTACTACACATCCCAGCTGAACAGCTCCATCCCTAGGGCAGCCTGTCCAGGTTCCTCTGGTGGCATCCCAACCAGAGCTCTGAGGCCCTGCTTTCAAGCCTCTTCTGACCAGGGTGTGAAAGCCGTGACAGTAACGTGAGGAACCTTTGTGAAGTCACCAGCACCAAGCTCTAGAGCCCTGGTCTGTAAGGAACATGGCTGGGCCTGTTCGGACAGCCAATAACTAAGATCAGACCTACCAATTCTCTTGCCATCTGACCATCATTAGACCAACGTGTAAATGGGCTATTAAGAAGCACTTCCCTTTTAATTGGTAACATGTCAGCAGCCACGTTATAGGTTCCATAACCAGCGACATAAATCTCTTTTCGTAAAGTTTGTCAAATTCTGCTTTATAAGGAAGATGTCAAATACAGGTGGAGATCCTTCTTAAAACCTATTTGAAACTGTTTTGGAAAAAAGGGGGATAATGATATACCAGAACAGAAAGTCAACTTTACTTAGCAATCCTTCCAAACTCTGCAAATGCATCAGGTTAGGGGTCAGTACTTTTACAATAAGAAGTTTATCTGCTGTAACCTCAAATTTACCTTCCCATCCCACCACAAGCTCTATTATCAGTTACTTACATCACAATATCATAAATTTATATCAACTATTTGCAAATAAAGTGGCATTAACACTACCACAAGTCATGAATTTTTACAACTTCAGTTTAATACATTTATTCAGTAACATCCCTAAAAAAACAGGCATTTCAGCAGAAGTTTATAAAAGGACATCAGCCTCTATCGACAGGTAGAACTGATAGCAATTATCAATCAGAAGTCTCAATAAGAGAGGAGAATCCAATGAATGTAGACCACCAAGTAAAATTTGGG
>VYZM01006412.1:106246-117233 GCA_013398915.1 Dromas ardeola | reverse complement strand
GGGGGGGGAGGTGGGGTGGAATTAGGGGAAAGACAGTCTCATTGAGACTTTGGTTTTCCATTTTCTAGGATTATGTCAACTACTCCGTATTATAGTTCTGTACATAAATGATGGGCTGTACATAGAATGCTACTATGGATGACATGAAATTGGAAGAACCAGAGCAGATAACAGACACTCTTAAACAAGAAGACTGGAATATAGTCTCCGAAAAAAAAACCCAAAAACCAAAACAAAACAGAAAGGAGTGCAACTTCTCCATCTAGGTAGTGCTTGGAGAAGACGCTACACACTGCTCAAGTGAACTACAATTGCATCACTATAGTTATGCTTCTGCTTTACAAATTCTATCCTGATGATGGTTCCATTGTGTCTGGCTCTTCATTCAACTGCTCTGCATCTGGAAGAAAAAGTGTATTAGTTAGCATTCTATAATATTCAATCAATTGACAGAAATACTGCTCCAAAAGTGTATGGCTTACATTTAAAAAAACATATATGAAATAATACTACTAATTTTGAAAACTTTACTACTGTTCCAAGTACGGTAAAATCACCTGCTATCAGTATGGCCTTAATTTTAAGCAAAAGCTAAACTGCAGCAAGCCTTTGCACAACGTATAAATCTCATTACTCCTTGAGACCACCTTGTTGTGTTAAGTTCTTAGTATTCCATTAAATACCACCTGGTTTGGTGAAGTATTCTGTGTAACCATTACTGGCTCATTTTTATTAATGCATTTCAAAAATTGACCTCACATGTAACTAAACATTGCGCTACCAGTTAAATAAACTTGACATTCTGTTGGAAATGGGGTGAGGGAGCAGGCAGACTAGAATGCAGGGTATTTCATAATGAAAAGAAAATTAATGAAGTATTACAGACTATGACACCTGACTGACCTCACAAAAGTTCCAATTACCTGCAAGACATTTCTAAATAGAGAAATTTGTTTAGAGTAAACACACTATTTCAAACTAACTTTGTGAATTCTCAAAATTTAACTTCAGATTACTCTATTGCTAATGCATCTTAAGGCTTTTCTAATAGCTCCAGATTACCTCAAAAAGTCAGATAAGCACCTTTCCTCCTACTTGCAAGATGTTGATACAACTAAAGGAAGCATGTTTCTTTTGCTTTTATGTCTCATCTTTCATAAGGAGTATCATACAAATAATCCATCTCCCTACACTTCCACAACAGGGTTCAGCTATTCAGAGTAGGCTATTTATGGTACTATACCCAGTGGCAAAATGGACAAAATCTTGTTACTAAAGTACATGGACACTTACTTTTCAATTGAGCTACTAAGCCTGATGGGATATCGTGTACCATTGATGCCATTTCCTCCAGATGTTGACAGGATACCAGCAAAGATGACAGGGAATATTTTCTTTCATCAAGAGAGACTGGCGATGGCATCTTGGTAAATGTTTCATCCAAGCAGAATTCTACAGGACTGCACAATTCATCCCTTTCTCTTCTTCCTGGTGTAAGACTTTGGTCCGATCTACTACTTACAGATTCATCTCCATTATGTGTTTGATGCAGCTCCTCTTCACTTCTAGACGCAGTCTTTTTCAACGCTTTATGTGTGTTGAAAAGGGACTGTAGATCTCGCTTTGATTCTTGAATATCACCGTTATCTTTTGAACCACCTGTTGTATCTGTGATGTCTACTACATCAAAACCAGAGTCTGATCTTGCAGATTTGGGGGTACCTATGGTACTAAGTTCTTCTGGAAATGTCTCATCAAATATCAGCAAGTGGGAAGCTTTACAACTGGCAGAACTTAACAATGGAGATACATTCTGGTTCAGCATCCTATCCATAAAGGAACGCTGAGATTGGTCTGAAGGTAGAACATTTATTCTAGTATTGTTTTCTGAACAAATGTCTGGAGTATTCACGCTCTTCTTTACATACTGAGAACTCTGTTCTGGACCTTCTACAGAATTTACATTCTGTACAGAAATATTTACAACACATTTTAATTCCTGTTCTTCGGTTCTTTCGCTCTCTTGCATTCCTGCTGTTTCCAAAGTTGGAGAGTCAATGATATGATTTATCCTCATCTGCTCTTGAGGTGTAAATACTGTAGAACTTAATTGGGTCTTCCTTTCTGACAAAAGGGGATCAGACTCAGGTACAGGAGATGCAGGGATAGAGCACATGAATCTAGAATCTACCGCCTTCTGCATTACAGGTCTAGCATCCATTGGAGCTTCTTCTATCATTACTTCATTTGGGGGCAGCTCTGTGACTGATGACCCCTCGGTTTCAACAGCTTTTCTCCATGAGCTTCTAATTTCACTAACTAAATGGAACAAACCAAGGTAAAATATTAGTAATTTCATACTCTCAATCAATCTGGTTTTCTACTGTCCCTTCAGTAACATAAGCAATCCAAGAAGGAAGATGTATAACTGCTTTATATTATTTATGCATAGCCTTCTTCCTCAACACAAAAGAGATTCTACACAGGAAAAAAAAAAATCTATGTTAAATCAAATTCACAGTACTCACATCTTATTAAGCCTGCATCTTACTGGGCCTACTATATTGTGTTACAGAGTGAGCTATATTGGGCAATTCTATGATTAGGATAACTTGTGCCTTCACTGAAATAATTATCTTTTTCTTCTTGTGTAACATGTGATTAGCTCATTGACGTTGTACATTCCTATCAATGAGTATTATAAAAACAGAGTTTTAGACTTACGCAGATTTTCTGGAGTTCGGGGAATTTGCTTCCTTGTTAAAAATGGGTTAAAAGCCAGTGTGCTTAAGAGATCTTCTAATGCCATTCCTTTTTCTTCACCACTCTGAGGTGACTCAGACATCACTGCTCTTGCAAACTGTAGCATGTTAGAGAAGGAGAAATCCCAAGAATGCAAAATTATAACCTCTTTATTTCTGTCAGTTATGGCTCGAAATAAATCCCATTCTCAAAATGATCTGAAGAGTTTGGAATCTCCTAACTCTTCTTTTGCCTTTTACTACTTAGGCTCACAATGACTACAGTGTCCTACAAACACAAAATGAAGACAGGGGACTGAAATCAGAATTCTAATTCTAAGTTCCTTCATCATCTATGAATCCATCTTTAAAATAAGAAAATGTGCTGAGATAGGATGTATTTGAGACACTAGTCAAGATCTGCATAAGCATGAAGACTAGAGCTCTATTTACATAAGTACAACATTTTAGCAGATGAAAAGTAACTGTACCATATCAGTGAAAGATGCTATTTGCTTTCCACATCAAGCTCTGGCACATTTTACAGAAACTCTTGTGGAAGAATTCCTTAAATCTTAAATAAAATACCTAAAAGAGGAAATACTTAAATTCCTGCTTAGAATTTCCAAGCCCCTGCTAAATATTTAACCTGCGTAACTTAAGAATTCAACAGTCCTTTTTGTTTCTGAATACATTCAGCGTTTCACAGGTTAAAGTATGACAGGTGATAAAAATCATACCATGATTCTACTGAAAGTGCTATTAACCTCATCGTGATTTATAAGCATGATAACTGCACCAACTCCACACTTTCAGAGTGTACTTAATTGGGCAGTCCCCCTTAAAACTTAATGACACTGATTACTATTTAGCAGAAAAAAAAGTAACTTTTGACATATGCGGATTACAAGTGGCATTTTATGATATAATTAGTAATTTGTTCTCTGAACTTAATGACCATTTATTTCAAATACAAACAACAGATTTAAAAATAACTTTTCCCTAACCTCTTCTGCCAGTTCATCTCTGGCTCTCTTAAGAGGGTCTTCTTTTTTGACAGGAGACACTGTCTGGACAACCAGATCATCTGCATTCTCTGACACTTCTGAAATGGCAGATTCATCCTTTCCATTTTTTAAGATCTTTGGAGGCATGGGCGTCTCTTCCCCCTTGCGAGTCTCAATAGGCAAGTTCTAGAGCAATACACAGGAATTATTAGAAGTTTAAACTCAAGTGTCGGGAAACTGCTGTACAAATTCTGAACAGCAATGGCCTTAGTGTTTAATCAACAAAAATATTTCAGTCTTAAATTCTAACTAAACACAAATAGTTTTACAGTCATATTTAAAGTAGGACATAAGTAATGGCTACGAGGTGTTGCACAGAACACAGATGACTCATCTGCAACTACACACTACAGTGAACAATTGTGCAATGGACAACGGAACATCCAAGTTGCTTTTAGGCCACATTATAACACAACTTAAGTTCATACACAACTTAAAGAAACATCGAAGCCTGATGACTGCTCACACCAAAAAGCTTGCTCAGCAAGCAGGCACTACTCAGTGAGACGCTGTATGTTGTATTGGAAATGAGGCGCAAGCACACATACATCCTACTGTCCTTTCCTAAAACTTAATGAAGTCCCTGGCCATTAGCTTTTACACTTTTACGGGACTGATTCAAATGTGTAAAAATATTACTTTAAAAAAAAAAAAAACCAAAACCAAAAAACCCACAACCCTCCCCCCTAAATGCTAAGTCTAAGCTTCAATCAATGTAAAAAGCAAATATCCTTCGTTTAACTTCTTAGACAGTTAGGAAATTACTAAAGAATAACCTTTTCAATTAATACGTCTCTGTTTTCACATGCTTTTGACAACTCCAAAGGCACTGAAGAGATCCTTAGGGGGATGGGGGAGAGGTGTTAAAAAAAAAAAAAAAAAAAGACATGTTTTAGAGACAAATTAAACAAGTGGCATGCAAGTTTTAAAAGCCCCTTATATATTGTGTGCCCCGTATCTGTCCGTTACGATTTCCCTCAATTCGTCCCGGTCATCAGAAGGCAAATTTACTATAGGGAGAACACGTGACAATTAGAGCAGATTTAGCCCTAGTTGTGTATCAGCCTCCCAAATTAATAAATCACGAACCTTTTCCCTTCCTTGGCTACCAAACAGAAAAAGAAGGGATTTTGTGACATATTTTGTAAACAAGTCTTCTGTATTCTGCAATCAAAGATAACTGAAAAGTCTTATGCAGATGTGATAATGTTCTTTTCCCCAGATATTCTTCCTCTGAATCACCTCTGGCATCCACAGGTCTGTTCCTATATGAACTTACTGATATTTAATAATCACCTGGATACCAAAAACTTGAGTCTTACCACTTCTGATAAGTGTAGTTCTAATTGCATGGCTCTCTAAAATATAAGGTACAGTCCTCGCTCGTTAGGAAGAACACATCTTAAAACATTCATATTTGCTGTTGTCTGTCTTTAGAATCAGAAGCAGACAAAAATCCACGCTGTATGAAGTCACTCAGAGAAATTCAGGCTTTAATTGTTAACTACTTGGACCCTTTAAGAATTACATGCAACTACATCTACTCATGTTTAAGTATAGAACAGCCTTCCTTTGCTAACTCCCTTTCTCTCCTAGTAGGCAACTTTCAAGTATCTGTAGGGGTCATATTATGAAATACAGTGTTATTCAAAAGGTCATGAAACCTTCCTGGACTAAGTAAATTACAAACAGGGCAAAACTTCATAGAATACCATTGTTTTGTGTTCTATCCTTTGCTGGAACTGTAGTAAGAGAAGCTACAGAACAAAGTGATTTTAGAAGATTCATGAGAACAGCCTTGTTGAGAAAGTTTAGCACAGTAATTCTGCTTGGGAGTCAGGGTTTTTTGTTCTGGTTCGCGTTTAGTTGTTTGGCTTTTTTAAATACAAAAGAAGGGCTCCTGTGAATGTCTCTTCTTTCATTCTCAGGCTATACTGAACATATATGCCTGCCTCAACACAGCCTGAGAAACATAATTCTCCGTTTTCTCCACCTGGCTCTTAAAACTTGAAAGAATGTAGTTAAAAAGCGACATAAAAAACCTTGCAACTTGGCTGCTGCACATCCTATTCAGCAGCAACCAGTTGATCAATCGGTCACAGGTGGAGAAAGCGGCAGTGACTTTATGACTATCTTGCTAAATCAGGTAGATGTGAGATGTAAGGAGTGGGCTACTGAAATATTCCACGAAGGATCAAGAGATAGATATATTCAACTCCAACAAGTAAATGTGTATTTTTCCACTGCTTTTTTATGAATTTCTCATTAACATCATACCATCTTGCTACTTGTGTTGACTCATCCATCGCAGTTTTCAATGCCTTATCATCTTTCTTATAATGTACTTCAAGAACAGAGTCACAAACATCTAGAAAAGCAAGTGAAGAGATTTATTATTGCTTCCTTTTTTTGCTCAGGCCTCCCACGTTACGCAAGTGACTGAGACCACTTCCTTAGATTATTCACAGGTTAGACTTCACGAACACTTCAAGAAAAATAAATTAATACATAAGCACGACAGTGAAATCAATCCTTTTGCTGACATACCACATGAAGCCACAGACGCAGACAGCACCTATTTTTGTTATTCCTGACTGCATGTTCGAGAGGCATGATTCTATCTGCCGTCCTGCACGTATCAATCATACATTCCACCTTTCTCCAGACTACAGTCCCAGCCACATGTTATCATTATTGCCTCCTCTCCATACACATCAACTGTGTGGCACATCAACTCCGCAAAGCAAAATTCCAGCCATGTTTTCCCCACCATCTTCACGTGTATTTATCAATAAACGTCTCTGTGGACACACTCATCCCTCTGATTAACGCTGCCTCAGTCCAAGCAAGGCAAGGCACACCATAAGGAAGGGTTTTGCACATTATGAGGTACATGTACCTCAGCTCAAGACTGTCTAGAACAGTATCTATTTTGGTACATCATTTGGATAAACAGCCAAAGTTCTCTACTAACCCTACGTTTCAGCTTCTGCTAACATAAATGGCATTATTTCCTTTTGTATTCACCTCAACACCACCACCAAAATCCAAGGCTCACTTCAGGAAGTTAGATGAGGTTAACTTTTTTTTTTTTAAAAAAACTTACCATGTTAACAGGCATAAAGTTAGTTTTCTTAGTGGCTAGATTTTCAGATCAAACATCTTAACCACAGAGTAGAGAGAATTCCACAGACACCAGTTTGCCTCAAGCTTTCTCATATTACCAGAAGTTCACAGCATTAACACACAGTGCTTTAGTCTTCGAAATTTTTAAGGCAAATGACCTTCCATTTGCAATTGGGTAGCCTTTCCCTTGCAGCTTCTAGCCTTACACCTACATACCCTCAGACTGGTGAAGCAGTGCTTTCACCTTTGTAACCAAAAGGATCTTCTCCCCATTGCCTTGCACCTTGAAATTCCAACATGTCTCCTATGTCATTTTTCCTGAAAGGGTCTGCAAATGACATATGATTCAAGCTGTCCTCTCCCTTCTTTTCCACCCTTGCTTTGTAGCTTCTAATTTATAACTCTATACCATGGACAGTCAACACTTGATCAATAAGCACTACCCTGTAAAATACAATCAACTCATCAGCCAATTAGTACGTGCAACAGCCATGTCTGATCAAAGCAAGCTCTGTTCAGCACTGTTAACCTAATGACCGAAAGCAACAAACACAGAGATCAAGTAAGGTCCTGATCAAATGGCACAGTTCCTGTGGCGTATTTCAGAATGCACCAGGGGAAGATGCTTACCTGGAAGGACGCATTCAATTTCTTTTCCCAGATGGCCACTGGGAAAAGATTTCTCTTCTTTCTCTCTTTCTTATTACTCCTCCAACCTGAACCAACTTCTACTGTTAAAGTGAATGTATTCTCTAGAACTCATGAATGAACCTTTGTACATGCACATCTGTCTCAACATCCTTCATGCAAGAACAACAAAATACCAAACAGCTACAGCATTGCTTTTTTTGCTGTATCAAAAGCCTCAGAGAATCTTTGAGATGCAACAAGGCTGAAAAACGTAGGGCAGTTGTGCCAATGAGTCATTCAGAACTAGATTATCACAAACTACCAAAGATACTTGCAAACGCAATCAAGGAGTCTTTTTGACTCCAAGTAACTTTTAACAATTGTGGCAGGGAGGAGAAGAAAAAGAAGCTTCTTCTGCTCACACACCTGAAACTGATACTAGATGCTGGTAAAAGATGCTATCCTCCTCATCATCTTCTGCAGGATGAAAAGAACAGGGTGGTGAAGCTCTTAACAAACGAAGTACCTTGCAAAAGAAAAAAAGTTACACAAGCAGGCTGAAAAAAATCTGCACATCAACTGCAATTGACAATTATTTACAACAGGTTTTCTGCAAAACAGCTGTCAAGACTCAACAGGAAACTTTTCTCTCTCTGCTGGGTAGCTAGGCAAGGGTATAACCTCAGATCCCTGTATCGATGAGAGCATCAGAATGGAAATTACTGCTCATTCATCAAGCAGATGACTTTAAAAGGGGGGAAAAAAAAAGAACTCAGCAGACATTCACACTGGCAGCACATGAAAGCTCAATTTCCACAGAGGGATGGACAGGGATAAAACCAAAACCAACTAGTTTGCTCTTATGCTGATGTACTGTCTTGACAAGATAGTTTCATCCCCCATCTCAAATGAAGACACCAGTCATTAAGTCAAATTTATCTTCTTTAAGGAAGACTACTTCATAAAGCAATTTCTGCTATATTGTGCTGGTTCCCTAACCTTACATATAAAGCTTAAGTGTTGCAATAGAATACACCAGCTTAGACATACAATCTCTCTCACCTTCACCCTTTCTCTTCCCAGAACCAGATAAATTGAACATTACTTACAGCATCCCGCTCTAACATCAAGTTTAAAGGACACCGGCCAAGAAAGCTTTTCCACTTTACTTCCCAGTCTTCCTGTTCTTTAGAAATAGGTTCACTCCTTGACACACAATGCTGTTGCTTTAATTTTAGCCTGTAACATATAAGCATGGAAAATGAACATAACACATCTGTTGGTGGAGATCACAATTCTGCATAAAGATGGGGAGTATTATGCGTTCCCCTTATCCTGCAAAATATTTGCTATGTATCAACTTATTCATGCATTTAAGCATGCACTAACTGAAATTCACAACTGAAAAAGCAGCTGCTAGATAGTCTTCATGTTTCCTACAGTAGAATTGGGAGAACTATACTAAAACACATACACACAATGAGATACACACTTAAACTTTACCTAGGCCAGTTTCAGATAAAGTTTTAAAATCCCAGAACCAATTAACATAACAAGAAAAAAAAAAATCAGGTCAGCTAGCAAAACAAGCTCCTCAGGAACAAAGCCTAAAGTATTCATGAAGCAAGGGCAAAAAAAAGAAGTTACCTAGAGAAGAATCTCAGGTAAAAGTTACATAGATAATGCAGACAAATATGATTTTCCCAGAGGCCAAGGAAAAAGACTGAACCAACATGTTCTCACTAAAAATGACGTTATTTGAGAAGAGACTCCAAAGCAGGAACACATGATCCTTGGACTACAGAACAAGTAACCAGAGAAAATTTCCAGATAATTACCCGATTGCTTTCAAATTCCGTAGTTCTTTTGTGCAACCCGTAGCAATATTTTCAATGTACGCAAGTTGTGGTGTTAATTTAGATTGACAAATTTCATCTCTCAGTGTCCTCAGGGCTTCGTTTAATAACTGAATGACGGTTAAGAAATTCAGTTTTTTAGCTTCATATACATTTCCTGACCAACGCTTTAAGTATAGCACGCAAGGAAAAAAACAACAACAACAAAAAGATTAGTGAACAGCATCAATATCAGAAAGTTATGTCTTCTGTAGTCAGAGCAGGATATAAAGCTTCACTTTGTATTTTGATTCAGTTCCTGACTGTTTCATTTTTCAAAAAACACTCTAGATTTAAGTCTCAGGTTTGGTTTCTAGAACCAGGTGCTTAAAAGCTGCCTCTAAAGCCACAGGAACTAAGAAAAACTTCAACTAATGAGGTATTCTGTTTAACTACTGCCCCAGAAGACGTGGCAGGCCTAAACACCACCATATACTACACACTGGAAACAAAAGCCCATTATTTAAAGCAATAGTTAAACTGGTCAACCTAGTTTTAAAGTCTAAACAACAAAAAAATCAAGTACTAATTAGGCAGACTTACCAATGCAGTTATTCAACTTAAAAAGCTAAGGGTTGAAATATAACTAATACAAAACAGCAGCATAACAAACTTTTACATAGAAATTAGACATATTTTCTCCATCCTTGAACAATTTTCTCTTATAATCTGTGAAGTACTGTCAGCTTTTGTTAATGTATCTAATTACACATCTGGGGACTAAAAAAAAATACAGCATAGTATGGACAATAATTACTTACTTGGTGTACGTCACTTTCAACTCTGCGAGCCAACATCCGTGGAATTTTGAAAACAACATTAGCTCCATCTAAAACATACTGGCCAACATGACCTTCAAGTACATAATTCACAGCTTCCTTTTCCTTTGTCAGAGATGTAAGGATTTCCATTATAAGTGTCCACATACTGCGGACCTTAACAAGCAAGAAGGACAAAAATGCTACCTTAAAATGTTTGCCACCTATAATGACAGAGTATCAAAACAGCATAAAGGCAGATGAAGGTGCTTAGCATAATCACGGTAGACAAGTGGAAATAACAGTATCCGAAAGTAAGTGTTGGAGAATGTGAGAAGAAACACAGTACAATGCAACAGCAGAAAAAAAATGCTCACCTTTTGAATTCTCTCAGTTTTGTCATTTTTGTTTTCGTCATTTTGTTTCATCCTATATGCACATGCAAAACAAAAAGTTCAAGTGGACTACAATGAAATTATAGTTCATATTTCAACAAATTGAGTAAGAAATTGATTTTTTATATGCTAACTTAGTTACAAGGAAAAACACTTACTTGGAAGACTGTATCTGCAGGACTTCATATTCAGACTTTATCCGCTTTATTTCTTTAATTAAAAGCCTAGGAAAAAAGTTAAGTTACAACAGACTTTTAAAAAAATTGAAGTTTCTACACTGCTGTTCTCAGAATTCCTTACAATCACTAAACAATCGTGCTTATTGTTTCCAAATTTGCATACCAAGGCAGTTTTGGAACAATGCAAAAAAAAAAA
>VYZM01006412.1:46937-98695 GCA_013398915.1 Dromas ardeola | reverse complement strand
CCGAGGGGCCCACGAAGAGGTCGGGCTGGGAGGGAGAGAATGAGCAGCAGCAGCAGCTCACCGAAGCCCACCCCAAGGAGGCCACGAGCAGCATGAGCTGGATGGTGGAGGGCAGCTGGGCCTGGCGACCGGCAAAGAGCCCTTGCAATTAAAATTGCTTTGTAATTGGGTTGCAAAATTTGACGCGAAAACCAAGTAAAACTCGCACCGGCAGCAGGCTCTGTGGTTCACGCTTTTATTGCAAGGCATTTCAGTGACTAGACCTCAGAAGTTCTTCACGCCAGCCAAGTGTTAGATGAGAGAGCTGAGGTGCCGGGCTCGCCTCACAGCTAGGCCAACTGCCAGGCAGCGCTTCTGTGGCTGTACAGAAGGTAGCACTGTGCTACATCTCCAGACCTGCTGCGGGCACCCCATTGACACGGAGGAGAGCTCTGCGGGAGGAGTTCGGCCTGAGCCCCGGAAAGAAACGTCGCGAGGCAGCCCCCAGTCCAGTTCCCGCTCACCCCAACTCCTACAGAAAGTCACTGCATGCAAGCAAATGCGGATTCGACATTCCGTAGCAATTATTTGATTGAGATTTTATTTAAACATAACAAGGATCATCACTGTTACCAGAAGTATCCCTGCCTTCAATTCTCTTTCTTACTTTTAAATTGTCCCACACCTGTTTGTATCTCTGTGCTCTCCATTTTTCCTTACTTCTTACAGTCTCTTCCCCTTTCTTTTTTAACTGTCATCCTTATTCCCAGAAAACTTTCTTTTTTAAGCATTTACCCTTTTTTTATTCTCAGGCCCCACAACTGATAGCATCAGGATGAGCAAAACTTTTGCACGCAGAAGGCATATAGAGAGAAAGGGAGTCCTTTTGTGCATAAAGCACCCGTGCCAAAGGGAATCTCTAAGCTTCTACGCTTTAGGTACAGAGCCTAACGAAAAGAACCTGAGAGAAACTGAGACAGACAAAGTCTCTTACCCATTCCACCAGCAGAGAGGTAGATGCAGAAGTGGTTTTCATGTAGACTGAAAAGGGAAATTTTGTGGGTAAATCCTCATCAACTCCTTTTGTTGGCAGCCCTTTATGCAAAGCACTGGAGTGTTCTCACGGCTACTGCCAGCAGGAGAACAAATCACTAATAAAGGTTAGATCAATTGGATACACTGGTTAGGCTATACCTCGTTTGTAGAATGGGAGCTTGACACCCATGCTAATGAATTAATGTCGCATGCATTCCTTAGGTGGAAAAAAAATCAGAATTTCGACGCAGCTAAGTCAAACAGTAGAGATTAAAAAAAATATCCCCAAAATCCCTAAGCTAGGCAGGTTCATCTTTAAAAAGGAGAAATAGAAGTTAAACATGGCAAAAGTACATTGTATCAAAAAGACATTTTTATGTTTCTCTTTACTCAGCTCTTTGCCCTGTAGTGTAAGGGCCATTTGTGCGTGAAAAGTCTTGTTGATCATCTTCATCCAAATCCAAAATGTCGGGGATATCATCTGACTCCGAAGACAGGTCTGTAATAGTGAAATCTGGAACCTGCATAGGAATGAAATTTCAATCAATTTAAAAGTAAAACTAAATAAATCTGTGCAGTACTCCTCACTGAAGTCAGGAGACAAAGATGCTCAGCATCTCTAGAAATCAGACCCAAAATACTGAATACAGAGTGAAATATGCTCAGTCACATATGGAACACGTGGCATTAAGACAGGCCAAATACTATGCAAGATGTAGATCAGTTGCTTAGGAAACAGGATTTTATAGTAAAGATGGAACACAGCTGAACTTAGTGGAGTGTATTTAGTGAAACCGGTCACTAGAAAATGAAGGAAGTAAGTTCTTTAACTTATTTTGCCTTTCTTCTTTCCTATAGGAAAGCCTGTAGCCTATAGGCTATAGAACGGAACCTGCCCTGAGGAGCTTGATACGGATTGCTCTGGACTGCTCTGCCTGCCTACCACATCAAACCTTTCCTGAGGGAGCAAGTGTCTGGAACTGCAGTCCCACTGCATGTATAGTATTCTGTACTGTTAAGCAGCACACGGTTTCAGGAATTGCCAGAGACATTAGTGGATACATGGATGTTACACACTTCTAAAAATGTTGACTAAGACACTTAGGAGCTTAAGTCCCAACCTTTAAGTCCCCTTAGTAGGACTTAGATTACTTAGGCACTTCTGAAAAATGGATATAACTAAGCAATTTACTCATAACCAGAAGTTTTTTGCCCCAAGTAAAAAGAACTTTTATCTGTACTTTGATTCATGGTTAGCTTTAATATTGGTGATGTGACACACTCGGAGCCAGGCACCGTATCAGCACGTAACGATTGCTGCATGCTGACGGGATTCGGTTCCGCATGTACAAAGAAGCAGCAACTTGAAGAGGCTTCTGGGCATTTGTGTAACTCAAGCTCAGTGCTGACTGAAGAAGCAGTTTTAATCCACTCTCTAGCTGCAAAACACCTTGCTTATGACTTACTTTTATGAAAGGTAGTACGCAAGACAAATCTGTGCTTTGCCTGCTATGAAGATGTGTCAGAAGAACAGAGAACATATCAAAGGATAAAGGGATTACTGTTTCAGCTATCGGGTTGTAGATGGCACTGAAGCACTGAACATGAATAACTTAGTTTCTTAGGGAGTTGGTAGCCATAGGGCACCAGGGACTTATAAATATTAATTAAAATATTAATTAAAACTGAGCTTCAGAAGAATTCAGGCATCATGCCACTTATCAGGTGCTAGTGTGAATACAATGAAATGCAGACCACTTTGAGAACCTGAACTTGACCAAAATGAGATCAGTAATCTGTCTCCTAAAAAAAAATCACAAGGTTAGGAAACACATCTTTCTACCAGCAAAAATTATCTTGTATCTTTCTACTTATGGCAGTTTACCTAAAACTCTAATTACTGCAATTGGAGAAATCAAGTTTTCCCATTATCAGCACATAACCCTGTATTTCATATTGCAATACAAATGGGGGTACCTTAACAAGACTAAGGCCAAGTAGTCCATATGCAAACTCATTTTAAAATGTGCCCAAATCGGTGGTTTAAACAAGTTATTTTATTCTGTATTTACACTGAGCAGGGCACATAACCATATTCAGTAACTGTGTCTGGTAATTTTCACTATATCGTAGGTTTAAGACACTCTTACTACTTATATCCTTGTTCTGGCTAACAACAGGATAATCGCTCGAATTTTAAGTTTGTGCTTTCTTCATCTCCTTAATGCAAACATCACAAGCAGCTGACTCCTTTAATGTACTAGTAAGATGTTCAGAGCCATGACAGAATTTCAAATTGGACTGTATCTGTCAGCATCAGAGTAGAACAGGGTTCATGAACAGGCTGCCCAGAGAAGTGGTTGAGGCACCATCCCTGGAGGTATTTAAAAGATGGGTAGACGTGGTGCTGAGGGACATGGTTTAGATTAGTGATGTTTTTTGTCAGAGTTAGGTTGATGGTTGGACTCAATGATCTGAAAGGTCCCTTCCAACCTAGGCGATTCTATGATTTATCTCAGTTTTGAACATGTTAAATTTTATTAGAATAACATATTCTGACATCTGCAACAGTCTGACTAAAACAATGCAAAGCCCTTGGTGTAATGGGCTTGCTTAGGTAAAGGACCTTCAGTTCCATGTCACTTTTCACAGTTGGAAGTTGAATCAAAGCAGTAAGTCAATTCTTGCAACAAAGAATAGGGCCAGATAGGACACTTCATGCTATTTCTCTGTGAGATGCAGTTATATCATTTACACAGAATAGTGCAAAACTTGCAAATATTTGCATAGAAGAGTGCAAAATATACTTCAGTGTTATGTTAATGTCAATACCAACTTAACTTTAAATTAATCCATTTTTTCTTGCTTAATATATTTTCAGAACTGAGACACTAGCAATTTGAGAGATGGTTCTTATTTTGTGTACTTTCAGAACAAGCACTTATTTTTAGTCATCAGAGGCTGTATTATCCAAAAGAAATAGTATTTCCATCTTGTTACGCCGAGAAATACATTTAACAAAATACTGTGCACAGTACCTCCAGCAAGCTGTTGCATGTAGGACTTTCTGATCAGGCAAATGACTAACAGATCATGCCTAAGAAATGTTAGGTTCTATTTTCTCTTTTTAATTACATGGCTTAGATAAGTTTTTGGGTAGTTTTTTTGGTGGGTTTGGGTTGTTTGGGTTTGTTTGTTTGGTTGGTTTTAATAAAGAGAAATAATCCATCAGTTGTTTCCAAATCATTTCACCTGTTTTACTAGCTATATAATATTGCTGTAAGTTGCAGTTTGGAAAAGATTATTGCAAAAAAGTCATCTTAAGGAATGGGAGAGGTTTCAAAAACTTTCCGCCTTTCTTGAGGGAAACTAGCTACATCCCTGCAACTCTAGTCCTTACACAAATCTTGCATTTGGATTTGACCAATGTTGACAGATACTAGTTGTTTAGCTTAAATAAGTAAGATTTAATTAGAATAAATTACTTAGGGTTATAATATCGAGTGATTTATGCTATTTGTAAAGTTTAATTTATGCTTTACTTATCATGAGTAGCTAGATTTGCTGAAGCCTTTAGTCTTCAACAGAGTTATTTTTCTTAGTCATTTTCCTAGCAGCTGGTACAGTGTTGTGTTTAGTCTTTGAGTGTAAGAAAAACGTTGATAACACACTGATGTTTTGTTAGTGTTTTCCCCAAGTCTGGGACTTTTCAGTTCCCCATGTTCTGACAATGAGTGCAGGTGCACAAGAAGCATAAACCAGAAGGTAAGGAGGCTACAACCCTCAGCAGAGACTGCAAATCAACAAGATAAAAGCAGGCAACGGCCGGCCTGCCTGCGTGGACACAGAAAAAGAATCCAATGAGGTGTTATAAGACCCCAGACGAAAAATCACCGTTGGACTAAAAGACGTGTGAAGAGCGTGCGGGGCACATCTATAGATTGCAACGGCAGTCTATACATGGGATTTCTTTGTTCGAGATCCCTCCCTTTTCGGAAGCACCCAGCCCAGGCTGACCCTGCTGCTATACCTTTCAATTAAAGGACTTATTTTTATAAAATCTGACGCCCTGAGACTCTGCTGTGGGAAACCCAGGGTCGAGCATGAAGAAGGAGGGAGCATGCCCAAGACTAAGTGCATGTGAGGAGTGAAAAGTAGCACCCGGCAGCTCACTGGGGTCACCGGCGGCAAAGGGACCCTGGTCCGAGCAGGGAAAGACATGGGTGGTGTGTGAATGCTCAGGCTGCAGCTTCTCCTTTAATAACCAATGTGTATGCTGCTATAAATATGATGTTTGCAAAACTTTTATATCATATGGAGCTATTTATGAATGCTTGTATTTAAAACTTTTGAGGCAAAGGATTATTAGCAATGGTAGAAAAATAGTTCTCTGTTACATGAGCCTGGAAAGGGGAGGCTTCAACTAGCATGAACGGTTTTCCAGTGATCTCTTAAAGAGAAACAATAATTTTCTGAATTATAAATAAACCCTAAATAACCTTACCAGTGATAATTACTTCATTAGTATTCTAACCTTTACCATCCCAGGTTTTGTGTGACTAGCAGCCTTTGACACTGTTCCATTTCCATCTAATTTATCCACCTTGCTGCAAATAGAATCAACTCTTTCCTATAATTTTCAACATACCTGGTCTTACCTTTTTTTAAAGGTCCCAAAGAGCCTTCACAGCTTTCTAGTCTAAGCTACATCCTCAAAAGTGGTTTTGGGCTAAGAGTGAGCAACCAAGTTTCTGTGCAGTGTAGCTGAGCTGTGTGATGTTTGCAATTATAAACAAGTAAAACGGCAGAAAATATTTATGCTCTGTTAGTATCTTAGGTTTTCCTCCTTCTGTTTGAGAGTTTTCAGCAGTTACTAGCATGTGATAATATCTTAGGTTTTCCTCCTTCTGTTTGAGAGTTTTCAGCAGTTATTAGCATGTACTTCAGCTTCAGTCCACTGTGGCAAAAAAACCAAAGATGGCTTTTGGAAGGCGTCCGTGTCATTCCTGCCTCCAGCCAGCATTTTAATAGTCACTGTCTCTAACTGTGCTAGAGAAAAATACCAAGTTTTGTCTGTAGACTTGTAACTAGAATAGAGTCTAGCAATATGCTGTACTAGATTACCAGCAAGAACATACCCATGCAAGCTGCAGTTGCAATTCAATTATGGATGCAATGCGTCCAGTGCTGTCCTTATTAGAATAGTCTAGTAATTTCAATCCAGAGACCTTTATTCAATCTAATAAACCAGGAACATACTGATTTGCTGCTATTCAGCCCTCTTTTCCTCCAAGAAAGGGTTCCTAATTCTATTAGAGGGGGTGGATAGAAACTTACACACTTTCAGGGGGCGGGAGGGGCAAGATCCAGTGAAACAGCCACACGCCACAAGAGCGTGATACAGGAACCTGCATACAGCATCTTGGTGTAACAGGCTATTAGCCCAACCATCAGGCAAGCATTCAACCAGGCATTCCTCTAGTTGCCACCACTGGTTGTAGGTCAGGTGGCAGAAGTCAAAATAACTTTTACACAGAAGCCACCCAACAGTGTGCGGTGAGAAGAAATGATCTGAAGGTCTAGGCAGGTAGTATTTTTCCTTGCTTTCTACCTCACCTGCTTGCTGACACTTAGTAAAGCTGGGCAGCCATCTAAGAGAGTATGAAACAATAGCGCAGCTTAAGACAGAACAGACCGCTGTGTTGCTCTTGCATTAATACTAGATGGTGCTGTTTATTTCTCAGTCCTCCACATGAAGGCCCACAGCCTTCAGATTTTAAACTACATGTAAGAACGGTAATTCCATTCTTTGAACTGCCAGCTGCGCCCAAACCTGATTAGTCCCATTCTATTGTGAGCACCTCTACAACAGTGGATGCACTCTACAAATTTTATTACAAATTGAGATTAAAAAAAAGGATATTCTCTGGCTGGAGTTAATCAATACTTAAAGTAAACACAATTAATCGCTGAAAGAATTCCAGAAGTCTTAACTCAGGCCCTAGCTGGAAAAGATTATCTCACCATCTCACGTTAAACAGGCCCCTTACAGAAGGTAAGTATTTAAAGCTGGAAGTTACAGAATCTTTATCTGTACTCCTCTATTGTTACAATCTAGTTTAATATTGTGCTTAAAACACAGTCTTCTTAACACTTCTAGACCAACCCTGATTCAACAGCTGAGCAAGCCCCCTCCCATTAGAAGGCTAAACTATGTGCAATTTGCTTTAGGGCCAACATTGTACCAGGTGGAAGCATTGTTCCATGTAGCAACGAGTCACTAGGCTTCCTTTGAACTCCCATTTTTGCTTCACGCTATTTGGTGACCTCTGTGAAAATGGTGGCCGGCGTTGCTACACTAAAAAATTGCAACTCAAAAGTTGCACAAGGCGTGCATTAAGAACACAGATACAACTTACCTGGGCAGCACTAAACCAAGAAAGCTTATTTCTTAGTGACTCTAATTTTCTTCCAGGGGAGGGATTCACGGGATTTATTGAGGAACAATTCCACCCACATAGCGGAGTGTTAACGTACATTAGCCACTCAAGTTCAAAAGAGGGTAAATAACAGTTAAACAGGTTAAAACGTGTTTGTAGCTGAGGATTATATGCTTTTTAGAAGAAGCCAGCAGCCAAAGCAGGCAGCCATCAGTCTCACACAAACAGGACACCTACTACAAAGGCAGGACAGGGATTTTTGTCTGTATCCTTCTCAATATTAGAACACCCATCAGCTCACAGCCTAGGTCATCACTATACGCAGCAGCAAGCACCAAAAAAGCAGTAGTACAGCAAAGACTGAATGGAAAGATGCACAAGAACTCAGAGGCAGGAAGGAAATGCTGCAGCAGTATCTTACCTATCTATACATACACACACAAATACATTTTCAATACGTGTCTACTTTGTTTGCGTTTCAAGCTTGCTTTCTGCTGGACCCAGTTTGAAAGAGTCACAGAACAGCAAGTTACATTTGTTTTAAACACAACTGAAATGGAGACAGACTTTGACTACTGAAGCATTTATTACTAACATACAAAATGAATTACAAAAAGATAGCCACAAAAAAAAAAAACCCCAACAAGCCACACAACAGCAGGCACCTGGGTACAAACAGCATGAATCTTTATACTGCATACAAAAATAAATGTATTGATAATGATTTGATTGGTCACTGAAACAGGGTCCCCAAGGAAGTGGTCACAGCACCAAGCCTGTCAGAGTTTGAGGAGCAAACAATGCTTAGTCATATAGTTTAATTTTAGGCAGTCCTGCCAGGAGCAGGGAGTTGGATTTGATGATTCTTATGGGTTCCCTTCCAACTTGAGATATTCTGTGATTCTATGGTCAGGTTACTGTGTTATACAATATTTAAGTTTATACAGTTAATGTTAGCACTGTCACAGCATTTAAGTAACTCCAGCTGACTCATTCAGAAACCCCACTTTCAGCTTTGGAATTCTGCACTCACAGAACTTTTGTCATGAATTGTGTAGCAGCGGAATTTGAGACAGTCAGATCCGTAATAATCAGATACGTGGTCTGCACCAAAAATGGAATTTAAGCATACCTAGCTGCAGGGCTTTTAAAGGCATTTCACAGCATGTAAGGCTTTTATATCATTCTGGTACAGGCTAGGCAACAAATAAAATGCTTTTAGCTATGGCAGGTTTCATTTAGGCTAATGGTATTAATACGCATGGTGAGATTTCTTAACTTGACAGACAAACAAGGCATCTTGACAACTGTAAGCTGCCAATATTTAGGCATTTGAGACAGTTTGAGTTTTAGAGTGCCTCAACTATACAGGACAATACAGCCCTGAGTGTCCTTTCTCTGTATTATTCTCCCACTCTTATGTTTATGGATTTTTCTCCAAGGCTTTTTAACAGCTACACTTGCTAAGGCCACTTGTTTGGTCAGTCAGTCAGAGTACACGCATGCTATGCAGTTTACTCAGTAGCACATTCAGGCTGTTTGTCTTTCTGGCTGGAGTTTCTCTCCCCTTCACCATTGCTCTCAGCATGCTGAATGCCAGGCAGTTGTGGGTAAAAGGGACCTACCAGCCAGTTGAGCGGCGTGTTGTTAACAAGATAATCCATCACATCATCCAGAGACTCCTTCATTTTCTTCAGCTGACCTTTGCTACTGGTAAGAAAGCTGTCTGATAATTCTTGGAAGGAGGACGCAGACCGAAAACTCTGGTAGACATCATCTGCCATTGACCCAACACTGTAAACCCGATCCTGCACATGCTGTGGCAGCCCCTGTAGGCTTGAGACCAGTGTGAGGCACGTGGTCTGAAGCTGCTGCGTGAGGTTCCGTGCAATAACTAGAGTTCTTGACTCAATGTGCTGGAAACAAGTAGCATAACAGGACATTAGCATCTTTTTATGACTGTAGCAGCTTTATGTTACTCAAGATACATAAAGAAGCAAAGTAAAGGGGATGCAAGTGAAATAAAGCTGTAGCTTAGTCTTAAGTCTGAAGAGTCAGAGACTTGAAAAGTACTTGATATTTCTTCAATGCTCAAGTACTTTGTGGAACAGAAACATCCATAGCTTCTACCCAGCGACAGATAAGCAAGCTCTTGTTTCAACTCTGTGTAACAAGCCACAGCAGGTAAAGATATTCTAATCAATGAACTACAGTTTAAAGCTACATATAAGACTCAGTGAGTCTGTGCCTAAGACTGCTGTATGCTGAGAAACTGTTATTTCTGGTCTGGCCATATCAGATAAGTCCTAGCTGATCTAGATATGGACATGCCAACACAGGCTCACATGCTAATCAGGATGTGCATCCTCTTGAAAGGGGAATGAACCCCAAAGTATGTGCAGGAAGTAGGCTCATTTAAGAGTTTGGGCATCCCCTACTTTTCATAGTAGTCACTAGTCAGCTGCCCTGAACTTCAGTATTCAGATTCCACATTTGCACTTAAGTTTCTCTGCTGTTAAGATGCTGCACGCTCTGGGGACTATTAGTTTGCCATTACCTTGACAGTACACAATCCATTTAATCCTGGTTTACGTTTACATCTATTTACCTCAGCGCTATGCAGTTCATCACCATCATTTTGGCCTGTATTTTTCTTCCATTCTACCCAGGACTGATAAAGCTTTTCCTGAGCATCAAGAAGTTTCTGATTGGCACTATTCACGCTCTTTCTGGCATACTCGATCTGAAATACAGCCAAATAAGGAAGTAAGCAGAGTCCAAACAATTACATTAGGGCTTTGTAGCCTCCTTTTTAAATACTTTAAGAGTACAGTATAAAAGACTTCAGAAAATACAAGAACGTGTTTCCTTCTCTTCAAGAGAAAACTGGAAGCAGTTTTGAAGTGTTATGTAGTGTATCCCTCTACCTCAACTAATTCTCCCTCCCCAACTAGCATCCTACACAAGGATTTGAAAGTGTATAGAATGCCATGACTCTTTATGCACAGTTTGTCCTGTACATAAAGGTACATTGTTAGGATAAGACAACTGAAGTACTCAGGTATGCTCAGAGAGACCCACAGCAAGAAGAGCAAGCCCATGAAGAATTCAACATTTAATTTTTAAAAAGGACTGAAGTATTTCTAAACTGCAAGACATTTTCTTCACCGAATGAAGACTGTGTCAAACCCAGCACTCTAAAACAGGAATATAATTTTAAACATGTCACTTCTATTTCTGTAGTGCTTAGAAATACAGGCAAATTCCTGGTTAGTTTACAGCTCGGCCTGATTTATGACCTCTCCTGAATGGTGGTGGAAATGCTTTTTATTTAGAAAATGCATTCAGTTCGAGAGAGCAATTCCAGTTTTCCTATGCCTCTTTTGGCTGTTTTCTGCACTCAAATTATGGCAATGTTTGCTTTTTATACCTCAAGTGAAAGCTTAGACTTACCAGACTAACAGTGTGGTGGAGCTGAGAGATTGTCTCCTGGCTTTTCTGTTTAGCATCTCTAACTTTGTTTAAGGCTTGTTGGTAGGCACGTGTGCGGACCTTTGAAGACAGGGATCCTAGTCTAACGTAGTAGCTTGGCTTTTGAACTCCAACTTCAAAACCTTCAACTTTTGCAGCTTCTTTCTCTAGATATGTAGAAAGGAAGAAGATTGACCAGTGGAAGAAAAAGAGGTCTGAAGCTATTTTATTTGCTTAATAATGGCCGAATACTGGACTTTAGTAGTCCTTTAGCACCAGGATACATTGATAGATCACCACATGTGGAAATCCTTACTTTTGCTCTGCTTTCCCTGTGAAGACGATGCCATTACCACCAGATTCCTTGCCGCAACAAATTCTCAGTAAGTGACTAATAGCATGCTAAACTTTGAAATCTTAGGTAACTGATATAAAGGATTGATTGCGCATATATAATCCTTTAGATAAAAACTGTTGACCAAGTCTGGGACTAGGACTGGATCCAGCCACACCTAGACTCCTCTCTAAGAAGGAGTTTAGAAAGCAAGGGGGTCCTTTCTGAACCCCATGACTCAACGGGAGGGTCTCCCTGACAGCTTGTCTGACTCTGTCCTCTGTGCAGTAAATAATCAAGTGTACCCTGTCATCGAATCTCGTAAACCACTATCGCATTCGCTGATAACTTTGTTAAATCATTGTTTGATATTAATAAACATTCACTACTTCTCTCTTACAAGTGAAGTTAATCACTCCACCCGCAACACTTACCTAGTTCTGCTTCCGTAAGTGGGAGATACTGGTCAACAAGGGTCTCCGATTTAGTGAGAGCACTGTCCACTCCACTGCTTACCATTTGCACCACCCGACTTCCCAGGACACTATTAATGCTGCCATTGACAACCGACTTGGTCATTTCTACGCTGTCTTGCACTGCTTCTTTAGTTTTGCCCACAACTCCAGTGATGGTGTGAGCAACAGT
This sequence comes from Dromas ardeola, assembly GCA_013398915.1. Taxonomy (NCBI): domain Eukaryota; kingdom Metazoa; phylum Chordata; class Aves; order Charadriiformes; family Dromadidae; genus Dromas; species Dromas ardeola. The sequence goes on along the minus strand of VYZM01006412.1, from coordinate 86,791 downwards.
TTCCTTGGCACCAGTCACAGTGGTTGTTACAGCTTCTCTGGCTCCGACAACTACATCCTTGGCATTGGCAACAACCTGCCATAGGAAACAGGTTGATTCACTAGAAATATTTTCTAGGGAGAGATACATAATCTGGGAAATACACATTTGTGCTAAAGCTTATACAAGTGCTGGTTATCTAGGAGAAATTCTGCCCTGAAAACAGATGTACAAGACAAAACAAAATATGACTGCCACACAGCCTTCAGCTCAAAACACTTCAGTGAATGTAATTCAGACACTATTTGCTTCACACTGAGCAGGAAAGAGACAAGGACTCAAAAAGATACCCACCAGTGAACATCAGCTATAAATAGAGGTGTCAAGTAGTGAATAAAAAAAAAACAAAAGAGGCTTAATGGCCTCCCAAAGGCAACAAACAATTCTATAGGAACACCTTTTACTTCCTCATTGCTTCTAAGCCATGCTTCAGGCATGGCTTATTGAAATCTGTCTCCCTGTATTTTTAGTGATACTAGAAAAGAGGAGGGGTGTATAGTTCTTCTGCTTAGCTAATGTACATGGAAATAACTTACCTTGTCAGTGGGTTGATTCAGTATAGGCAGTCTCTCTTCAATTTTGTCTAGACCTATACACGCATAGTTGTTGGCAACTACAACTATAAAAGAAATTACAATAGTTGGTTTTGTTTTTTTTTTTTCCCTTAGTATAAAGTAACTCCAATTAAAAATTCCTCTTGAAAGAGAGCTCATGCAACAATGCTCTCAAAGTAGTTTTCTCCCCTTTTCAGTGAGATCCATGGAAGGAAAGCCCAAGAACAAGGCAGGTTTACACTGCCAGGAAAAAAGCTCACTTGCAGGCAAAGAAAATCCATTTGATGCTTTAACAAGCAACTGTTAGAACAAGGTAAAGCACCTGGCCTTCTGCCACACTTCATGAAATCAGGCTCTTGGTTACAACAGCTTTATGACACAGCTGCCAAACTTAACCACAAGTTGTTCTCGGTGAGAGAAAGTACAAAACAGTATTTGAAGCCAGATGAAAGGGGAGGAAGGTGTTGAGCAAGAGACTACGTAACTGTCTCACATATCAAGAGGAGTCAGTCAGTTTGGTATTACAAAAGCTGGAATCTGCTTTCACTCTGGATTTTTTTATGTTAAATCGTAACCATCTGTAATCAGTTACTCAACAAGCCAGGCAACAGGTTCAGTCAGCTACTTGAGAGAGCGCTCTAGATCAGCATGACCATGCTAAACTCTAAGTGCATCTGGATATATAAAGCAATCAGCTGAATTAAAAGTTATCAACAGCTCCATCTTTGCCTTACTTTGTGGTTCCAGTTTCTGGATGATAGGCATAGCACTTGTCATGGCTACCGAAGTAATTGTCTTCACTCCTTTCTCTGCTATCTCACATACTGACTTCAGGTAAGGATGGTTATCCTTTGTGGTGATGTAAGCTGTGGACACCATATCATAGGTGGAGCTCACCAAGGGAAGGTTGACAACCCTTGATACAATGTTCTGTTTAAAAGAGAAAGAGGTTAGTTACCTGCTATTTTTCTGAACTAGATATAGAAATCTATGGGGCTACTCAGACATACCTGCTGTGGATCAATTGCTGCCAATGCCATTTTTCAGGTCGTGAATCTTACACAGCCTGTGAAAGAAGCATATCTGAGTTACAGCATTCTTATATCCACTTGGTTGAATCACCAGACTTTGAAACCACCAACCCTTTTGTAATCAGCCTCACTGATCAAGGAGATTAGGATGTTCACATTCTTGCACACAGGAATTATATTTCCTAGTTACAATTTAGAAATCCAAAACTTTGTTTCCCAATTACTTTGTTTGGCTTAGGCAACACAAGTAGGGCACACGCAAGATACAGGCTTTGAGGTACAGCAGTTCATTGCAAAATTACTACAGAGTTACTTACTAGTGGATTAATCATTTTTCTGGAAGAAATAGACACACTTGGGCTTATTTGTTGAGCGAAGACAAAGAAATGCCAGCCAACAACTCTAAAACTCTATTTTAGGATGTCTAACACAGATGAAGAAACCATCACCAATATCTTTAATCAGATTAGATCTTCTGTTAGGACAAGGGAGTCAAGTTTGAAATTTGAGTCATCATTGCTGTCCAAATCTTGACAACACCTGGAAGGCTGAGGTGAAGTAGTCATTTCAGTAACCCTAGCTCAATTCTCACAAGTCATTCCACTAAACTCAAGGAGTTCATTAAGTCTTGTGCTGTGCCTGATGCCCACATAAGTGCTCCCCCTGCTGAGCTTGCTCAAAAGTTAGCATGCCTGTTACACAGAGCATAGGACTTTCCCACTGCAGAAAGTAACTCTCCTTTATGCTAATTTAGACTTAATTATTACCCATCCCACGCTGAAACAGACTGCAGACAACAGTCACTCAACAAGCCTACACTACTCAATTACTTTTCAACCTGCATTCCCATGGAGAAAATACTAACAGCTCTCCCCGTATCAATCCTCTGAAAGGCGAGGGGTGTTGCAGTACCACATAAGGAGAACACACAGAAGTACACTGCCATCCTATGAACACATGCAGACTGAACTAAGTCTGCAAGAAGCACTTTTTGTATTGATGGTTTTATATGACACTGAAGTGTGAAGTCCATACAGGCAGGCAACAGAAAGGCAAGCTAGAAGTCAGTCCTTGAAAGGACGGCAGTTTTCAAGGCTTTCTGCCGGGTTTGTCAGAAAGCCAACAGCAGTTTTCTGTCCTATATGCATGACAGTACCAAAAGGAGCGTGTTAATATCCTGCCTAGGATTAAGTAAAACTTTTCCCTGTTACTCAATGGGGAACAAGGACAAAGGTGTGCTGTTAACATTTTACAGGTGTTATTTGCCCACATTAATACAGATGTGCCATAAGATAATACCTGCAATAAGATTAACCACTGTACATGGAACATACAAAGGTAACAGACAAGGGTTACAGCAGTGAGAGAGAAGTTTTCCATCCATCTATCAAGTACTGAAATACCCCCAGAAACATGGCATGCTTCTCTCATAGCATTACAAGTCAGGTTACTTAGAATGCAACTGAACTAGATGATCTTTAAGGTCCCTTCTAACCCGAACCATTCTATGATTCTGTAAGTTCACTTTGAACTGCAAAGCACACTGTAAAACAGAAGAACATGCTAACAGTGTGGAATCTGGCCTTTGAACGAAGAAGGGCCCTTAGTTTAGGGAGTATTCAGTATTTGTAATGTGTCCCAAAAGATCCAGCCACACACGGCACGGATTTGAATTTTAGTCACTAAAATAGGAGTTAGTCTGTGAATTTATTCCTGCTTTTAAAGGCACGGAAGATAACTAGGATCTCGCGCGGCTTCAGAGATCCCTTGAATAGTTTCTGCTCTGGCAAAAGTCAGATCCACCTCAGCAGAGCTGGAGAGTGAGACGCCCGAAATCAAAGCCCACGGTACGAAGTTTCAGCGACGGCGAAAGACCCTGAACAGCAAAGTGAATAAAGCAAGTCACAGAATTTAACTTCTACTTTCCCCCATCTCCATAGAAAGAAGTTAAAGACCAGAGGGCGGCACGGCGAGCCACGCAGAGGAGCCGAGCGGCTTGCCCCGGCTGCCCGCCGTGCCCAAGGGAGGATGGCGACCCAGTTTCCAGGTGTCACCAAGGACCTCTCCGGGGATGGGGGTACAGTGCCCGGGAGCGCCTTAAGCAACCCACCGGGATGCGGAGCGGGAGGGCCGCAGGGCCGACGACGGAGGCGGCGGCCCCGCGGCAAGACACAGACGGAGCCGGACCCGCAGCCCCCGCCCGCTCCGCCGGGATCCACCATATTGCGGAGTCACCCCCGCGGCCGAGGAGAGCCGAGCCGAGCCGAGCCGAGCCGAAGCGCTCCGGGTACTCACCCGGAGAGGGAAGAACTGGAGCCGAAGCCGGTGCTGGGCCTAGAGCTAAAACTGCCGCCGCCGCCGCCGACTGGAGAGGCCCGGCCTCGCCCCGCTCTTTATGGGGAGCGGCCGCCGCCGGCCGCGCGACGCCCGCTCTCTCGCGAGAGGAGGGCGCGTCACCGCCGCCGCGCGCCACCCCCACCCCGATGGAGCCGGGGGGGGGCCGGAAAGCGGGGGGGAGGAGCGAGCGGCGTTGAGCAGGCCCTCATGCAGAAAAAAATAAATATTAGCAAAGGGAGCTCCAGTTCGACCGATCGCTCGGCAGATTCGCCTTTAGTACTTTAACACAAACACAAGGACCAGGAGGAGCGGTGGATCCAGGCCGTCAGGCGAGGTGTGTAGGCCCGCCATTAGCCCAGCCAGGGACAGAGGGGTACAAACAAAATGCACTCGCTCTTCTCTCATGCAAGTCCCGCAGCTCATCTAGTTGGGGGAAAAATGACAAGGCAAGAAATGTGGCTGTGTTGTCCTGAAATTAATCACCTGTCATCCTCTTAACCAGGAGTTGTTCTACCTGGGGCTGGAACGCAGAGCGAGCTGAAACTGGGGTCAACTGGTTGTGAGGCCGCCAGGCAGTTGCGCATCCCTAAGCGAGATTCCTGCTCGGAAAGGCAGAGGAGCCTCCAGTCTTCTCCTGCGGCGCTAGGGGAGCAGTTCAGCGTGCTCACAGATAATCATCCTCAGCAGATCTAAACACGTATTTGGTATGCTGTAACTTTCGTAACTCCAAAGGTGCACTTCATTTTTAACCTATAAACAAAGGACATCAAGGTTAGTTAGGCATATCAAACCAGCAGAGAAAAATAGTGGGCAAAGGCCCAAATACATATTTACAATTAGAGTTGTATTTAGCTCATTGTTGCAGTGACAGGGTGTCGGAACAGCCTGCCGAGAAAGATTCAGGCCTCAAGGGTACACAGGCACCACACGCTACAAACGTGTACAAACAAATTCTACATGAGCCAGTCATTTTTGCACAAATACTGTTCCTAAAGGAAATTTTAACTTCCTTCCCAGAAAACTTTGTTTTAATGGTTAAACTTGAGAACAAACCACCTTATCTCTAAGCCACAAAGACTCATTTATGCTGTTTCTGGTTTTTATACAAAAGTCCATCATACGATTCTGTTTTAACTTCTACTGCTTAAAACAAATAGACCTCTTTTTCTGCTCGATAATGGACAGCAAATTCCAGCAATACAGAGCAGTACAGTAAGAAATGTCATTAACTTCCCAGGACAGGGGAAGGAGACACCTTTACACATTGGATTGACCACCATAAAGAGTCTGAGGTCTACTATAAGGAAGAGAAGACTTCTTGCAAAGCCGTGGTACGAAAATATACATGCCATCTATTCTTATTATTTACTTATTATAGAATGTCCTTTGCGTACTGCTAGAGAGATTCTGACCCTCACTCCCACAGAACACCATCTTCCTGGAGTGGGGGAGAGGGTATCTTTTTTTTCCAGACCATTTCAAGAAGACCTTCCTAGAATGTTCATTCAGTTTGCTTCTGCAAAGGAATCACTTCTATTCTTGTTCCAGAGCAGAACAGATAGAAGACTATTCTGGAATAAACCAGTAATTTTCACTTCTCTGAACTGCTTTGTTATGCCTCCATTAGGATGCATACCAAACACTTCACAGGCACTCCACTGTTTTCCTTACTTTGTTATCTGAGACCTCCATTTGTTTCTCATTCAGAGTCATGTGGCTTCTCAAGTGTAAAACATTCAATGCACCCACGGCTACCACAAAATTAATTAATTCCTTTTGTCAGGGGTGTTTGTACTGAGAATTCTAGAGTATTCCAGGGATGTTAGTTACTAATGTGTATCACCGTTATTTGTAGTACCGGAACACCTGCGACTCACACAGCCCAGGGACACACTCTGCCAGAATGCAATAGTTAGAAATAGTATCAACCCCTCAACAGTCCTTGGCAGGCTAAGAATTCAGATTCTGAACATGTTTCTCTTCACAACCCGGTCCCCTTCTGTATTTGATGAACTCAGAGAGGATTATCTAAAATTCCTGAGAACCTTGTCTTGGTAACAAGGCAGCAGGGGAGGTGCGGGGATGGGGTGTTACCTCTTGGATGGACCAAATTCCTCAGATATCTTAAAACAGAGATAGGTGTGGTCCCAGTCAACACAGGGAGGAAGGCAGGACAGCATCAAGTAAGGCAGTAGTAACAGATGACACAAAGTTGTGCCACACCAGCCACTGCTAAAAGAGGAAGACAATAGCAGTATATGCCGCCTTTCTCTTCCATGTGGCAAAGGCAGGAGTTTAAAATCACGTAATGCATCTAATGAAAGAAGTTTAATTCTTTCAGTCTGAGTAACACATTAGCACATTCATGCATCCAAGTCCATTTAATTAACATTTTAAACAGAACTCAACCTACCTATCCTTAACTTCAGGAAAAAATTTAAAAGGTATGAAATCACGGATCAAATAATAAACATATTTATCCTCTGGTGCATCTGTTATAAACTCATTATCATATTGTCCATGACAGGGAATAGCTCAGGTTTCAGCCTCACAAGCTTTGTAACATACCTCTGCCCGAGATAGCAGAAACTGATAGAATTCAGGTCCTCCAGCTTTTCTTACCACCTTAGTACAGCAAAGAGGAGGGGCTGCGCTCCTCTTGCTGCAGTGTCAGGGCAAGAGAGCTGGTGGCTTCCTGGCAGCTGAGAGCCATGGGGAGTCCCCATGGGGTCCCACCACCCCATACAGGAGCGGGGCAGCCAGGGTTGGGGGGTGGGCAGCTGGGGGCAGCCCCAGCCCCGAGGACTGGGAACCTGGAGGGGACTGGAATGGACTGAGGCCAGGCTGGCACATCAGGCAGGGGCTGAGAGCCCTGGGGGGCTGACATGGCAGGAGGCCGTTAAGCCCTGTCACTGCCGTCGGGGCCCTGACAGACGGTTCCAGCTGGTTGGAGGTACTTCAGCTTCAGCTGTGAACCTCATGAGACCAGGGTATCAGCGGTTCACTAAAAAGGTGACAGGAAGGCAAAAGGGAAGAGCAGTGGTAACATCTGTAGGGACCTGAGTGGGCTGATACTATTCCTTTAGGAACACGTATAGCCTAATATTCTGAGCCAGAGCTGACTGACAGCTAGGGCGCTAGTGTATTGGCAAGACCTGCTACAAGTGTCTTCACTTGGTCTTGCAGCCAGTGGGTGGAGGGATGTCCTGGGGAGTCAAAAATGGGGGAGTGAGAGCTCTCCCAACAGATTAAAGCTACCTTTATTTAAAAGTAGGCATGCTTCCACATCAAGATGGTTAACCAGAGTTTTTTACTCAGTTTTTAGGATGACTGTTCAAAGCAGTGAAGTGCTGACATACTCTTAACCACATTAGGAGAAACTATCCATGCTCTTGTCCTGCAAAACAGAGAGCACAGAAGGGTGGCCCTTTGGAGTTGTTAAGAAATCATGTCCAGTCACAGCCTCAGCAAGCTGGCAGGGTCTAAAGGACTGCCTTCATCCACAGTCTGAGGTTGTCTGGAGCGAGCTAGAAGCACAGGAAAACTCTGACATGCCTTCTGTGCCTCAAGTTCTCACTGGTAGCACCACCACTGCAGTAGTTCCCAGCAGTCAGGATTGCCACAGGGACACGAAGAAAAAGAAGGTGTTCAGAGCTGTGAAAGATAGATAGTTCAGGATCCATAACATAAATAATCAAGTCAATTGATTATAACAGTTCCTCTGGCCCTAGAAGTTTATCATATTCAAAGCATGTGTTTCTTCTTTTCCATGTTTATAAAAGTTGCTTTGCCCTGTCAGATGCAAGTGAATCTATTGAACTGGGAATCAACACACTTGTGTTGGACACCCTGAAACTGTTATCTGTGAAAGAACACAACTGTAGAGGCTGTCTTCCCTCAGCTCTCGCTTTTTCCCTTTCTTTCCAATCCCATGGCAATCCATTTCTAGGCTTTGTAATCCTTCCTTGCAGCATTCTGTTTTTGGACTTGCAACTAACTCCTTATCCACTTAAAACTGTCTGTCTACCTTACCCTTTGGTTTTGGGGTTAAGCCATTTTTATATGGTCTGTATGAAAAGCTTTCCTCTGGTCTTGGTTAATCACATCAATAGTTTCCCTGGTGTGACTCACTTGGTTTTTCCCTCTCCAGGAAAGGATATCAGATTTCTGAGGCACCATCCTCCTTTTGTAAGTTTACACTAATTGTTTTTACAAAGAATAGCATCCTTATTGTGCTCTGCCCAAAAGTAAAGCACTCCCACCTTTTGTTTTTGAGCAGCATGATCTGCAGGTTTTCTCTATTACATGCTCCATTTCCTCTGGAATGTACTTATCTTTCGAAGGGTCTTATCTTGTGTTAGTTGTCCAAAGATCATTACCTCTTACCTCTTCAGCTGTAACTGAGCTAACCTGACATCTGATTCAAAAGAGAGGAATTGGGTAAAAAGTCGTTCTCCTCTGAACACTTGAAGACAGGCAAAGGCAAGCAGAAGTACTGTCTATTACAGGCAGACAGGTATTATTGCCCATATAGAGTATAAACCACCCCCACAACAGATGTCATATGTTTAATTAAGATAGAAGAAGAGGGAAAGAGACCAACTCACGCTGGCTTGAGAGGGACAGGGAGCCATTACACATATCTACATAATGTACAGGAAATCTTTATTCATTCGGCTGCTGTTGTCTATAACTCTGCCAGATGTCCTCGGAAAGCCAGGCAGCAACGTGCTGTCATGGTAACATGCAGCACCTTCAGAAAGGTCACAGCAGGCCTTTGTGTCTCATGTGACATATAATAAGGTCTACAGAATCATGGAATTTCAGAGTTGGAAGGGACCTATAGAGATCATCTAGTCCAACTTCCCTGCTCAAGCAGGATTGCCTAGAGCACATTACTCAGGACTGCATCCAGACGGGTCTTGAAAGTCTCCAGAGAAGGGGACTCCACAAACTCCCTGGGCAGCCTGTTCCAGTGCTCTGTCACCCTCACCGTAAAGAAGTTTTTTCTCATATTTGATCCGAACTTCCTGTGTTCCAGCTTGTGCCCATTACCCCTCGTCCTGTTACTGGGAACCACTGAAGAGTCTGGCTCCATCCTCCTTAAACCCACCCTTTAGATACTTGTAAACATCAATAAGGTCTACGGAATCATGGAATTTCAGAGTTGGAAGGGACCTCTAAAGATTATCTAGTCCAACTCCCCTGCTAAAGTAGGATTGCCTAGAGCACATTACTCAGGACTGCATCCAGACGGGGGGGGTGTGTGTGTGTGTGTGTGTGTGTGTATACACAGGTTATATATAAGATATATATGTTATAACTCCTGTCAGCCCACATATAGCCCTGTGGTTTTCAGGCTTTACATGGTCAAACACACTAGATGAGGCCATGACAGAAGTAATCAATAAGGCAGTCTATTTTAAAAGCCAGACTACTTCATAATGACATACCAGCAGAAAGAAAAATGAATATCCTAGGTATTTGGCAAATATCTAAGTACCGTCAGTTAAACAATACAGCAAGTTTTGTATTGATGTTAACATGATCCCATAATTGTTTAATTGTGTTGCATTAATACCCAGGAGATGCAGTTATGGGTGAGGATTTTGATATGGTAGGTACAACACAAACACATGACAAAATTATCCGGTCCCTGTTCTAGAACTAAGGAACAGGTCGATTATTGCTAGGGGATAAAGGACAGCAAATGGAGGATGTAATAGAGAAAACCTGCAGATCGTGCTGCTCAGAAACAAAAGGTGGGAGTGCTTTACTTTAGGGCAGAGCAGAATAAGGATGCTGTTCTTTGTAAAGGATACAAAAATAATAGAATACTTCCTATGGTAGTATCATATTCAATGCAACTGAGAGCAGAGACATGTAACCAACTGAGGTGTCTGGGGGGACATATCTGAAGTCATAATTTATAGCTGCTTAAAAGCTGCAACAGAAACCATTCTGCTAACCAGAAGCCAGAGAATTTTGTTCTTAAGCACTTCTAACAAGGACATGCCTTCTTCACATGCAGCACACGTGCTTAGAAGTGGGCACAGAGCAAGGGAATGAGGGTTAGTACTGCTAAGTCTCCTATTGAAAAAATCCCAGCTGTCAGTTTTCAGACTGCTTTGCACTTTTCTTAAGAATACAGTATTACAAAAATGTTACTATGTATTTATATAAAGTTATGGCGTATTCCTCTTTGAGAATGTAATGCTGTTCCATCAACTTCAGTCAGTGCTGTAGCAGTTCCTAGTTATCATCAGTGGCAACAGTGACATTCAAAAATTCTCAACATGATGCGTATAAAGAGTCCCTTAAAGACAGTCCTTTCAGTATTAGCCTGGTGAGTTTCATACAATTTCATTTTCAGGTAATTTAGTCAGGTGGGGTTTTTTTATTTATAACAGTACACCAAAACCACAGAATCCTTCCTAAACAATAAAATTGTGATATATTTACTAAACTGCATAGAATAATAGTTACCATTTGCATTTGTCTGATGCCATAGGAGGACGGGGTACAACACATCAAATGGATTGTGCTGTGATGACATTATCCATCTATTAAGCTTCTCCAATACCTTCACTCATATTCACTTCACCAAAATGCCTTTGGTTTACTTTGTACGCTATGCCCAATGAATACCATCATTGCCTATATGTGAGGTGATCTTCTCAGTCAGAATTTATAACATCACCAGAGAACAGTCTATTGGTTGTTTTCCAGGCATTCTAATGTGGACCTTTTTTTTAAGAGTTCACTGCCATTTCAGTAGACATCTGTGAGTTTGGGAAGGATAAGTGGTTGAAGAATAATTTAATATTGGCAATTGCTCTGCTAGAGATATGTTCTGATATTGAAGACTAGTACATTCTAGACAACAGACAGATAAGAAAAATCTGTTTCTGTACTGTGGTTTACTTGTCAACTGGTGGTCTGACAAAAAACTGGTATAGCAGTGGAACACAAGTAACATTCAACAACCCTCATGTTCGCTCAAGAAGTTGCACAAACCCCCTCATGTTGGTGAAGCCTGTATTATCTAAAAGCAACACTGAGAAATTTTAGTAACTTAGAACAATGGTTTATCAAGTGTGGTTGCTGGTCTATCAGATTCCATTTTGGTATTGGTAGGAATTACTTTGGTGGAGAACTAGGATATCGCTGAAGGCAATGGCTTTAAGTGCCAAGGATCAAAAAGAGTCAGACTGCTATTTAAGGGAAAAAAAGCCAGGAGTCAAGGGTGACTCCAGCACAGGCAGCGCCCTTGGTAACAGGGTGTAGTCCCACAGGATCTGTCCGAACAGGGTACCCAAGCAGGGTCAGGTTCAGGTTGGTGATGATAACAGGTCCTATTGACAGTCTAGTAATCATCCAATAAGGCAAAGTAATGCATCAGGTTATAGGTGAAGTCAGGAAATCCAAACAATTCAGGAGCAATAGAAGACAAGAATGGTAAAAGATACATGTACAGCACAGCTCAGGCCAGAATGCGATGCTCAGGCCTAGACTTAATGGGACTCCTGGGCCATGGGCAAAAGAGTGGGTAGGTGATGGTCCCAATGACACCAGTTAAGGTAATTAAGGCTTATAAGTGCACTCATGGTGCTGACATAAAGTTGCAGTTTGTGCCCTTAAGAAGTCCTGGGGATGCAGAGATTTGTATGTTTTCCTCCACACACTTTCTAGGTGATGATAATGACTCGAGATCAGCTGATGGGATGACAGTTATCCCAGAAATAGAGGGCTAGATGACCCATTAATAGGTCATTATTTCACTCCCCTGTCTGAAAGGAAGAGCAATAGTATCTGTCATCTCTGACAGAAATCTGTTCAACCTGTTTTTAAGACCCTCTGACAATGTAAGTTTCACATCCCACACAGGCAATCTGTGTCCTACCATTTATAAGGTTTCCCTAATGTTTATGATGAGCCTTTCCCAATGCATTTCAAGCACATTGGTGGCTTTTCTCTCGTCTGCAAAGATAAAGACCAAATATTCTTTTTCTCTTCTTTAGGCTGAAGAGCATAGTTCATCCAGCCCTCCTTCTTTGGTCACATTTGTTAGCCTGATGACACTCAATCTTATCAGTTCTCAGTTCTTTCTCAAGTAGAAGCATTGTGCTCCATCTGAAACCTAGTCGATCCATATTACTCTGTCCTAGTGTTAGAGCAATGTTGACCACATAGAGCTAGCCTGCAATCTGTTATAATTCCCAGAGTCTTCCCTGAAGAACACCCGCCTGACACATTGTTCATCGTCCAGTACCTGCATAGATATTTCAATATCAAACAACATTCTGCATTCAACTCTAGTAAATTTCATCCCATCTTTTTATTTAGGCCATATCTTCAATATCTCCAATAAGCCAAGTTCATTTCGAAATCTGATGCTTTCCTTCATATTTCAAGTTATTTATAGTGGAGTATATTTCCTTGTTTGGAGAGGATGACTGTCCATGTAACATAATACTTTAGAGAGACAGAGTAACATTCAGATGTCCTTCCTAAGTGTGCAATGAGTTACTGGGGTTTTCCATAAGACTTGTTACTATTAATTATATAATTCCTGACCTTTGCAACATGACAGGCATGACTGAGATTACTTATTACATTATTGACACTATTTCTTGAAAGAAAATACAAAGCTTTTTTGTTGTTCAGTAGCACCGCGAGTACTTAACTATTCTCTAGGACCGCAGTGCTTAACAACATGCAAAGCTATGCAACACCCATACGGTTGGGTAAGATGCCAGAATGAAAGAGGTTGCTGTTACTATTTATGAGAGATATGGAAAGTAGAAGTGACTTATTTGAAGTCATACAGCAGATCACTGGCAATACCGAAAGAAGTGAATTCCACTAAAAACCCACATTGCTTCACTGAGCAGTAAAACATTTAATAGTGTCAGCTTGACAAGTAGTACCCAAGCATTCACTAATGGAAACACTTCCATAGTTTGAAATCATACCAATGAGTCACCTATCTTGAAATCAAAAAATAATAGTAAAGTCTTTGTTTCTGTGCCTTCTACAACCTTCTCACATGCAGCAAAAGACTGAACACATTCAAGGATAATCAATTCACCAGTTTAGCCCTCTCTGCTGCCCTTAGGAGTTTATATTACATGCTACTAGAAAATTTCACTTTCAGAGAGCATTTCAGATACCTTTTTTTTTAAAAGAAATATTAAACTTGATCACAAAATGTATACTCAATAGGAGTGCTGTATATTTACTTAGCTTTCTAGAACACATCTTTACCATGCACCACACGGGAATGTAGCATAAATAAGCTTCTCACAGGCAATCCTAAAAAATTGAAATCTATCTCTCTGGCTGTACCATAGGGGACCCTATCCTTTTAGTTTGATTTTTCCTAGTTATGATTTAGTTATGATGAAAAGCTTTTTTTATAGTCAGGTCGCAGTCCCATTATTGCTATGCTGAACCCTGACTGTGGATTCCAAAGCAAACAATGAATCAAGATTGGGTACTCTGTCTTGATATTGACATAGATGTTACTGGGCCACTTCTGTCGCATTCGCTTGCAAGTTCCATGCACCTGTAAGGGAAAGACCTGTAAGGAAAGATGGATTGATTATTGGCTGATACCATATGTGAACAGTATTTTCTTTTCACAGCTTTTTGTTTTCCCTCATTAATGAAGATTACTATTCTATCCTGTTTTCCTTATGGCAGAAGAGAATTGCCAGAGGTGTCTAATACATAAAGGATTAAATCCTTAATAAATATTAACTGTCCAAAGATGGTAATTTTAAGAAAATACTTTAAAAATCTCTCAAGATCCTAGGAGGAAGGTGTTCCACAGAAACCCAATCAGCCACTCTTCCTCAAAGATAAAGGTAGCTCCTTTAGCAGAGCATTCCCATTCAGAGCAGTACTTTTCCCCATTCTCTCATAGGCTCTCATATAAGACTTTCCCACCACAAAAGCTAAGATACCACCTGAAATTCTCCACCTAAACAAGATTCTTCTTTTTTTTTATTTTTTTTTTTTTTTTAAATTTAGGAACCAACTACTTACTAGCAACTAACTACTCCTCTTTCATCTGTATCTGAGAATTTCCATTACTGACCACAAAGAGGTTCTTTACCGGAAGGGTATTTATTCTTATGCATTGCATAGAAATCAAAGAGGTGTGCACTACAAAACATTCAAGCCTCCACTACTTCCATTTCCATTTACTTGGTAAAGAACTAACAAGGCCAGACAGGCAGCTACTGTAAATCATTTTAGTGTTACTGACTTCAGGAGTTCTATGCTGACTTAGCTGCAAAAGATCTTGCTGCAAAAGCCTTTGCAGACAGAATAAAATCTCAGGTCTGACAGTGGGGGAAACGTTTCTCTTTTGGAACCCAAGGACATTTCCACAGCAGCCTTGCTTTTGCTCTTTCACATATGTCTTTCCTTGCTACTGAGGTTTCCACAAGCTCCTGTGGCTTCTTTCTTAAACAAGGCTAAATGGGTTTCTCTCAGAAACATGTTAGTGTTGCTGGGGAGCACTGTCCCTGGGCAGTTTCCTTTTGAGAAGATACTGGCTTTGAACATGAGCTACTGGTGTGCAACTAGTGCATGGAAATGTTAACAAACCCTGGTTAAACTCCACTTGGCTGCTTTGCCAAAATCTGTAAAAATGACACATCTTTTACTGTAGTACAAAGTTCACCAACCAGCTAAATCAAACACTACTATAAAAGAGCCCATTAGGTGCTTGCTGAACAGTACTGTGCAGAGCGGGCATAAAATGCCAGAATTATTCCACGTGTACACAAGATGATGTAGTCTGGTCAGTGATGCAGGGGAGTGAGGATCAGCAGATCAAGGTTCGAAATCCACTGGTAATGCACAGAGCTTCTCCACTGGTAATGCAGAGAGCCTCCCCTGGACTTCATACTGACTAAACACAAAACTGGTGATCCAGAAGTTTTTATCACTATGTTAGCATGCCATTCCTCTCAAACTCATCAGCTCCATTGCGAGGCAGAGCACTGAGTGGCAGAGCTTAGGCATCCCGTTTCAGTAACAGTGTTGCATAGCTTCCAGACTGCAGATGCTCCTCTCCCAGTGAGACTGGAGCATAAGGCTGTGGAACTGGAGTCCATCTGTGTTGACCTACCCTAACTTACAGAATTTGGAAATAGTTACTTCATTTCTCCGTGTCTTCTCTAAAAATGCTCCACAGGGATGCTGTGAGGTTTAGCTAGTTGTTTATTTTTGAATGCTTTTCTCATATTCAGAAACAGAGTCCCTCACCCACAGTACTCAAGAACATCAGTAAAGCCAACTTAAAAAATCAATAATGCTAATGTAACTGTTTTTAGATTAATATCCTACTGTGCTTTATAATGCAGTGTTGTCCTTCTTCAAATTGGAAAGTCTGGGCTGGTAGCTAACAAGACTTTGCAAAAGGGCAAACTTTTCCTCAGCTCCAGCTGGAGATCCCAGATACTCAGTGCTTCTGAAAGGCATGTCCAAGTCAGACATTCGGTATCAGGCTGCCTTAGAAGCTGAGTTCTAGCTCTCGGTGCTTTAATTTTCCCATCTGCAAAATAAAAATGTTGAGTTCACTTTGTTATTAATAAATAAATATGAGATGCACTCAGTGACCTTCAGTATTTGGGGAAGGTTCAATCTACAGTCCTACATAGATATGTCTGTCCAACACATCCCTAACAGAGGCTCAGGAACATCAATAATCCAAGGAAGAAAAGTCTTTTTAAACCAAATTCTTGTCTTTGATAGCACCTCAGATGGAACAGGAGTGACTGAGAAGAGAAGGAGTAGTAAGGGGACAACTGGACGACTGACAGCCAACAGGGCTGAACCTTAGGCTTACCAACCAGAGGAAACACGTCAGTGAGTTCTCCTGACTGGAGAAATGGGATTCATCTAAGAAAGAAATTTATTGTAAACTGTTCTGTTTAATCACTGTGAGGCTCATGCATGTTCATTCCCTTTCCTCCCATGGGATTTCCTGGCTATGTGTACTAGGGGTAATAGGTCTGCATAAAGAACAGAGCACAGAGACTGCCAAGGGATATAACAGTGCAGCTGGAGAACAAACTAGGGCTGCCTGAAATATCTGTCACAGGAATACTGGACTTCCTGTAATCTGCTTGTTAAAAAATGTTTCTCTCAAGTCATCTGGTTTGTTAAGGGACAGTAAACAACAGCTGTTTTGGCAATGATTTTAAATTCCACTTCGATATTTTAATCCAGGATTTAATAGTCCCCAAGTCCTAAATTTCTTTTTGATTGAAGTCTTGCCTACAGAATACAATCCAAACATCTGCTGTGCTCTTGTGGGGCTGAGAAGGGCTAGTGATTTGCAGAAGAGCTGCTTTGGAGTGGCTGTTTCATCTCTGGGCTTGAATAATGTGCTGTTCAACTTGTAAGTACTTCAAAATGCCTGTGAATGATGCTGCCATGGCTGTTCTATCACGCACAAAGCTTCCATGTGCAAAGGCTTCCATGGATAGCCTTCAGGCAGAATTCACAGTACCTGACTATGCTCTGAGACGTTGCTATTCTGGGCATTAGAACCATATTGAGTCTGTTGTAAAGGACTTCTATATTGGTGGGTGGTGAGTTACAGAGCTTCGTACATAAAATTGATTTTTGACCTATCAGCCATTCCTGAGTTTACATTTCTGTTTCTTAACATTTCACAAGAGGCCTTATTTCATCCACAGCAAACATCTGAATAACTCAGTGCTTAGGAGTTGAATCAATGCCTACTGAAATCAGTGGAAAAACTCCATACTAGCTTAGAGGCATCTGTATCTAATCTAACAGTCTTATAGCTTTGTCTTTGCTACAGGAGGAGGAAAAGTTTTCCTAATCTGAGCAAGAAAGTATTCTTCATCAGACCTAACTAAATCAAAATGAATCCTAATGAAGGAAAAAGTGCTTGTAGGTTTCATATCAGCGGGAGAATGTGGGAAGCCTCGTACTTAATCTGCTAGCTTGTGTGAAGTATGTACCCTCACTGATTGTATATTCAGTAGGCTAATTTACGAATACTTTTTCTTTAAGAGAAGGCTAAGAGACTTTAGCCACCATCTTCTCCTCCAGATCCATCTTTGCAAGTGGAAGAGGTTATTTTCCCAAGCTGCTTGCCTTCCTTTTGCTGTATGAAGTTACTTTTTTGTTCGATTTACTGGCAAAGGACTTCCTGAGGGTGTTTCTTAATTTACTTCTGGCAAGCTCACTTAACAGGTTCAAGGCAGACAACAAGCAGCTTGTGTTAGGCTGTGGGACGATGTTTCTCAATGTTCTATCCCCTGAAGTTCAAGGAAAGATAATAAAACAGACACTGAAGGTTGTTCCTTGCCAACTCCTTAGAATTTCCACTTAAAGCAACAGGAGGAGTACAGACATCTGCAAGTCCATGACAGTCCAAGCCTGTAACAGCAATTGAAATGGATCCCAGAAGGAGAAGAAAATGCACTTACAACAAAATAAAAAGTAGTATCTCTATAAACTTAGTTGAATTGCTGAAAGTGGAAGGAGTTCAGCTCTTATGCTATATCTTGTTAAGTGTATTCTAAAGGTTTAAAGAAACTGGTCTTCTTTCCAACATGCCTGGCTATTATTCTGTCCTCTAGGTAGTCTGTACCACCAGGATTCCATCAGTCATGAACCTCTGCAGTTTTTTTGGATAGCTTGGTAATTACCCATCTTAATATATCTGCTTATATCAAGTTCACACATAATTAATGGATGAATTATATGAATTCCCCATTTGTTATGGAGGGGAGCAACCACATTTGTTTTGGGATATTACGACCCACTATTCTGAAACGTGTACAAAATTCACTGAAGAGGAACTGAAAGACATATTAGTCAATGAAACCACCAAGTTCATATTTCGCTCATGCCTCTGCAAACAGATTAAATGTAAAAACAAAATGATACAAAGAAATGCAGAAGAAATTGCTACCCTAACCTGTTCCCAGCTGTCTACTGTTCCATGCCACGTCAGATGTCAATGCCCTCTAAGAGCTGCCAAATGAGACTATTGTGTAATACTCCCCAACTTGGCTATTTCAGGTAGCTTAAATAACATTGTTCACTCATCTCACATTGCCTCATATGGGTTAATGAATCAGTAATTCACACAAGCAGCTCAACTGCTAGATCTGAAACTCTGGTAACCCTTAGTAAAGGATAACAGTCTGTTCCATCAGCATTGGTGAAACGAAAAGAAGTTGTTCCTCCCCTGTACAGCCCTGTAATCATGCGGTAAGATCATCATAGAACAAAACTTGGTAGAATTACATTCTCACCAAAGTAAAATTTCATATGCAAGTAGTCTTTCCTAGGATTTCACTTTGAAACAGTTTGAATCTCAGTTTGAAACATCAAAAGAACCGTGGCCAGCAGATCCAGAGAGGTGATACTCCCTCTCTGCTCTGGTGAGACCCCACCTGGAGCACTGTGTCCAGCTCTGGAGCCCTCAGCACAAGAAGGACATGGACCTGTTGGAGTGGGTCCAGAGGAGGGCCACAAGGATGATCCGAGGGCTGGAGCACCTCTCCTATGAGGGCAGACTGAGAGAGTTGGGGTTGTTCAGCCTGGAGAAGAGGAGGCTCCAGGGAGACCTTACAGTGGCCTTTGAGTACCTGAAGGGGGCCTGCAGGAAAGCTGGGGAGGGGCTGTTTGCAAGGGCATGTAGCGATAGGACGAGGGGCAATGGCTTTAAGCTAGAGCAGGGAAGGTTTAGATTAGACATTAGGAAGAAGTTCTTTACAATGAGGGTGGTGAGACACTGGAACAGGTTGCCCAGAGAGGTGGTGGAGGCCGCATCCCTGGAGACATTCAAGGCCAGGCTTGATGAGGCTCTGAGCAACCTGATCTAGTTAAAGATGTCCCTGCTTACTGTGGGGGGTTGGACTAGATGACCTTTAAAGGTCCTTTCCAACCCAACACATTCTATGATTCTATGATTCTATGAATGAGGGCTTGGCATAGTACCCTGACATTTTATTTGTAAAGCCCTGTTCTGTAACCAAATGAACAATAGCTGTTCAACCTATAACAAATTCTACAGTAAGCCAGTGAAACTGTGCTCATAAGAGGTTTCAGGTCAAAGGTAAAACCAACTTGAATTACATGTACAGAACAAGAGCAAAGTTCATATGGTGGAACTGCACATTCCAGTCATACAATGGATCACATAAGGAACAGAGCACCTTGACTACAAAAAGGAAGGATGTAATGGAACCCTTAAGGCCATCAGTCTGTTTTGGGGAGTGCATCAATGCCAGCTGAAGCTGCAGTGGGATTTTGTTTGTAGATTTTCTTCAGATATACTCCTGGAAGCCATATGCCTCATGTGTACCTGTTACAGACTGGGGTAATTCCCCTCTTTGGTCAGCAGTTTTCTATAAGCAGACTTAATTCTGGTTTCTAAGCTCCTAATTTCTGTGTCTGGACAGTCACTGTTCATTGTTGTGACTCTGTAAGGCATGTGAACAGGCACAATGACTGCTTCAAACATCAAAATAAATGCCAAACCTTTACACATGTATGTATACTAATATATACAAAATTGGCAAGAACTCTGTTTAATCCTTTCTCGAGTAAAGCAGGATAGCAGAAAGGTATTATCCCTTAGTAAATGTCAGTACTGTGAGTGCATCCCTCCTTCCAGAGGTTTGGCTGTCTGGGCTGAGGACTCAAAAAGGCCTGAGCTAACTGTCACTGTGCAGCACAGCTGGCTGCTCCCTAAGGGAGGGGAGCTGGGAGCTGAGGGAGACCGCAAAAGTTCACCAGCCACAGACCTGTCTCGTGACCTCTGAGAAAGATGAGTAGGACCTGCTCAGGTGCACTGGCTTTGGCTGGGATAGAGTTAATTTTCTTTGTAGTAGCTCTGTGGTGCTATGTTTTATATTTGTGACCAACAGCATTGATATCACACCCAGGTGTTCATTATTGCTGAGCAGTGCTTATACAGGATCGAGGCCTTTTCTGTGCCTCTCACTGCCCCACCAGCGAGGGGGTGGGCAAGAAGTTGGGGGGGACACAGCCGGGACAGCTGACCCCCACTGACCAGCAGGATATCCCATACCGTATGATGTCACGTTCAGCAATAAAAGCTGGGGGAAGAAAGAGGAAGAAGGAGCTTTTGGAGTTACGGTGTTTTTCTTCCCAAGTAACCATTAATTGTGATGAAGCCCTGCTTTCCTGGAAATGGCTGCCTCCCCATAGGAAACAATGAATTAACTCCTTATTTTTGCTAGGCTTTCACGTGCAGCTTTTGCTTTAAACTGTTTTTATCTCAACCCATGAGTTTTTTCACTTTTACACTTCTGATTCTCTCCCTCATGCCGCTGGAGGGGAGTGAGCAAACGGTTGTATGGGGCTGAGCTCTTTGATGGGGTTAAACCACAACACCAGGAACAGCAGCCAGAGTCAGCCCAGAGCCCAGGATATCAGGCAAGTTCAACGTCATGAGACAGGGTCAAGGTGACACCAGAAACACAAGTCAGCAATTCAGAGTTAGGATCAGGCCCAGTGAGGATAGTAAGTGGTTGCCAGGCAGGCCCATAGTGATGAGGAAGGTCCAAGGTGTGCTATCAATGCTGTAGCTCAGGCAGAAGAAGGAAAGTGCCAAATTAGATTTCTATACTTAAGCTTAAAAGCAGAAGGATGATACAAAAGGGAAGCAGAAGGGAATGCCCTAAGTTACCACATGCTAACTAAAAAGAGGTAACAGTGTGTTTCTTCTTTTCCTTGAAGAAGTTAGACTAAGTCAGAAATTCATCCCAGCTTAGCTGCTTGATAAGTAAATAGCATGAAAGTTGTGACAAGAATTCAAACAAGAATTAAGGCAGATGTCCAGTAAAATTATTTAATTGATGAAAGTCTTGATAATATCACATAAGAACAAACACCCAGAATCCTTGGTGAGTGACTTTCCAGCCAAATCCCAGCAAGCAGGCATTGAGCCCACAGGTGCACACAGATCCATTCGAATATCCATGTCCTTCCTACTCCAGCAAGGGGAGAATCACAGAGAGATTACTTTCTGAAGACCTGTTTTCTGAACATCTGCAAAATACTATCTGGGAGACATCTCAGATATCTTAAGCAGATGGAACCTACCTTTAACAATTACTTAAAAGAATATCCCTAGTCTTTCTTCCTGACCCCTAAAAAAAGCCTGGGCTTCCCTAGCTTTTCTTATTTTTCTCACAATCAGGTTTTATTGCAGGTATGCTTTTAGCTCTGCCAATATTCCTGTTCTAGCTAAACAAACTGCCATAAAAAAAAAAAAAAAGATTGCATATCATGTAAAGTTAAAACTCATTCCTTTACTACTGCTTACACTTAAAAACTCAGGGTTTTTTCCTTGACTTTCCTCAGAACTATTCAGCTAATTCTGAAGTCCTCCTGAGGAACCACTTTTTCTGGATGTGAAGTAATAGTGAGTCACTGAGTCACCAGACAACAAGCTTCCTGAGTGAAGTCAACAAACCCTATTTCCCCCCTGTTCTGTAATACGGTAGGATGTGTCAGACAACCATTGCGGGCTGCTATATATGTATTTGCCAGGACTGCCTCATGCTTCATCTTTGACCTTTCCCCTAGTTTCTCTTTTTTTTTTTCTTTTTGTACTTTCCTAGTCTTTTGTATCAAAATCAACACTCTTGATTTAAAAAATAAGGAAAGGAGACAGATTCACAAGTTAGGATATCTTCTCCCTCATTCTTTTTTACTTGATTAGCCCTCTGATCAGTAACTACTTTTACACAAATATTAAGGGCAGAACTAGTCAGGTAGCAGAAATACAGTAATATATTCCACTAAGTAGTTAATGTCAGTACCTAATTTTTTGCTAAATTCCTTCAGTGGGCCCTACTTATAAAGCTCTTTCTGTTAAAGCTGGAAGATTATGGACCTTCTGTCAGAAAACAAACATCATGGCCTCCTTTACAAGCATGTATTGTTTCTCAGAACAGCTGCAATGAAGAGAAGCAAAGCTAAAAAACCCATCTCTGTGCTATTGTTTCATAAGAACTTTCAAATTTTGGAACCACTAACAGTGACATCTGTAAATGACATTCTGAAGAAAAAAATACTAACTTTCCAAAACCACAAGGGTCTTCTCAAAATGTAATATACGCTATTCGAAGCACCAAACATCCTCATGGAAATTATGCTAATAACACTAAGTCATGACTATACTCAGAATGATTTTGCACTGATAATTGTAAAGGATGTAACTACCTAATTAGGAGTGGGAGAGTGTTTTTTCTTAGACAGACACTCCACTTCTGACAGTCCTAATTCTCAGACTTAAAATATACATTAAAAACTTGTTCTTGGCAAAACTCTTTAAGTTCACTTAAGTTTGGATTACACTCCAAGTGATATGTCTAACATCCCTCAAGAAGCAGGCAGAGATTCCAACAGGTATTGCGTGTATCTCTCGGGATTTGGAAGCCACTCTCCTATCACAGTTATTTTGAGGAAAAAGGTTGTATTTTCTTAGGTTATTGGCAGATAATGGTTTGTTTAGATCTGAATCAAAACAAAAAAAATATCGCACTGTGCTGTAAAATGGCTGGTATTCGTAAGCTGAGACACCATTTTAAACCATGAAAGTACATATAATTTAATACTTGTGATGCAAAGGCTCTGTTCACCCAGGCGCGACAGCCTTACAGCCTGGTATTTGCTTTTGTAGAATGACTTAACTTTCATGCTCACTTTCGCATCCCTCTTTCAAATGACAACCCTTATGAACTTACTCTAGTTGCTCCAGTCTGTTGTCTTCCAGGCAAATTCTAGCGCAGCCTATATTTGAATAAAAAAAGAGTAGATGTGACCTATGGACTGTTGCAGTGAATAAGCATACAATTCATAAGCCTACTAATTTTCTTTCTTCTTAGCAACTATGGCTTTAGCAGCTTTTCACCATTTTTCCTCTCATACGCTTAACCCAGCACTGATCTTCCTAACTTTTCTCACAAAGCTTCAATCAAAGTACGTAAATAACAAAATGAGTAAATTTGTTTTCATGCTCTTTGATGTGGATTATTGTGTGGGAGCCTATTTTAATTGTTTCATAACAGCATCTAAATTTTAGCTCCACCCCTGTGGTACTAAAAGTCTTTGCATAGCCACATATTGCTTATCAGTATCAATGACGTATGAAAACTCTTATAGCTTTATCATGGCTAGACCACATTTAATGCTCCACAGTGAAATGAACCATTCATAAAATAAGTATTCAAAAATCTTGAAACTTTTTACAAAATAAAAGTTTCTTTTTATGTAAGAAGAAAGGTACAATATCGTGAAGGGTAATCAATTTTCAGATTATATCACCTACTTCTTAGAATGATAGGTACCTCATACATATGCTCTACATGCTTACAAGCTCTTATGTTAAGTATATTATTTCTTTGAACTTTTGTGTAAAAGTTATTTCTGCTCAGCTGTGTAATTTTAAGAATAATAACCCATTTCCTATTTCTCTTTACTGATATCTTAGATACAGATAGAAGCAACCTAATCTTCTGGTAGTTTACAGGTGTCATTTTGATATCACAGAATTGTCTAGGTTGGAAGGGACCTTTCAGATCATCTAGGCCAGCCATCAACCTGCCACTGACAAAAACCGTCACTAAACCACATCGCTAAGCACCATGTCTACCCATCTTTTAAATACCTCCAGGGATGACGATTCCATCACTTCCCAGGGCAGCCTGTTCCAATGCTTGATAACCCTTTCAGTGTAAAAATTTTTCCTAATATCTATTCTAAACCTCACCTGGTGAAACCTGAGGCCATTTCCTCATCTTGCAACTCCTACATGATCTTGTAACAACATTAAAAAGAATATATTTTGATCATGTGGACTTACTGATATTTTCTCTGCTTCTCCAGCAACTAGGGAAGTTACAAGAAATTATAACTTTTTTTGGTTCATTACAGCTCCCACTGTTGTTAATAAAAAGTTAGGTATCAATTAGAGTAAGTCTTTTGAGGAAAAAAATGAATGAAGAAAAGGTAGTGAAAATACGCCCAGTATGTTGATTGCTAGTTGAAAACTCACTGTGAATACCTCGTTTGTTTCCTCTTACGTTAGTGAGTTGTCTAGCATATTATATGCACTTGAAAAGAGTACTGCGCATTCTAGTCATGCCTATTCTGCAAGATATACATAAATAACAGTAAGAAATACAATAGGCGATACGATTTTTGTGACTATCCTAATTACTGTGAGTACCTAATGACTTGTTTCCATCCACCACACATTCCACTTCATAGATTCACAGAAGCACTGAAGCTGAAAGACACCTTGGGAGGTCTCTAGTCCCACTCCATGCTCAGAGCCAGGTCAGCTGCAACAGGTTGCCAAGGACTGTAGCCAAGGACTCAGTGCCAACTGAGTTCTGAATATTAATTACCAAGGATGGACAGTCCACAACTCTGGTTAGTGCCACTAAGGATCAAGGCAGTTGGGACAGAAGCAAGCTGCAGGGAATAAAAATAATGGTATCCACCTTTTTCTGTGGCAGTACTAGTCTGACTCAGCTTAGAACACTCATGGAATTTCAGCAATAATGCTTGGCTTTAAAATTTTCTGCTAACAAATTAAACAAGCTTCCAAAAGCCTGTAGATCCAGTTCAGCAAAGCTTTGGGGGAGTCAACAGCATAACTCATGCATCAAATGAGTTATGAAGTGCAACATTTGGGTCTACGTAAAAAAGACACATTACACACAAGAAGAATGTACTGTACACAGAATTACATAACAGGAGCAATGATTTCAGGATGCTGCAATTATTTGTTGATTGGTGGCAAGACTGGCATATATGTATATGAAATATACATCAGGAACCTGAGTACAATAACAGGCTTTAATTGCACTGACCAGCCCTGTAACAGTGAACTAGAGGTTCAAGGTTGTCCTTGTTCAAGATTTGGTCTAATCAATGCAACTGTACAACCTTGGACGAGACCATTGTGAGAACAGCTGTTGGGAGAAGGAACTGTGAGATGCATCATCTGGGGCCTGCAGCCATTCACCATCTGTCCATTGGCTCTGGAACTGGATTTAAACTCAGTCTCTTGCTTTTGGTTGTTACCTAATCAAGACATAATATAAGTGCTCTCTGCCTGCATTTATACCTGACTAATTCATAGAATCATAGAATCATTTAGGTTGGAAAAGACCGTTAAGATCATTGAGTCCAACTGTAAACCTAACACTGCCAAGTCAACCACTAAACCAGGTCCCTAAGCACCACATCTACCTGTCTTTTAAATGCCTACAGGGATGGTGATTCAACCACTTTCCTGGGCAGCCTGTTCCAATGGTTGACAACCCTTTTGGTGAAGAAATTTTTCCTAACAACCAATCTAAACCTCCCCTGGCACAACTTGAGGCCATTTTCTCTTGTCCTGTCACTTGTTACTTGGGAGAAGAGACCGAGACCCACTTTGTTATAAGCTCCTTTCAGGTAGTTGTAGAGAGCAATAAGGCCTCCCCTCAGCCTCCCCTTATCCAGACTAAACAACCCTAGTTCTCTCAGCTGCTCCTCTCAGGACTTGTTCTCTAGACCCTTCACCAGCTTCGTTGCTCTTCTTTGGACTCTCTCCAGCACCTCACTGTCTTTCTTGGAGCAAGGGGCCCAAAACTGAACACAGTATTCAAAGTGTGGCCTCACCAGTGCTGAGTACAGGGGAATGATCACTTCCCTAGTCCTTCTGGCCACACTATTTCTGATACAAGCCAGGATGCTGTTGGCCTTTTTGGCCACCTGGGCACACTGCGGACTCATATTCAGGAGGTTGTTGTGTTTATGTTCATTTAAGCTACTGTATTCAGAAATTATCGGGCAGCCCATCCAAGACTAACGAAACAAACTAAAACCAAAGAGTCAGTTTTGTCTTCAAAATTATACCAAGAATACTGTTGCAGACAGCAGTGCTTAAAAATTCCTTTGCAGACTGAGTAAGTAATATGTAATCCACATGGTTGCCGTGGTATCCTTTACATTTTTCTAAGAACAGAGATATATTCCTGTATTTCTTTGATTGTAATCTACAGGATTTTTTGATTGAAAATGCTTTCCTAGATCTGTCCTGGTATTATGTTGTGACACAGCTGGCATTACCAGTAGTTCTTGTACATTATCCTTTGGTTAAAGTCTACAGAAGATACATAGAATAAAAACTGTCACTATCACGAGTCTGATCAAAGTTTCATATGAAAGTAACAGTTCTGTTGTGCAATTCCATACACATCAGCAAAAAAACTGCCTGTGCAAGAATGAAACAATGGTTCAAGAAGAAATTATTCAGAAGTAAGCATACCATGTTGCATAAGACTTCTATGAAACCTCCAACCATACTTGCATGACTAAAGTGTTGCCCAGTTCAGCACACAAATAGTCATTGAAGGGAAAAGTTAATTCCTGTTACATTAACATTGATCCTGATGTGTTGAGCAGTAAGATTAACTAACCATACTCATTCTAAAAAATTTCTGTCCTTCCCTGGATACCTATTTACTTGTTCTCTTCTAAGAATCTTTTTTACTCCTGCAAAATACAAAGCGATGGCCAACTCTAGTCACATGGCTACTGTGACACCCCATTCTCAGAGGGCAAGAAACGTCTACCTAAACCACATGAAATTCCTCCTAGCTTTCCAAGACTTCTCAAACAGACTAGATTTCACTGTGCCAAGGGGCAGGAAGAGACTCTTTTCTAGAGCCAATTCAACAATATATTAAGGCTTACAGTTTACAGGCTTTTTAAAGCAAAAGACATGAATTAAACATATTAAAAGAATGCTGGCTCCTCCATTTGTATGTCGCATATGGAAAGAAGCATGTGTCACAGCAGAAAGGAAAGCTTAGACAATTAAACACAATTTTAAATACCTTCTTATGAATGCCACGCACATCACTAAAAAAATTGAAGAATCCTTACAAAAGATTATAGTATGAAGGATAGTGGGAGACAACAGCCAAGAATTCTTCAAATTATCTCCATGGAATATGAACAAAATAGAAACTTAAACAGCAGCTTTGTCTATGTATAATAACCACAAACATATTTACACAGTTTTGGAAGGAGTAGCTATAATTTGAAATATTTCCTCTTTTTCTACAAAAAACACACTTTTGCTAACACATTTAGAACCTGTTGTGCTTCCTCCCACAACCACGTGGAAGAATAAATCCTGTAAACCACAAATCGTCCCCTTCTTCCCCTGCTTCAGTACGTTTGTATATTCTGTGAATTACAAATGAAACTTGGACATTTGCATTTCAAATTACAGCCTGCTGTTGTAACCTGTTATTGTGTAATAACACTCTGCCTACACAAAGTAATGCAACGTCAACAGGACACAACCCACTTAAATTCATCTGAAGTGTCAAGACCTCCCACATCATCAATTTTAGCCTGTTTTCACAATTAAAAAAATCTACATCAGAAAGGTACGTAGGTAAATAGGTATTAAGGTCCATGTGATAAGCAGGCTTATCTCAACAGATATTTTAGTGCAGCAATCCAGACGTATAAGGAATGCAATCCAGTAAAGTGCTTAAACATTCATTTAACTTAAATAATATAGGTAAATACATTGATTTGGGGGATTTCACTACTGTACAAACATGCTTAAATCCTCTCTGTCCCTGTGTTACGCTCCTTTTAGAAAACATGATGGTCATAAGGATTCACTAAGAATTAGCCCAAAGTATTAAAACACTGTGACACGTATTTCATGTTCTGTAGAAAATACAGCTTGACAACATTCATAATTGGAGAAGCCTTCACTGTTGTGATTTTATTGCTGAACTTTTGAAAACATTTTCAGCTTTTTAGGTAACACAGAAAGCGATTTTAGTGACTGAAGTTTCCTGAGAGCAACTTATATAAAAAGGGCACACTATCAGGGAAAACTGAAAGCATATCAAAACCAAATAGAAGGGATAACTTGATGGAAAGAAAGGAAATCAACTTTTCCATTTACAGGATTTTTAGCTCCACCTAATGCTCAGAAAAGATTTTCCTGTCGCCTCTTTGCTATATAATCACTATTTGAAAACACAACTGAATAGGGTGCATCAAAGCAATAGACAACAATATATCAAAATAACATTAAAAGCAGGACTTACAGCAACAATAACCAAGAAAAACCATCAAGTTTACCTCATACAATCAACAGCTAATGGACATTTGCTGTCCTTGGAGCTATTATCAATGTTTAGCATGACAGTTTCCAAAGAATAGGGCATGCTGACTGTTACTGCATTTGTACATTAAATAATAGGAAAGATCCTTAGTGGGCAAAGATTGATAGCACTTGCAGGCACTACGTGAAGTGCAGATCTGGTCATTCTGTTCTGCTTTATTTACCGAAGCTTTGTTCCATATTATATTGGAACGTGCATTCTCCGAATAAAAACAAAGTCCTTTACACATGCCACTCAGAAATATACGTACTTATTCGTTACATACTAGCAGGTGGGTTTTTTCACCAGGCATGAAATTGGAGCGTAGACCATCAGGCCAAGTCAGTGACATGCTGTGGACCTCTTTTTTATGTAGATATGCACAAATTCTGTACTTACTCCGATGCATATAATGGAAAACGCCTTTCTTGTAAGTTTTGAGAAAAACAATGGGAAGGTACCTAGGGCTACATAAGCTGGATTCTTATAGTAAGTAATCCAATTTGAATATTCTTGTAAACACTGCAACATGCAAGGCAAAAAATATTCTCCTGAAGTGCCACAAATTACTAAGGAAGGAAGGTTTGAAATACTTTGTCCTTTTCAAAAAATAACGTTGTTCTCACATATATACTATCTGAATCCGTATGCACTGTATCTTTACTAAGATATATATAATACCTTTATTAGTGGTAGATCTGTATGGAAAACCTTTTAATATTACGGTAGCTTCCATCTTGTAATGTGCTTCTGGCTCTAGGTACTAAGTCACCAAGAACAGGCAGATTTGGGCTTAGTTACAAATTTTCTATGAAGGACCTGAATACAGCTGAAACGTGATCTTACCTGTTTTGTCATTTACTCCAGGGAGGAGTAATTCTGTCCCAGACTGTATGCAACAGCAGGTAACCCCTCCATGTTTCCCTGCTTGGTATTTTGATGGGAGGTTAACATAGGGGGCACAATTAAGATTGCTCTTGCTCTGCTATCTATTAAGAGAATATCAAGAACAACTAACAGCATACCACAAGATGCTCTGAAAAGCATTTTCCCTATTCTGTTAAATAGTATTATGGCTTAATGTTCATTCCAACTGCAAATACCCATACTTTCTTTCCTTGGGAATTTATGTGCACTTTCTATTTAAAAACAGACACAAAAAAAACCAAACAGGAGGAGAAAACCAGAACTAGATAGACAAGAGGAACAAGAAGACCCTAAACAGATTAACATGTGCTAACAGAAATATTTTTAATAAGCTGGAGAAATATAGAAAGTAATGTTTTAAAAATTCTTAATTTATTCAGAATGGAGAAGAAAGCTTGCTGCACTTAAATAATAGCTGCTCCAAACTAACTTTTTGTTAGAACACACTGTCATTAACATTGCTTTAAAGATAGGTTGTTCTACAAAATTTTGTAGGTGTTTAAAAGAACACCAGCAAACTCATAATGGAAATACCTGAAATTATGGAATATACAGTAACAGTTTCTCATTCAGATACTTGGTGATCCAGATTCCAATCACACGGAAGCTCCTTCATGTCTTTCTTAACAGTATAAGGAAACTTTCTATTTCTAGAGTTTTGTGGATAGGAAAACTTAGTATTCTGGAAATGTGTGTATTTGTGTACGTGTAAGTAAGTTTAGATTGCAAGTTACAGTAAAGACCTATTCTGATTTTGATTACTATACATGTATTAAACTGTCCATATATGCTTGTAAAATAAAACACCAAAGGAACAGCTTCTACTGGTGTACAACGGTATCCAATTATGAACCTACAAAGCTCTTTATCAAATTTTAATCACTCCATCATTTTAAATATACTCAAAATAACAACAATGAATGTACAATTAATGGTTTATACCTTTCATGCTTTGGAAGTGCCAAAGAATACTATATTTGTATGAAGATTGAGCTCTCATCATATATACATTAAAAAGAACCCGTGACTATCACTGTAATGCAGTAAGTACCTTAGAAGTTATATATCCACAGAATGTCCTAGAATATGTGACATCAGTCCATGCTCTCAACTAAATCTAGTTACTCTAAGCCTGTTGTGCTTGGGCAGCGCATAAGCAAGGCTGACTACCTTATCAGGCAAGTATTGCTGAACTAATTCGTATCAGTGTATTTCACCCAGTGCTAACCATACATTTATTCTTGCTTTTACTCATTTTATTTGTAAAATAACCTTTGCTTTCAGACAATTCAAGGAAAATCTGTTGTTTATACATGTTTGGATTATCTCAGACTGAAACAAAGTCTTCGCAGGGGTTTGCAATGTTTCATGTATAAACCCACATAACAGTTAAATGAAGTCTGAGAAGATTGTTTTAGCAGAGAAGTACTTTCTGTTTGAGTCCTAAGTTTTCTAGTTTGTCAACAGTAATGTAGAATTTTAACAATACTTTGCACTTTTGATGTGTTTTTATCCTGGTATCTAACAATGTTAGAGAAAATATTTTTTATACAATATTATAATTAGCATAGAGGGATTAAGGAATTTATATAAGCTAGTTTTGAAGCCCAGGGGAAGAAGTAGAAATACAGTGGTTGCGTGTATTTCTGGTGTCATTGCGACACACTCTGCCTAATAGATTTTGTTGTTCCCTGAAAAGTTATAAATGAACAGCATGCATCTGGAACATACCTGCACATTTCACTACCAAATAGCACTAATTTGATCATATACCTAGGCTGTCTCTTATTTGTGTGATATGTAACAAAATCAGGAAAGAAACGAAAACCCGTAGCAATGATTCAGCAAAAAAGCACAACAAGCAGTTACTCTTCTGAAAAGAGCAGAGAAATACATGGAGCAAAGAGAACACAAACTTCTAAGGTCATGACTGAAACCACCACCCATGGTAAACTGCAGAGAACTCTATTTATTTACTTCGGAAAGATGAAAAGCTGAGTCACTCCTGAGCCAATGACATAAACCTTGGGTAGGGAGATATCCTACCTCATTCCTCACTCATCTGATGCCAGAAATATGTTATAAGGTCATTCCCCCCCAGCTTTTTCAAGCAGGAGATACAAGACTTGAACAGAGAGGCCTCTGGCAATGCTGCAATCTTTTGTGTTCAAATGAAAACACCATTAGCTGAAAAAATAAAAGGGATAGGCAGCATTCATCTAGCTAGCTGTTTACCTGTGGAGCCCTGAAAGAGAATCACTTCTGCACTCTAGGACTCTCTTAACAGGATCAAATATTCTATTTCTACATACAAATCAGCCTCTGCACCCAATCTGTTCTTACATCTGACTTCCCACCCTTTTCCCTGTAAAGCACTTGGTAAATTAAAAGGGAACTGTGAACGGAAAAAAAACCACACCCAAACACATACACACCCATTTGTTGTATTTACATATACTCTGGAACATGGGACTAAACTCCATTATTCTCACTGAGTAACTATTTTTCCCCGTGCGGGCGGGGTCTCAGGTGGGTGCTTTCAGGATTAAAATCGTAACAGTGGATTTAGCTTTAAGTCCACTTAGCTTCTAAGTCCACTTACCCCAAGTGGAAATAATTTTTTAATAGAAGCCTTAACTATCTGGATGAGGCAGCTTTACCTGCTGTCCTGCACCTCCACAGTACTTACCTGCTTCCACAGTAACTAGACCTGCTATGAGTCACTTTTCAGAGGTACTTTCTTGAGGACTCCTTAAGCTGACTGACTAGCTTGGGAAAGGAATGCCCTTGCTGATGCCTTTCTGTTGCTAGCAAAAGCATTTGTGAAGCCACAAGAAAACTAAAACTGTGCGCTTTTTTTTGCCCTTTTTTTTTTTTAGTATGCTAGTTGTCTGGCTTTATCCACTCCACCAGAACATAAACTGTCCTGCCAGCACAGAAGAGGTAAGAAGAGAACTAAGAACTACTGGGACATGATGGAGGCCTCCTCCATTGGCTTGAAGTGTTTGTGGAATCACAACCTGAGTTAAGGGGTCTCACATTGCATTGAGACATCGGTCTCTGCAGACGTACTAAGCCGAGTCTTCATTAGTATGTAGCCAAAGATCCTATCATGAGAATTGCTTAATAGGAAGCTTCCCCCCTCAGATGTATCCTCACAGGGTGAGATGGCTGAGGACACATGACTGTCACTGAGATTAAGTAACAGGAGGTAACAGGGAACAAGTGGCTAGAGGAGGGGTAAAGTCAGAGGACAGAGAAGCAGTGAGAAAGCTACAGTCAAGCAGCAGAGGCCTGTGGTTAACTCTCAGGGAGAAACCCCCAGCTCCCAGTGAGGAGTAACTGATGCCATGCAGCTCCCGGATGCCTGGGCTCATTCCTGAAGACCGTCACAATAGCTCTAGTCCCCAGCCACCTCCCCCCACCCTTCTCAGGAAGCATTTTGCACTTCCCTGGTGTAAGAATTGTTGCTTCTCTAATTCTTAAATGAAAACAGCAATATAATAATGTTTGGATTTACTCGCCTCCATTTCCTTTTCTATTTTTTTCAGTGTTCTAGGAGCATGCCCATTTCCCACAGTATCTGTAAGACTTAACAAGGAACATGCTATTAATATTGACAAAGCTTTCCACATCTACCTTTTATATTTCTGTTAAGGATAGATAAAATAACAATTGAATTTTGCTCAGTGTTCTGCACTTCCAATCAGTCCTCACAGGACCAACAAAAGGCTAGTTGGGTAGGCTGTATTTTTTTAAATAAATGAGGTAAATGTTGGAGTTAGTCATAGATGTTGAAGCCAAGAAAAATCATTAGCTCATATTGCCTTCTTTAGACTACACAGGAGTGAACAATGCTTCCCAGAAAAAACATCAAAAAATTAAATATCTACCATTTTTCAGTGGGTTCTATTGGTTATTATTACATGGTAAGGAACTATGTCTTATTTCACATCTGAGCTTGTATGGCATTATATTCCAGCCATTATTTATTGTTGCTTTTCTCTAAATTAAAAAGTCCTAGTTAGTCTTTGTGAAGGTACTTATTTATTCTAATCAAGTCAACACAGATCTTCTGACAAATTGAGCAAGTTACGATTTTTTAGTCTCTTCGTAAGACATTTCCTCTAGGTATTTTCAATATATTCAGCTGAAATCATAGCATCTCTACACTAAACTATGTATCTATATTCTCTAACACTGCCCTTTTCAGTATAAAATACTAACGGAGATCTTGACAACACAGTATTCCCCAAGGAATGATAACCATTTCTGCCCCAGACTGTCATCATCTTCTGTTTAATATGAATTGCTGTGATACTCTTGACTGTTATTTTATGTATCTGTTACACCCATCATATAATGTGATTACAAGTGAAAAAGAAACCAAATCAAGTTCACAGCCACTTTGCTGTCATCATTGTATTGGAAAAATCTAAATAGAACGAAAATAGTTGTCCATGATGACTATTATGACAGACACAGTGAAGACTTAAGATAATGAGAATTTCAAGGTCGATGTTACTGAACTGGTTACAAGAAATTTGTTTTCTCGGAAAGGAAATTTTAAATGAGGTTACAATACTAAACACAGCCACTAAGACCTAGGTAAGTAGCTACAGGTCGTAAGTCAGATTAGACAGACGAGGGACAGAGTCAGCATAAACTGACACAAACTTTAAAACAAAATTTGTGTTCGGAGATAATGCCTATTAGGATAGGATTGATTATCTCAGCAATTAACAGGTGCTTACAAAATAACTGGGTTTTGTGCTTTTTCACTCATTTGGGTGACTGTTCAGGTTCGACATGCAGCAACATACAGAACATTCAGTTGAGTAGAGAGCAGTGGTTGTTGTGTAAGATCAAACCCACGAACCTGCTAAAAAAACCAAAGCAGAAGCTAACAGCAAAGACCAGACAAAGGAGAGTCCTAGCAGAAACAGACATTGGAAGAATCCTGTGCTTATTTAAAACCCCATTTTCTATGGGTTGCCAAAACCAAGAGGTTACCCTGCTCAATCCTTTTTTGCAGGAGTAACATCTCTTTTTCAGCTGTTAAGGACTCATATAAGAAATAATACTCAAGGGAATCATAGCTATTTTGAAAACAATTCTAAGACCCATTATCTTCTAAGTTGGACACAGAGAGCTTTTAAAGGGACAGGGAACATAATGTTTCCAGAAAAATAAACAGTGAAAGCCTTAGGAAGACAAATTATTTCAAAAAAAATCCAGCCATGCAGAGAAGATCAAGTTTACTTGATTTTTTTAAATGAATTTCAAATTAATAATTTCAAAGTATTGTTGAATTTAGGCCAGTATTTTAAGCAGCATATGATAATTTGTTAAAAAATACTGTATAAAGAAAAGGATCCTTCTGCTCCCCTGCTTGTATTTATGAAGACCTTTCCAGCAAGAAAAGCCCGCCTAACTTAGGTTTTTGATCTCATAACACAGTGACGACTAGGGAAAACTTAACAAGACTGGATTGAAATTCTGACACTTTCACACAAAATGGTGGTTTTCAGATAGATGGGTTTGCTGAAATAAAGTTGTCAATTAGTTACATTTTTAATTAAACAGATACATATTTTAAGCTGGAGCTGTATATGACAATGATTGTATGTTTATCCTGTCTCTCTGTGTTACTGATTAAGTGATTAAAGCCAGAAGGAGCTTTTGAATCTTCAGTTTCCACCTCATATCATACAGTCTGAGAGAATAAATCATGAAATCATAACCAGCTGTACATTAAGATGAAACACTTGGACTCGGAGCTCTCTGTCTTATACAGCTATTCAAAAGTAAACAATGATCAGGATCTTCTACGTACTACAGTGACAGCATTGCTTCAAGCAATTTTTAACAGATCGCAATTAGCAGGACTCCTTGGGAGAACAGGCAACCATCCCTTTGTTCATTTTCATTATCCACTTTTGGGACAAAACTCCTGCTCCGTATGTCATTTCCAAAAGCCAGAGACGATGAAGTGGTCTCTGAGGCAACTACAGGATTAAGGAATGAAATCTTCCAGCAGTTATGAAGAAACTATCAAGTGCTCACTCAGGGATCTGTAAAGAGAAGGCAGTTTTATTCCCAAGGACTCAAAGTAAGCTTATCACAGACTCAGATGCATAAATCCACAACTATGCATGTCAGAGTCATCCAAAGTAAACACATTATTTGCTCCAATGAGGCCTTCCTGGAGCTGTAGATTTGAATATTGGTGACAAATGAAAGTCAAAACAATTTTGAAAACTATCTGAACATACCTTGAACAGTTTTTTTTGTGCTATTCAGGTGCTGCTATAACGTACAATTATTAAATTATAGGTTTTCACCATCAGTCACAAGCTGCCTGGAACATGCATGCTACAGGAATATAATTTTTGAACAAAATGCTCAACAAGCATGCTTAGATTATCCGCTCCTGATTAAAAAAAAAAAAAACAAAACCAAAAACAAATAAACAGAAGGGCAGGATTGATCAAGAAACTCAAGATATTCCAGAAAAAAAAAAAAAATTAGGTGCAAGGATTAGAGCTAACCTCTCTGGGCCAGCGAGGTACAAGAAGACATAAATTAGCTGCCTTTCTTTTGGCCTTGTTCTGTCCTCGGGGTTGGTGGAATGTAATGGCGGCATGAGCAACAGAGTGACTCACTGCTACCAAAAGAATGGTCATCACACTTTTTGTGACAGTTCTCGTACTCAGTTACTTTTTGGGGTACCTTATTAGACTCAAAAATTCTGAAAAAATTGAGCCCATTAAAAACCCCCTGGAGTGCCCTAGTGGTTTAGTGAATTGAACTGACTTAGTGGAATGCCTGATGGTTGTCACAGCTTCTGTGAGGTGATGGAAATGTGCACGNNAAGGGAAGGGAAGGGAAGGGAAGGGAAGAGCTGAATTCAGTTGGGAGGGACCTACAAGGATCATGTAGTCCTAACTGCCTGACCACTCCAGAGCCAACCAAAAGTTAAAGCCTATTATGGAAGACATTGTCCAAATGCCTTTTAAATACTGACAAGCATGGGGCATTGGCCACCTCTCTAAGGAGCCTGTTCCAGTGTTTGACAACCCTCTTGATAAAGAAATGCTTCCTAATGTTCAGTCTAAACCTCCACTGGTGAAACTTTGAGCCATTCCTGCGCATCCTGTCACTGGATTTCCCCCAGAAAAAGGGGTAGAAAGCATCCTGGGTGGGGATAGCAGTGCCACCTGTTAGTAACACCAAGACTTTTTCTGGGGTTTTGAGGCCTTTATTGTCTTTTACAGCCTGATAATTAGCCTTAGAAGACCAGGAGCCGTTGAGAGCCAGCGCTTGCCCTAGCTGCTGGCCCAGCCCTGGTTTCAGCAGCACCTGGGGCATTCTTCTGGTGTTGCTGGCATGGCCTCTTCTTGGCTGGAGAAGAAGCCTTGGGGCTGCCAGTCCTCTTTGGGGGTCACTGTGGCTCCCCAGAGGAGCATTCCCTGCCCTGGCTGGAAGCAGATGGACATGCTGTGGCCTCCTCGGACTCCTCCTGTGGCTCTTCTTGCTCCCCAGGGATAGAAATGGGGGCAGCGGGAAGGCTGCCAGCCCCACCTGGTGCTGAGGTGCTGGGGAGGTCATCCCTATAGGTTTCTTCAGGGCTGACAGAGGGGGCTGGGCCAGGTATGGGAGAGCCTTCTCGGGAGGCAGTGGGGCCAGGGGCAGCCACGGGACTGCCCTCCTGCCCTCCAGCAGCATGGCCGTCCTCCAGGCCCAGCAGACAGCTGCACCATTGCACAGCAACATCAATAAGCTGATTCACAAATGTGGCCATGCGGCTTTGGAGGGAGGCCCCCAGCAGCTGGACCAGTGGCTCTTCATCCAGCCCAAAGAGAAGCAAGAGGGAGTTGACGAGGCCCTCCACCTATGCGCAAGTGCTGGTTCCCAAAGATCAGCCCTAGCTCCTGATGCACCCAGGTCATAAGGCACTGGAGGAGAGCTGGGCCGGAACAGGGATGCCCAGGTGTTGGGCTAGAGGCCACCCAGAGGAGCCCTGGGCACCAGCCCCACAGGCTGTGGTTGTGTTGCTGCAGGGTGACTGGATGGCCAGGAGCTCCTCCTGCCTGGCAGCTGGCAACTGGTGACGCTGCAGATGGTGTGACAACATGCTCTTCAAAGTCGTCATCCGCCTGCACCGAGTGCATGATGGAGAGGATCATCTTCTTGCAAAGGGGGCATTTGGGCTGTGGTGGGCTGGAGGGAGCTGGGGATATCGAGCCGCTCCCTCTCACTGGCGCTGCAGCAGCGGGTGTCCCGCTAGAAAAGGAAGAGCCCATGGTCATTGGCTGGCCTGGGGAGGGGAAGAAGAAATGCCCAGGTCCCTTGAGAAACCCTCCCAGAGCCCCACGGTGAGGTATCCTCATGCAGCTCACCTCTGCTGCAGCAAGCGCACCTCCTGGGTGCCCCGGCTGCCTGAACCTGGCAGGGCCGGGGAAAATCCTTTGATGGCTCTGGGCTTGGGCATGGCGAGCTGCAAAAAACAACTCCCCGAGCACGACACCAGCACCAGCCTCGCGCAACACTCCAAACCTCACAAACTCACTCAGCTGGAATGCAGGCACGAGCTGGCTGGCTGGGCCTCGGCGCCTAGATATAAGCAGCAAGGGACATATCGTATATCACTTGGAGAGATCGCAGCCCGTCACTCGGGGACTCGGTCACAACAGAACCTGCGGTGGCTTCTGTTGTCCCCACTGGACATCACTGTCCACAGCTTGGGGATGTCACGACCGGCCATCTTCACCCATGGCGCTCGCCCCGGCAGTGCTATGGTCCCGGCACAAGCATCTGGGGTTAGTGCAACACCACTGCCCACTCCATCGGCCCATCTCTTGTCTTGTGCTCGGCATCAGTGTTTTATGCCAGTTCCCAAGGCCTGGGCTATGTCTTCCCAGGGCCCCATCAGGTTGCTCTGGCCGTGGCAGACGTCTCCAGGCACATATGGCAAGGGGGTTCATTGGATAACATTTCATGCCTCCCTTGGAGGCAGGACAAAGTCCCACAGGCTCTCACCACACGCCAGGACTGCTGGCCAGCCCTCTGGGCTCCCCTGTTTCCTCCCACAGGGCATCAAAGGCAGTACTTGACTTGCTCTTGTGGCTTTTCTCCTGTCTTTCTCCCCTAGCCAGAGGGCAGAAGGGTGATCCTGCTCCGCTCAGCACCCATCAGGCCTCATCCAGGCACTACAACTCCTTTGAGCTCCCGTACAGGAATGGGGTCAACAAACCAGAAGGACTCAGGGGAGGCAAGGAGAGTCTGTGGGGCTGGTTCACCATGGAGCAGAAGTGGCCTCAGGGCACCTCACAGCACACCCGGGTGCCTATGGGCAAGGTGTGAAGGGGATGGGGGCAGGCTGACTCTTATTGAGCCTTACGTCAGCCAGCACCCACAGATCTCTTTCTGCAAGGCAGCTCTCCAGCCGCTTCTCTCCCAGTACATACATGTGCCCAGCATCCCTCCGTCACAGATGCAGATTGCCCAATGCTCCAATCTATCTAGATCCCTCTGCGAGTCCTCTTGTCCCTCGAGAGAGTCCTCCCAGTTTAGTATTTAGAGAGTCCTCCCAGCACCTCCCAGTTTAGTATCATCAGCAAACTCGCTAATAGTGCGTCCAGGTCATTGATCAATATTCTGAACAGAACTGCCCCTAGAACTGAGCCCCGAGGAACACCGCGGGTGACTGGCCACCAGCCAGATGTAGCCCCATTCACTACAACACTTTAAGCTCTGCCCTTCAGCCAGTTCTTCACCCAGCGCACCATGAACCAGCTCATCCCACAGCTGGACAACTTGTCCAGAGGGATGCCGTGAGGGACAGTATCAAAAGCCTTACTAAAATCCAGAAAAAACTACATCCACCGCCTTCTCTTCACGCAGCATGCTGGTGATCTTATTGTAAGGATATGTCTCTCTCACGGGCACCCTCCGCCTCCCCGCCGCGGGGCCCGGGCCGGGTCGCTCCTGCCCGGGCCGGAGGCCGAGGCATCGGAGGCCTCCGAGCGCCGGGATCCCCCTCAGGCAGCCCGGCGGCTCCTGGCTTCAGCCGGCCCCCCCTGGCGGCAGCAGCGGCTGCGGGCCGTCGCTGCTCCTCTGCCCGGGCCGCCGCCTCCTTTCGGGGCGGGCCCTGGACCCGCCTGTAGGCGTTTGCGGGGGAGAAAGTAACATGGTGGCCGCTTCTTCCACAAACGGGAGCGGCGGCGGGTCCGGCGGCTCCTGAGAAGGCGGCGGGCGCGGCAAGAAGCTCCGGGCCGGCAGCGCCGCGACCGCTAGTGCGGACGAGGGACGCCCGGTGGCGGCTGTCGGCGGGCAGCAGGTGAGCGGCCGCGGGAGGCAGGCGGGGAAGGAGGGAGGGAATCAGGGAGGGGGCCTGACAGGCGGGGAGCGGGCGCCGCACCCGGCGCCTCGTTCGCCTTCCACCGCCCCCTCCTCCGGGCGCGGCAGGAAGGCGGCACTGAGGCGGGGGGGACCCCTCTCCTCACCCACCTCCCCCCCGGGCCCCTTCCCGCTCCTCTTTTACCTTCGGAGGAAATTTCCCTCCTCGCCGGAGAGGGCAGGAGGTTCGGGGTNGGCGCCGAGTCGGCCGCTGGGAAAGGCGCCTGTTTCTCCTCTTTCCCTCCCTGCCCCGGCTGAGCTTCCGCGCTGGGGATCGCCCTTGCCCTGCGCCGCGCCGCGCCGAGCCGGGAGGGCGGAGGCGCTTTCTGGGC
>VYZM01006412.1:20480-46544 GCA_013398915.1 Dromas ardeola | reverse complement strand
TTTGGGGTGAAGCCTCGGCGGGTCGGGGCGGCCGGGGCTCACCCTCTTCTCGGTGGCGAACGGCCGTGTGCGGGCTGTTGGAGGGATGCGTGAATAGCGGGGGTCGGTCTCCCGCCCTCCCCTCCCCGCCACCCAGTGAGAGAGGCACCATTGGGAAAAGTCAGGCTGGGTTTTGGAAGCTGATGGAATCAGCAAGACGCTGTAAAACTTAACGGTTTAGTCCTGCAGATAAAAGGACAAAGCTAGAGCCGTAACTTTTAATCAGCCTTTGCTATCAGCTGGGGATATCTGATGGGTCTTTGCTGCGTGACCAGATAATCTGTGTAGCAACAGGATCTGGTGATAGGCTAGGGTCTTCCTATGTCAAATGGGGGAAAAATATTTACCGAAGCTGTCAGAAGCTTTACACGCTGATTAACTCTGCTGTTAATGCCGCACGTGATCTTCCGAAGTGTCCGAGCACAACTGAACGTATTGTTGATGCTGCACGCTCAGAAAGGATGCAAAAACTGAACAAAGTTACATTAACTCTAAATTACTTGCCTCTTCTAAACCACTCTTTTCAATGCTGTTTTCTCTTGCTGTTAAGATCAAGCATGTTGCAAACGTGGACCGTTGTGCCGATTTCAAACTTAATGCCTGTGGCTAAACTTTTAGATCTTCGTGAGGGCTTAGCTTGTAAACAAACAGAATGTTTGATCCTCTTTCTTTTTTTCTGTAAGCTGTGTTAGTGTGTCTTCTGGTGACTTCTGTAGTATTTTCTTGGCTTATTATGACGTTTTTAACCAAGCTAAATTTAAGCCTGCACATGGACACGTTAGTGAAAAAAAAAAAAAAGATTTGCATTTAGTTACTTTTGTTGGCTATTGTCTTGTGTAGACTAAACACAAAGTTAGTAAAAGTTTTTGCATCACTCTTTTTAAGGTAAAATTAAGGCGATAAACGTTCTGTGTGTTCTTGGGGAAAAAATAATGATGGAATGCAAATTACTTCATACCTGTTTGGAAAATGAAAGGATTTTTTTTTTTTTTGTGAGAAGCAGTCATGACCAAACTTAAGTGACTAACCAGACTACTAACCAGAATAGCATATATATTTCAAATGCTTGGCACAAAGGACACAAACTAAAAAAAATCAAAAGTGTATAGATAGGTTGAGAGTATTTCTATTATAAATGTGACTGTAAGTCTTTTTTTAAAT
Organism: Dromas ardeola; assembly: GCA_013398915.1. NCBI lineage: Eukaryota > Metazoa > Chordata > Aves > Charadriiformes > Dromadidae > Dromas > Dromas ardeola. The sequence continues at coordinate 45,344 of VYZM01006412.1, read as the reverse complement.
AATTGGCTGACAGGTTTTTACCATTCCAGTGGATATGAAAGGCTAATAATGCTTTCTGTCTTGAGTGGTGCAATGAAAGAGTTCAGTAGAAACCAGAAATGTGTTTGCCTACATGACTTCTGACTTCTATGTTAAAATGGTTACTACCACACATAGACACTTATTACTGCTAAAATCTCAAATAGTGGATTTATTTTTTTCAAATAATCTTATAAATCAAGATGGGCCTCTTCTTAAATACGGATAAGTATGTTACATTTGGCTATTCCTCCTTAGGTTAAGGTTGGGCTTTCTATAGCCCAAAGTAAACGTAATGACATCTTCTTGGACCATGCCCTACATGTTTGTTTTCTTGTTTGAAGATTTGTGTGTGATTTCTTTCCGATCAACTTTTATATTTATTTGAATGAAAACCATCTAACTCAAGTGAAATTGGGATATCCAAATGGTAATATGGATAAGATCCTTCTGACTCAACACGTATGAATTCTTACGTGGAGTAGCAGTGCTACATATTACTGAAATATAGTGCTTGAAATGGTATCTTTTTACGTTTGGTTCTTTCTTAGGTCTGCCTTTGGCCAGTGGAGAATTGAATCTGGAATTCAACCTCAGTATGCTTTAAGGACAAATAAGTTCCAGTGTTAGCCTTGATGCGTGTGTCTAGGTTTGCTTAAAAATACAATAGGAAAAAAAGTCTCTGTATAATGAGATAGGAAAGGTTGACAAAGTTGTAAGAGGAAGGTAAGGTAGTCTTTTGACTGTTATGTAAGATCACATGTCTTATTGTTAAGCTTTCAGATAAATTTCAATGGCAACCATAGGCATAGAGCAGTACGCTTAGAGACTAGCATGTTTCGTGGTCTTACTGGTTTCATGTAGCAGTGTCTCCTCTGACTGACTTAGCCTTCTGACTGAAATAGCAACAGAAATCACCTTCAACTTCTAAACCTGGCATCTTTTTGTTTAAGGGTAGCTTGCAGTGTAGAAATCTATCTGCTGGAACTTTTTTTTTCTGTGCTTGCTAGTCATCCCAAGGCATGGATTACCCACCTTCAGCATGCCACTTTCTCGAAAAATGTCCAAGATACTGAAGATCTTGGTGTAGCTGACCTCTAAAATAGTTTGTGGGGATCGTAGTCATAGTTAATAAATTGCTTCCCGTGTGACTTGCCAGATAGTTGTCCATTACTGCTTATTCAAATCTGTAAAATGAGAATCAGTTTGCTGTACTGTGCAGCACGAGACCCGCTTTCCTCCTGTATTGCTTCAGATTGTGAACTGAAGTCTTTGGATTTTCTGATCTACTGTTGAGCTTTGTGTCTTTCTACAAAAATCATCCCTCTCTCAAAGCTGTTGCTCTCGGTTATGCAGAAATGTGATGCTGCTTCTTTCCCGTTGGATAAAAAAGTAGTGGTGGTGGAAATACTGCATGCCCATGCTGATAATGAGAGCGCTTTCCTTCTGCAGGTTTGTGGAGAGAAAGGCTCACAACCCTGACCTCTGTGCAAATGGTTGTTAGAAGTGACTTAGTTCAAGCTGTTTCTGGACTACAGCATAGGTTCTGGTGGAGCATGACTGTTTCATGTTCAGTTATTCTTGTGACTGCATCTGTCACAAAATGTGCGCATACAGACTTACTTATTCTGAAGTTTCAGGAATGCAGTTACACTGTGCTACACGTTCCAAGCTGGAATAGAGCAGAAAGTTTTCTCTTGGTTGATACCTCACTCTAGTCCTTTGTTTCTGCTTGCAGGCTCTTCAAGGGTATAAGTGTGGTCCTGATCTTTAATGTTTGCTTTGGCAGACAGGAAACTTGAAAACAGTTCTCAGAATAGCAAAGATTATAATGATGTTCTCTGTTTATGCATGTGACTCTTTGTTTTTACTTTTTTTTTTTTTTTGAAAAGCAGCAAACTCAAGATTGTCGATACAGTTAACCGTAAAATCGTGCCCCTGATTTCTTGCCTAGAGGTTGGCTTGCATGTCATTAAGCATTCCTTCTGTTTTGTTTCAGTTAAATGCAGTGAGCCAGTTTGCCTTATTCTGCTTTCATCTTCACATTTTGGGACACTTCAGTTCCTTTCCTTTACTCTCAAAAACTTCTCTAAAGAGACTTGATGCTTTTCAAGCATCAACCAAGAGCCTGTGTTTTTCTGTCTAAAAGATGTTAAAAATAGTGTAAATCAGGGATTGACTTGCAAATTAAGTTGTTCAGTTCTGGCAGCAAAAGCTGAGTTTACAATTACAACTCTCCAAAGTAGTAGAAGCTTTCTTCCTCTTGAAATGAAAGTGTTCTCCAGTTGTGAACGAATTGCAGCTCTACTGCAAAACTTAGCCATTTTTCACCAGAGAGCCTAAGAACCCCACGTTTTTACTTTTTCTCCGAACCTATGCATTTCAGTGATAGCTTTTGCCTTCATAATTAATTACAAACTTTGATCAGTAATGCTTAAACTGAAGTCTGACCACTGATGCATTTTTCAGTGCTCCTGTTCCCCTTTGCAAGTCTTTCATGTTGAGGCATTGTGTGACTGGTGAAAGCAAGACTTTTTTTTTTTACTCTTTTTTTTTTTTCTTCTCCTGTTGGGCAACTCAGTGCTGCTGTTCCTGGTGTCACATAACATGGTTCCAGCCTTCTTCATTATTCCCTGGGGAAGAAACTATACTCTCACCCAGATAAGAAACCTGACATAGGTAGAAGTCTTGAGAGTAAGATATCCTCCAGCCATGTCTATATAATGGGTAAACTATATATTGCTGCTTTAAGAAGGAATGAATGTGTGGTTGAAGTTGGGAAAAAGAGAAGCACAACTAGAGAGCCGCTACCTTGGAGCAGCAGATGCAGAAAAAGAAGTTCAAGCACTTAATGTTTCAGGAAAAGGAAGAAATCAAGGCATGTATAGCTATATAACTAAGCCCTGAAACTTCTACAGGATATCCATCTCAGTCTAAGAGAAAGTTATAGAAAGGAAAAACTGCTGAGTCACAGCAACAGGTTATTCAGTCGGTTACTCTAATCATTGAATGGGACTATTGCAAAATGTGAAAACCGGTGTGGCCAGTTCTTAACAGTAGATCAGCCAGCCGTCCTTGGAAGTGCAGCAGCCCGCCTAAACTAGGGAGTCGTTTGTACCTATGCCTTCATTGTTTTCTTGATGCTTGAGTTCTCCCAGTAACATTTTACATCATGAATAACCCTAATGGGAATATAAACTGCTGGATATCTAGGTGTAAATGGCAGAAAATTGTTGTGTTTGAAAGTAATACGAATTTAAGTACACTGAGGTTTAGTTTTTTTGAAGGCATAGACAGTATCTTTTGCAGGTTTCCTTAAAACAAATCATAAAAAAATAACCTGTGTGTTTGCCAGAGGAAATACTTCCAAGGATGGGGATAGCTTGAGAAATGGGTAATGTATGTTAAACGTATGTGTCTTGTACCTGCTAAGCCTCTGAAACCACCAAAGATGTGACTGAAGAGGGATATTGACAGAAGTTAGTCTAGGGAGACCGGTGTTTCTTGGCTCCTTTCTTCCCCTGTTATCCATCACTTACTTTTTAGGGGGTCATTCTCCGTGTAAGCCTGACTTCAGGTGCCCTCAATTATCTTTGAAGCTGTGCTTCCGCTTGCTGTAGAAGGAACCTAGGAAAGCTAACCATGTGAAGTTAAGTTTAGTTTTCTGCATAGGTCCCACAAACATCTACAAATAAAATGTGGATTTGGCAGGAGGAAGAAGAGTACAAGTCATTTTCTTGTAAGCTTTATAAGTCATGAACCGCTGTGATATATAGGTGCGGTTAATTAACGAGTGGGAGCAGTATGTCTCTTATTGGTCACATCCAGGTTGTTTTCAGTTCTGAATATTAAAGAATAAGCAGGACATAAAAGAGAAAACTTCCTAACTGCACAAACACATTACTGTTTTCTCAAAGTTGTGATGAAACCAGAAAAAGCAAGTCTACATGACTCCTGTACAATGTGTACTTGACTCGAAGTGAATTCTTGCAGTTAGAATCATCACTGAAAGACTTGAATTTCTTCTGACCTTAAATTCTTGCATAACCTTGGGGATGCATCCTTACTTAGCTTTTTTATTCTTTTTTTTTTTCCTCTTAGTTATGCCTTAGGCTTTATATAGTAATTCTCCCTGTATAGGACTGTTTATATTTTGTTACATGGATAAAGTATAAGCATATCACAAAGTTTTCCAATACTAATAAACTATCTAGGTAAACTTGAAGTTGTACTGGTATAAGAAAATCACAAGTCATAAACGGAACAGACTTTGCAAACAAAAAATCGGTTTTGCGGGTGGTGGTCTGCTTAGACAGGGGCTTAGACCAGAATACCTTTGTGTCTCTGAAGAGCAGAATTCTATTATGCACTCCTGGCTATGGTGGTACAGTTCTTCTAGGAATAAACCAAATCTACATTACGCGTAATAAAAGAAGGAATATGTTGTTCAGGACTGGGTAGATCAAGTAGAAAGTTTACCTTTGAAAAAAGGCATAGTATGTGACCCATGCTTTTGTAAAAAGGCAGTGGCATTTCAGAGTCTGATGTATATACTTTGTGGCTTTTCTGCTTTGAACTTTTTTTTGTAGGCATCTTCCTGTAGGATAATTACATGTGAAAGCCTTAAGCTCCTTTGGGTTATGATGACTCATTCACCGTGAATGTAATGACTAATGTGACATTTCAGTTTATTTTAAAGAAAACAGAACAAATCCCGCACAAAGACGTTTACAGCTTTTTTTCTTTCTTCTGTTAGATTCGGATGTACAGAGTATGCACTTTTAATCTCAAAACTTCTTCTTAGTCTCTTTGATTTAACTGATTCTGCTAGGGAAAAAATCTTACTAAATAAGTCACTCCTCTAATTTTAAACTGTTTTCGTAGCTGTATTAATAGCCAGATGATAAACAAATCTAAGAAGGGAAGCTGCTTTGAGCCTCAAGTGCCTAATTGTCTCGTACATTTTTAAAAATCTCATCCTTAACTGGTGTGCTTACTGGATTGAACATCTGAGTTGAAATACTTTGCATTTGAGTTGTTCAGGTTGGTAAGTGCAAAATTATCTTATATCACTCCATTTGTATCCCTACTCTCTTTGTCTGTATGGAGTATTTAAGCTGCCCTAGACCTCTTAAAAAAAGAAAAGAAGAGTGTGTAAAGCATTAAAACTGTCTTGTAGAGGACTGTGTGATGTCCTTTCTTTTGAGCAGGTACAGAAATGCTGGTAGCCCACATCTTCAGTAAATCCTCTGACTACATGACTATTTTCCCACCTGCCTCTTCTCAGAGCCAGTAATACATTAAAGTGTACAGTGGAGCAGTATCAGTGGAGGAGAATAAAGATGTTCCACTACCGTATACTTGGGAGCAGATTATGAGGACTGCCACACGAAGCCCACTTGATGACTCATTTGTGATTGCTTTTCCATTTCCATACTTTGAATATTACGATAGCTTTACTATCCTTTAGGTGACTTTGGTTCATTTTGGTTTGGCTTCTGGAGTTGTGAATGGACTGGAGTGTGGTTGCATGGGTCCTCTTGTGACAATTCTTTAATAATTCTTCTAATAAATTAGAAGAGGCATTGGAGGCAATCATTCAGTTACTGCACTTTCTTAGAATGCTGTGATCCATTTCTCTATTAGCCTTTATCTAGGAATGGGAAGAGTAGCCTAGGTACTAAGCAAAGAGTTTGTCTTTAGAAAGTTTTGCTAAAACGTTTGACAATACAGAAAACCCTTACGAAGGCTGAGGACATAAGTTTCAGGAGCCATACATCTGCCCAAGCTTTTTGCGCATGATTTAACATTTGTAGTAACTTCATTGCGAGGTGACCTGTGAAGTGGGTGATGCGGAGGGGTTACTCGGAAGCCCAGCCTACGCTCTTTCCGCATTTGCAGATGTGGTAATGCAAACCCTCACTGCAAAAACGTGCTGCAGATCAAGATCGTGGTATGCCTGGTGCAGCATAAACAGCAAAAAGACAGTTCCTCCTGTAAGATTCTCACTGCTGCAGCGTTAAGACAAAAAGCATGAATATTCTAACTGCTGTCAGGCGTGTGGTTTGGACTTTTTTAAGCAATCTTGGCAAAAGAGAGTTTCTTAATGAGGAGTTGGCAAGAAGATTAAAAGACAGACTTCTGAAGTGTTAATAAGCTCCTGCCAAGCTTGAAAAGCAGCCGAGAAAGAATGAAAATGCTGACATGAAACCGAGTGATTTGAGGCTGGTGTCATAGGCCAACCAGAAATGGGAGTCATCCCCGTGATAGCCAGGAAAGGTTTTCCGTGAGGTGGGGATAGGCTGTGAGACTCTGAAAGTGTGGATGTAGCAGCCTGTCTTTGATGGGATAAAGCTGTTAATGGGGAGACCTACAGAGAAGAATGACTTCTTTCTGCAGTGTTTTGGGTTTTTTTCCCCCAAAACAGATAAAAATGAGGAAAATCGTGTTTCTGAAAACTAGTCAATGGGTTTTCCACTCTGTATTTATGGAGCCCTTCGGAGATGATTTCAAGCAGTGTATGGCTGATTGTATTGTAGGCAGCTAACAAAAATGAAATCAAAGCATGATCCTGTGATCTGGCAAATCTCTGTCACTGGAGAGTCTGGCAGAACAATTTCAGTGCTAATACTTAACTATTTGAATGCTAGTAGAGAGAGCAACAAGAAAGAGAGCATATCAAACTTTTACTTCGAGTAACACCTCAGGTGGATTTGAAACAGAACATCTTTTCTTCTCTGCTTGGACCTCTCAAAACCAAAACATAATCTGTCCTCACCCCAACAAAAAAAGGACACCAAAAAAACCTATGAAAAGCGATCTAGGAGATTTGGGTCCCAGAAGGCAGTTAACCACTGGACTATTGTCTCTTGACTTTTTCTTTGCTGTTTTATTTTTGTTTCAGGCTACTATATTTGGCTTTGTTCCAATGGAGTTTCCAATTACAGAAAGAGTTCTCTAACAAAGAATGTTTCCAGGGCTGCAGATGTTTCACTCATTACATAATACTGAGCATGGCTAACCTTTAAAGCTTGCAACTGGGGCAGTAAGTGCATTTTATAAGGTACTTCCTTTGCTTTGAGAACTATTATTATTATTAAATTTTCCTCTCTTGGACTATTTTCTTTGCAGCCTCTGGGGTAGTTGCCATCTTCTGTTACGTGAAAGAACACTATGGGTACAACACTGGTGAAGCAAGATTAAACTGGTTTATTAAATGAGTGTAGCTGGACTGCTTGCTGATTATCGTTCTTCCCTTCTCCCATCTTTTCCATTTCTGTTTTCTGTCCTTGGCAATAGAACTTAATTTACTGGTACCAAACTTGCCTTCATTGATTCCAGCTGCTTCTCCTCTAGACTCTGTAGGTCACTTCAGAGTTTGGTTTTTGGCTTCACATGTCTGTAACTGCTCCAATTTTTATACCATTGGACAACTTTAAATTACTGTACAAGAGGAAAACTTGAACTGTTGAGTATGATAGAGATAGTCTGGATAGTCTGGAGTCGGGTTTTTCTTTTTTTTTTTTCCCCCTTTTTCTTTTTTCTCCACTTATTCTGAGGGGCATTTTCATACTCCTGAGCGTCCCGGATTGCAGAGTCCATAGTGATATTTTCAGTCATTTGTAATTCATAAGTAACTGTTCAAATTACTATCACAAAACTTTGCTTCTGAAAACTTTGTTATGTTTGATACAAGCATTTATATCATAACATTATTGCTCCACTGTTTGTAGCAATAGTAACTGGTTTTGCTCACAATCAGAAAAATCGGACTAAAAGAACAGTTTGGCTTCCTAAGACAGAATTTTAAATTGTTTGTAGTTTGCTTTTGTGTCTTTTCTGAATAATTCAAATTTATTAAATGTAACAAATTTTTAACTTTATTAGTTTCCTCCCTTCCTTTGATAACTTTTGCTCCAGCAATCCAAGGAATTACATACAGGACAGGAAAACCCAGAAAATGCAAAGAAAATTGAGGGTAATGGAGAAAAAGAATGTATTTTGTTAAAATGTTATTCATTGTTTCTAAAATAGGCCGGTCTGAAAAGCTGTAAGAATTACTCTTACAGCTAGAGAATTCTTACAGCTTATTCTTACAGCTAGCTACAGCAATATTCTAGAGAATTATTGCTATGTAATCGTCACTTATTACAATACTGGATTTGCAAAAGTCAGTTCATTTCCTCACCACTCCTTCATATGAAGCACACTATTGCATCATTTCAAAGCCCAGGGTTTGAAATTGAAAAGGAAAAACTATGTTGGAAGAATACAGACACCTGTTTCCCATTATATGAATGGTGTATTTGTTAGTGGCTCTCGTGAAAACGTCAGTAACAAATTCCCAGAGAGATACCAAATATCTGTCTTAGTCAAGTTTTAAAAAAATACGGATGTCCTTAGCCATCGTAGAAGTTACAGTTAAAAGTGTGAAAGAGATCTTTTAATTTCCCACCTGTGGTGTTTTATTCTAGCCTTTGGCCTTTGGGTTTTAAGTATATCATTTGATGTTAAGATTTTTTTTATTTAATCAATTTATAAGATACAGTCTGTTTTTCAGCACTAACTATAGAGCTGTATTTGACATAAGGGGAGTTTAAAGCAAAAGTGATTTTGTTCTCAAACATTCACAGTTTGCAGAACTCTTCTGCTCTGAGAACTGTGTTTTGTACAACTTGGTGGTGGGGGGAAAGGCAGCTGTTTCATAGAATTGTTTCTAGGCTTGGTGCCTTTGCTTCCATAGGAATTTCTTACCTGAGGTGATTTGATGTGGTTATTTCTGCCCCTTTCCTACTATAGTGCCCTGATCTATTTGTAAGGCTTTAGAAAACCTTCTCAGCAAGATGATTACATTTGTTTCATACCAGATTTTTGTCTTCAGATGCTGTCAGAAAACGGTCTGGTACAAAAACAGCTCGTACAGAGTCAACATTTTGTCTTTGAGTATGTGCAAAATTGCAACAATTGAGCTATATGACACAAAAAGCCAGTTTAGATTATTTGCAGTACAGGACCTTGATACAACTTGTTTTCTGGATGAAATTAATTTATAAAAGTCATGCTATAGGAATACTTCATTAAATGTAATTGGCAAGCCTTTTATCTACCCCCTTGTTCTTTATTTTATTTTTCACAATGTTATAGACCTCCATAAGATAATCATCTTGTAGCTTGTAACCTATTTCAATTGTGCAACCATTACGTTCTCAAATGTTTACTTGAAAACTGCTACGAAGGAATGGTCTTGTATTTGCATATGTGCATGTTCAGACCCAGTCGTGGGTGACATCCAGCCATTCTTGTTCCACAGCTGGTTGTGTTAAGACAGGTAGAAGGTGGGCATTGCATGTCTGTGAAGTTATTTTTGCAACTCTAGTTTTTCGTATACTTGTATGGTTTAGTCAAGGGACTGTAACTGTTACTTTATTTCATAATTTATGACAATGTGATATGCATTCCAAAAAAGAAAGTCTTTAAATGCACGACTAGGAATTCTTTTTCTCTTGTTACTGTCTGTGGCTAATGATCTGTGGACTGGTTGTTTTTGGTTTTTTTTCTGTTTTAATCCTGTTCAGTGCTAATAGTATGCTTGAGGTAATGTTGCCTTACCTTGTCTTTTGTTATAGTGTTGTGTGTGTGTGTGTATATATATTCATGCTATTTTCTTACACATAGTAAAATCTGCTTCATAGAACTCATATATAGACATGTCCATGTAAATTACCTATGTGTTGATAATGACATCTTAAGTTTTTGTTAACCTCCTTAGTTCATCTGAACTCATTTAACATTATTGAATAGTCTTGTTTATATAATGTTCCATTCTGTAGTAATTTTAAATAATCTGTGATGCATACGCAAAGTCTGATTCCTGCTGTCCTGCATGTGCCAAACTGAACTGCATAAGCTGGAATTCCATGCTTATCTGAGTCGAAGTGTGCTTGCTTAAAAGTGACTATGGTATGGACAAACATACTGATGTGAGCAATAATAATGAATGATATGCTGGAATTGACAAGCAACTGGAGTGCAAGCTCTTTGGGAACCCTGTACGTACACCCCAGTACGCTCTGGTTGTTACATGGTAATATCGGTACCTGTCTTTGCATATGCTGCTTACATTTAAGTGTGTGTGGCTGTATATGTGTGCTAGAGTCATAGCTGTATTTTGTGTTTACAAAAAACAGCCTAAAGTTGCGATTGCCAAGTATAGTCCATGATTGCATTGCTTATTGCTTTTCAAAGTGCATTCCAAGTATTAGTTTCCATGTCTTGAAATCCAGTTAAACAAAGACAAAATTTGAGGCAATTAGTACAAAAGCAGTCATTCTAATTTACTGAATACAGTTAACACCAAGAACCACCCCCAATGTGTTCGTTCTGTTGCTATGGAATACAACTAGGAAATAGTGTTTTGGTTTTTTTAAAAAAACAAAACAAAACAGAAAACAAAGCAAAAAAACCCTGAAGAAAGCATTATTGTTAATCTGTTTCCACTAATGTGAAGTTTTAAAAAGTAGCATTCATAGTATTAGTCCTAACCATTGTATCCAATAGTTGTTTCAGTCCTTTAACCATTGTATCCAATAGTTGTTTCAGTCCTTTAGCATTTGTATTTAGAGCTGATTTTTATAAATAGTCCTACAGACAAAACTCTTAAGTATCTTAAATCATCACTGCTGGCAGACTTGCGAAGTACGGGCCTTCACGTTCTACCTTCTCCTGTCCCACGTGACTAAACTTTATTGTCCTGATTTAAGATCACCTGTTTCCAAAAAAACAGTCTTTTTAAATTGGTGTTATCAGTTTCCTTGCACCAACTTTGTCATGCCTTTGTCTTACCACTGTTGCAAAAGCCTATAGTGACAGGATAAGGGGCAACAGTTTTAAACTGAAAGACGGTAGGTTTAGATTAGACATAAGGAAGACCTTTATTACAATGAGAGTGGTGGGGCACTGGAGCAGGTTGCCCAGAGAAGATGCTCCATTCCTGGAAGTGTTCAAGGTCAGGCTGGATGGGGCTTTGAGCAACCTGATGTAGTGGAAGATGTCCTGGCCCATTGCAGGGGAGTTGGACTTGGTGATCTTTAAAGGTCCCTTCCAAACCAAACAGTTCTGTGATTCTGGTATTTGAAATGTGTGCAGAAAAAAGGGGGGCAAGCTGAAGGCATAATGCAGCCTAGCTGTATCTCTTTGCTGTGTGTGACAAGTGATTTAGCTTTTTCAAACATGCCTTTAAAGGCATTTACAAATCTTGTTTTAATGTCTTTGCATTTCTAGTTTTAATGAATAGCTGATACTGCTTTATCTCAAGAAGCCTGCTGTCTTGCTGGTTACTTTGACTAACATGTGTATGCATGTTATGTAATGCTTTTAATGTGAATCAGGGACATTTCCAAAGTCACACATTAAAAGAAATTCTGCACTGGTTGCTGTGGTATAAAATTAAGATTTGACAAGCATCAATTTAAATTCTTTTATGCAAAGGAGAAACAAATTGTTCTTGCCATCCCTTCACCAACAACGTTATTTAATCTCAGCACAAGATAAAAGGATAGTCGGTGCAAATAAAGAATCGTGTCTCTCCCTTCTCTACTACAGCAAGGAAAGTTTATGAACTTTCAGGAAGGTAAGCAAACTTTGCCTACCCTTTCTGTCTTCAGATTAGTTAATTGTAAATAATCGAGAAGTTGCATGGATAAAGACTTGGTCACCTAGCTTATTAAGTTCTGTATTGGGGAGTGAGGTGCCTGTGGTAGTCTTTGTGTTGTCTATGAAGTTTTGCCTAGCGCACTTGTTGAAAAACATAGTAATGCTTCTCTCTTACTCAGTTTGCAGCCAGTAGATTTTCCAGGTGTTGCAGGTGACCTCCTGACACACTGTCTTGTATCCATCCGGTAGAGTCTTTGTCTTTTAAATTAGTTTAGTAAATCCAGTGTCTTCCCTGATCTTTAGGCCAGTTTATTTTAGGAATAAATCTCAGAGCAGAAGCATATACACTTTTCTTTTAACTTCTTTACTACCAATAGCCAAGTATAATTTATTTGCAAAACAAAGCATTTGTGTAGAAGTTCTGAGTTGTGTTTGACATATGCCTTGCTTAAAAATCTTAACTCTGCAGGCTGTTTACAAAATGTTTCAGCCACAGTGCACAAAAAGTGCTGAAGTTATTCTTCAGTCTGAAATAAAACTTATTTCCTATGCACTCTGGTTACAAAAATATTTTTAGTTATGAGATAGGTATCCCATCATCTCCAAGTTATTCGATTATCTGTTTATGTATGATATAGGCTTCCACACAGCAAGTACTTTTCAAGTAGTAGTTTCCACATGTTGTGGGTTTTGGGCACTGTCAGTATCTGAAAGAAGATGCAAGTGGGTTTAATAAATTGCAAAGTCATGTGTTAGCCATTAATCATTTCCAAAATATCTCTATAATTTCATTTCTTTGACCATCAGTTCACTAGTATTTTCAGTTAAATAGATTTCTGGACTTTAATTATATTGAAAGTAGGCTGAAAAAGTTCTTTATAGCTTTATTTTTATTTGTGATTTAAGGTCAGGAATATCTCAGTTTGAGTCTTGATGTGAGTAGTGGAGGAAAAGGTCACAGATTACGCCAAAGAGTTGCTCTTTCTTATAAAGTATTATTAAAAAGCCATCTATTTTTTCAAGGGAGTATTTATAAGATAATACAGTTACTTCACTGCTACTTGCTGCAGTATATGTGTCTTCAGTGGCAGCAGGATTTGTCTGTAAAACTGGCGGCCGTCCCACTGATTTTAGGGTTTTACTGATCTGATGTCCTTTCTTTCTAGTGGACGCTTGCTTAGAGCAGAGTTTTGAAACTGGAGAGATTTTTATACACAAAGTTCAACTCTATTTCATAGACTTTTGCTATGTCAAAAATAAACTTGGGAAGAACTTTTTGCATTCAGTTTATGTATCGTTAGTAGTGAGTTTTCTTTGCAGTGCTCAGAGGTGAGGAAATAAGAGGCTTTTGAGACTAACATGATTTTTTCTAGGTAAAGTTATGCTAGTTGGCCTCTTGAGCCTTATGCTGGTTTTTGGGTTTTTTTGAGAAGATTTAAGATCGGCACTCCAGTTAGGAGTGAACTGAAAAAACCTTCGTTATCCACACACACTCTTGGCATAAATTTATTTTATTCTTTGTATGCATTGAGATACCAGCAATTTATGCTGCTTCTTTCCAGAAGCTGAAAGGAACAAGCAATTACTCAAGGATTTTCCTGCACATAAGCCTTAAAAACCTCATCCTCTGAACCCGCTCTGTGGGTGGTTGTTCTTACTCTGAAGTGAGTTCGTACACACAGGTTTCCAAGAAAACCTTTTCCTTAGTAGTGTCAGGTGTTAAGTATGGCATTTGTCCGTAAATTATCAGATTGGTGTTTGTGACAAACCCTTTCCCTTGATTGCTGCCGTATGCAGTTTTATAAAGCTTACGTTTCCTTTTCTTTAAGTCCACTTGCCAAAAACTGCATTTACCTGTACCATTTGTTTCTCGACTTGTGTTGGCTTTCCAGTCTAATTTTAGAGCATATTTTGATACTTAAAATATTTTTAGGATTAGGACAGACCTGTATTTAGAATTACAGACTTCCATCTTTGTATCACGGGTTCAAAGGGAGGTAGCATAAATTATGCCATGACTTTTTAGGAAGGAAAGACTCTAATTAATGAAAAGCTCTTCTGAGAGAATGGCCTCGTGTCTCTACTAGGATGGACGTTCCTGGAATGTGGAGGACAGTGTTTTATTTTCTCTACTTCTTTTTTTTGAACAGGTCTAAACTGTGCATTAGAGGTTGGCTCAGAAGTGCCTAAGTTTCTTTGATTCAACATGGTAGGCCCACGTGATACTGGGACAGTGTTGTGTAATGACAGAAATCTGCTCCTGAAAATAAGATAGCTGCAAAAGTTCTGTTAATAGGCCAAAAAGGGGACTGTAGTTGGAGAAGTGTGTTAGACTTATATGTCTACATTGCTCGTGATTTCTGAGTCAATGCTGTATCTGTTCTTCACAATATTATTTGGCATATTAGTTATGCTGATGTCCGAAGTGTATTTAAAATGCTTTCTGAAATCCTTGAAAACTTTTAAGAATATACACACTGCCTGCCAGGTCACCCTCCTAGCCTTATTTCCAAGAGCCGCCTTCAAAAATGAAGGAGGTGGTCTAAACATTGGACAAGGCTAATGGATCTTGCATCTCAGATACTCTTTTCAGTACAGATTTTTCTTTCCATTAATACTATCTTTAAGTAAAACACTGAAATGAAAGGCTGAAATCTTACTCTCTGACTTTCTAAAAAAATTGCACATCATGGATTTTTTTGTCATAGCAACTTTCTAATATTTAACAGTGTTAGAAAACTAATGAAAATTTCTAGGATATTAAGGTTTTAGCATACTAATTTTGCTGGTATTCCTTTCTGCTGCATTGATGTCTTGTCTTTAGATGAACAGACAAGCACTTTCCTGTAATTCCACGCTTGAGAAATCAACTACTGCGCACCGTACTTATGTTGTGGAGAGTTCTAAGCACGTGTTACTTGACTACAAAACAGCTGGTGCAGTGGTAAAGCAAATGATGTCATTAATGAATTGAAATGGAGGAGTCTTGGGAAAATAATTGTGGATCTAACAATGTTAAGGTAAATACTTGCTATTACTCAGAGTAACAAGGTGAAGCAGACTTCCACAAATGAATATGCGTTAGAGAAGTCTCTTGTTTCTGTGTTTTGCAGGTAATGCAGAAGAAAACTCTTTTTTTATATCTAAAGAATAGGTGTCCTTAGCTGTTGCAATCTCTGTAAATGAAGTCTGAGAACTGAAACTCTCTGCTTTGGAATTGAAAGGATCATAACTATGAAATAAAATACAAATAGAATACTTACATTGTCATCTTTATTTCATTGTAGCTGCATGTAACTTGCTCTCACAAATTTTTGTATCTTTGCAAGAACAACTCTTTGTTGTGATTCAGCTAACTAAATAGAGGAAATTGCAGTCTAGCTATATTGAAAGAAAAATCTAACTGATCTTTTAGACAACAGTCAATAAATTGAAGCAAATTCTAATAATGTAATATTTGTTTTCATAATTGTTCAAAGTTCACAAAAGTCATCTTTAAAATGGAAACCTTTTCCCCAAGGCAATTTCACTATGAAATCTCCTCTTAAGAAAGGGCTGTGGCCTCTATGAGGTGGTAGATGCCCCATCCCTGGAAACATTCAAGGTGAGATTGGACAGGGCTCTGAGCAACCTAATCTAGTTGAAGATGTTCCTGCTCGTTGCAGGGGGGTTGGACTAGATGACCTTTAAAGGTCCCTTCCAACCCAACACATTCTATGATTCTATGATTCTATATGAAACTAATAGTTGAGTTGGTATATTTTTGATAAAATGTTATAGAAGAACTGTAAAATTACATTGTGGTTATAAAAAAGGCTGTTGTCTTTTTAGAGAGGTCAGCCTTGAATGGACTGTGGGAGAGGAGAACGTTTTGTCATATTTTTGGTGTTTAGTGGTGAAAAGAATTTATTTTTTTCTCTCCATATTTTTGCTAAATGGATCTCTTGACTTACAGTAGTCATACTAAGTGCCTTTAAATGTTGTCAGTGCAGGCTGGTTTTGTTTTTCAGCTACAAAACTAATTACTTCCAGTAGGAATTCCTTTTAGAAAAGCATGAGGATTTTAAAAGTACATCTTTTATTCTGGAGACTTTTTTCTTTACTTTTAAAAAAAAAAAATTTTGGTCCCAGACTGTTCATAGCAAACTTCCCTATTGTGGCCTATGAATGAATTGGAAAACTAACTTCACTTAAATAATTTCTCCATAGCCCTGCATTTTCATCATCTAACACCAAGGTAACAGTTTTTATTTTTAGAATTTTTTTGTATTTGGGTTTTGTCCTGCAAGGCAATGAAGTGTTAGAATAAAAAACCCAATATTTTCTAAATGTTGAGTTTTTGTATTAGTCTTATGTACAGAAACCAACTTATAAAAAAACTGACAGAGGACAATATCTCTCGAAATTATGGTGGGGAAAAGTTGCCATGATAAAACTTCTGATAGAAAGTCTCTTAGAAGAATGTTTGTTTGCTTGTCTATAAGAGGAGCAGTGCGCATACTTATTCTTGCGTGAGGCATCACAAAAACAGTGGAAAAGGGCAGTCCATTCATCTTGTTCCCCCACAAATCATACATTTATTTTTTCCTGCCATTCAGAAGGCAAAGTATCCTTGGACTAACTGAATTCTGCTGTTTCTGGTTGTTTGGTTGGTTTGGGTGTTTTTTGATAGCTATCTGCTAATTTATAATTTAGTGTCTATTTATAAAGCTATTGCATTGAAGAAGATAACTATGGCTTAATTAAGAGCTATTACTTTAAGGTCTCTTTTGAGAGATACGGTTGCTTTAAATCTTCCTGAAATCGGACAATAAATTCTTGAAGAGATGAGTTGCAGTGCTTACTTGAAACCTGACTTCTCTTATCGTTGTGGAAAAGGAAGGGAACTGTTTTGAGAGACTCAGAACATTTTGAAAAACTTGCTAAATGTTGTGCTGACATACGAGCCTTGTGTGCCAAGTTTCTCAGCTGAATTGTCTGGTGACTCTGACTTTTGCCTGCCACATATTACACAGAGTTTCTGTGAAGTAAAACATAGCCATGGCTAAGAGAAAAATAATAAGATCATAGGTATGAGTGTATGCTCCTTAGCAACCAATTGCTACAGTTTTATTAATCCCCACTGGTAAAAATTTGGGAATGGAGTCTCTTCATTTGCATTCTAACCTTCCAAATCTTAGTATTTAATTTTTCAGGTCCTTTTAAATTTTTCTTCCCCTGTTTGTCCAGGAAAGCTAGATTTTCACTTTACAAACCATTTGAGGATAACATTAGCGCAATTCCAGGAACTACAGCTGTGATTAAAAATACAAACAGTTGTCAGATTTTTGACGTTGTATGCTGTTATCGTTACTGTTTTATTTCCTGTTCTGTGCGCTAAGAGTAGATGTGGGCGACGATTTTAATGTTGCATTGAGAGAACATGATATTGAGCTGTGTGAACATGTGGCAGGTAATTAAAGGCTGGATCCTTTAACAAAGGTTTTGTTTTAAAAAAAAAAAAACCAAAACACATTTATATGATGCCAACCATTTTGCTGTTTTTAGCAGCTTGTTCCAGTAATTTGGTTTCACATATGTCAAGTGCAAACAGTACATTCCAGATTACAAAATATTCTGGCTCAGGATTTTTCTTTCCTTTAAAGGGAGCAGGGAGAGGTTTATTTGTTTGTTTGTTTGCTTGTTTTTATAATTCTGTGAACAAGTCCAAGCATCTACGAGGTAAACTGAAACATCTTGGACTTCACAGTTTTATGATTAATCTAGTGCAAGTCCGTGCTGTTGCTGTAAGGGGCATACTGCTGCTGCTTTTGTGCTGACACAGTGAATTGTTGGAGAACTGCTCTGGTTGAACGCTAAACAGTCTCTGCCAGGTTAGTGTTCAGTCAGAGCAGTTCCGTGTTGCAGTTAATTTATGTGGTTGCACAAACTCTAGTTCTGTACAAAAGCGAAGGTGGCAATGGGCAGTGGCAGTATGAGGAGGAGGGGCCATTTAGTGGAAGCACCTATTTCTATAGCCATTAGCCCTGCATTTCTTACTGACTTGCTTATCTGTAAAGGGCTTTATCACTAGTTTCATGTTTATGATAGTAAAAAGGCTGAACTGCTTCAAGTTCTGTAGCTGAAAGGGATTCAGAAGTTTCACAAGTAGCTATGGCTTTGGAGTAATTTTCAGGAGACCTAGGCACTGAACACCTAACAAACTGAATAAACCTTTTATTGTTCCTGTTAACACAGCATACTTTTAGGCCTGAAAACTCAGTCGTGTCAGTTGCTGTCCATAGTTTTCCCCTTTTCAGGGGAGCCAAGCACAACTGTGTCTTTCCCAGGATCTCTGTTTATGGATTGCCCTACAAAAGCTGTTAGCCAAAGTGTTTAGGGAGCATTGAAATGGTGTTGTGAAAAGCCTTGTGGAAAAACACTGTAAGATAGAAGAGCCTTTTAAAGGGTGTGGGTACTCTTCTTTCAGGTTTGGAAGGATTTGAAAAGTTGTCATTTCAGTGTTAGAAAATAAAAAAATTTAGTTACTTGGGTGTCCTGGTTTGAGGTAAAACAGAACCAATTTTCTGATTTGTAATTTTACTTTTTAGCTGGGCCTCTTCTAACTGACTAAAGTCTGAAATTAGCAGCATATTGTTCAGAAACTGTTCTCTCTCAGAGTGATAAGACCTGATTATACCAAGGAATGGTATGCAGAGAGGCTCTTGCTTATACTTATTGCTATAACAACCAAGGTCAGCTCACTTCTCTGTTTGCCCCATTAGAGGGTTGGATGCGGAGAAGCGTAGAGGGGTCACACCTATAGGGAGGAGCGGAGAGGACAGGTGACCCAAAACTGACCAACAGGGTATTCCATCCCATATGCATCACGCTCAGTATAAGAGCTAAGGGATCAAAGGGGGCTCTGGCTTGCGTTTTCTTCAATGGCCGACGTCTGAGGAGGACCCTGTCTGTTCGTCTGCCTTCGATCGCGATCCGAGCACTCCTGACTCTAGTTCCGGAATTCAGCTCCTGTCCGTCGCTGACTCCAGTCTGGGACTTTCCCTGTGTCTGCTGGTGACGCGATCGTCATCCTGGGAGCTGGATACGGTTTTGTATATATTGTATACTTTTTTTTTTATTACTATTTTCTTATTTTCTTATTTATTATTATTTTCATTAAAGTAGTTTAGATCTTTTTCTAAACTCGTAAATCTCCTTATCTCTTCCTCTCCTCTCTGAGGAGAGAGGGGGGGAAGGGCCATCTGTTGTTCCGATTGGCCAAACCGGCCAAAACCACGACATCGGGGTATACAAATTTTCATCAAGTTATTTCCCTGCCTCTCCCTACTTTCATTTCAGGCTACCATACTTTGCAATGTAGGGGTTGGCGCCTGATTTGCATAATCTTATGCTAAGATTTCTTAGTAAGCGTGAGGATGAATAACTGATTTTTCCTTCAGCTGAGTACTCAGAAAACCTTCGATAACAAGTTTTGGAACTCTTGCAAAGTGTTGCAAAATACCTTTTCAGTATAATTTCAGTAAGAAAGCAGGATAAGAACAGAAGGAGAAACCAGGTCGCAAGGAACAGGATTATACTGTCTCTGCCAAACCACCTTTCTTTTAGCAGAGGCCAATGTTTCTGCATTTATCAGACTAGGACATTCTAAATATAATAAACTTTTCAGTTTTGGTGCACTTAGTAATTGGTAATACTCATGGGCCACCACTCCTTGGCAGCTGTGGCAGTCTTGTTTTCAAAGGTGGGAACCGGACTTCCATTCTTGGTTAGCTTTCTAGATGGAATCCGCATGAATCTGGTGATGGAAACATGGGGATCTAAAAGAAGGTGGTCCCTAACTCCCTGAAGGGGTATAACAGGATTCAGGTTTATTGCTTGATAACGACTGTTTAAATATTTCTCACTGAACTTTTAAAAAGATAGGTATTTCATGAGATTGGGTGCTTGAAATTGTACTTGTGATATTTGAGCATAGTCTGTCAGCTAGTTTTGCTCTTAATAGAAACTTGTGTTTCACCACTTTAAAATCATATGCTTAGTGAACATCGGTGGCGTTGGGAGAAGAACTTTTTCCAGATCTGGAATGTGCAGCTGAGCAGTGATGTGTACTGCCTGATCAGCTGATGAAATGTGGGTTTGGATGTGTGATTTTTGTAAATGACTTCCAGATGTTACAGTTGCCAGCTGAATGTCTCAAGACTGCACTGTTAGGTCTAGATTATGAAACAAAATGGATGAAATGTGCAGAAGATAAACTAGAGAGCCTGTAGTTCTCTCAAAAATAAAATGAAAAAAAGCAATGTGATTCTGTAGTCAAATTACTCACTAAGAAATGACAGAAAAATATAGATGCTTTTAGTTAAGGGTACCTGCATTAATTTATATCCTGTGAAGAGCTTGAATGGTCTAATAGCTAACACCAAGCAATTTTCCGTTTAGCTGCTGTTTTAGGAGCTTTGAGTTCTTCCTTATCTCACTTACGCTTCCTTGTGCTAAAACATGACCTTGACAGTGGTAGAACTGAAATCCAGTTACTGACAATACTGTCTTTTTGAGCAGCAGAAGTCAAAGTTTGTTTTGCAGTTTCCCTAGAATTTTCATGAAATCTCCATGTAGGAATTTTTTTATTTGCAAAAATTTCTTTAAAGGTTTTAAATCCACATACTTGTGGAGTGAAGGGGTTTAGCTTGAAAGCAGAGTGTTTAATTTCTCTCTCTTTATTTTCCCCAGGAAGTACTGACATAACCATGATAGAAGACAAAGGTCCACGAGTGGCTGACTATTTTGTGGTGGCAGGGCTCACTGATACAGATACTGCAACCCTCCTGGACCAAGAAATAAGTCGACATGAAACGAAGTCAGCTGGGCCAAAGGCTCCAATTACTGACATTGCTGTGATAATTAAATCAGCTGGTGAAACTGTCCCAGAGGGATACACCTGTGTGGAAGCCACCCCTACAGCCCTTCAAGCCAACTTAAACTATGGAAGTCTAAAGAGTCCTGAACTTTTTCTTTGCTACAAGAGAGGCCGGGACAAACCACCTCTTACTGACATTGGGTGAGATTTCTCTAACAATTCAGTTCCTCCTTCAATAGTATTTCAATAAATATTACTCTTCATAGATGATGATGAAAACAGATGTGAGAAAACTTTTAAAAACACATTGTCTTTGAATCTGTGTTGCTTATTGTGTGTATCTGTGTAGTATTTTCTTTCTGAAATAAGTTGAAAAAAGTGTCAGTCTTCTACTGAACTTGTGTTTTTAAAATGAATGATAATGTTTTAACTTAAAAAGATATATATATATATATATAGGAAGAGAGATAGAGCAAATCAAATATGAGGAATGAAGTTCTCTGCTGCAGTTTTATGAAAGGTCAGAGAATAGTATAAAATTATAGAAATGGTATAGTGCAAATCCAAAAATATAACATGCTTAATCTGAAAGTGATGACTTCAGAAGACAAAAATTATCACTTTGTGGAATTCACTTTAATACTTAAAGTAAAAGATAACACTTAAAAATGGTAGGATACTGAAACAAAGATCTTAAAATTATCCACCTACCTAGAATCTTGTAGCCTGCCTTACTGTCAGATCAGAGTGTTGGTGATGTTGCCTACAAGCTCTGACATGATTGGCTGCAAATACTGCATTATGTAGTCTCTTGGTAACGGTGATCATGCTTGTGTTTCCAAAATCACACTTTTTGATGTCTGAGGCGTAAGTTACTGAAGAGTTACTAGTACTGTGTTTGAAAACCTTAGCTCCAGTGCATGCTTTAAGTTCAATGCTTAATAAATGCAGGGGGCAACCTGACAGGAAGTAACTACTTTTGTTACTTATAGGATACTGAGTTTAATGTAAGCATTCAGGACCAAGATCACAAAATCCCCCAAGATCTTGAGGTGGTGGGTATTATAGTCTGTGCTACTAGGATATTGAGGTAATGCTTTATGTGTAATAACTGATGGAGCACTACACTATTGTCCAAATTGCTCTATATAGCACTTCGGCTTCTCTGGTTTGGATAAGGACATTGTAGAATTACTGAGGATGTAATAAGAAAGCGAAGATGGAATATGGGTGGGGGAGCAAAATAAGGAATGTGTGTGGTTTTCCTTATTTAGTTATTAAATAAATAGTGAAGTAAAAACCATGCATCTATATGTAAGTTGTAATAAGTTTAGTTAATTTCATTTTTAAGTTGAAGCACATGAGGCAAAATGCCTGCATACCCCACTTTTGACCTACATTTTGAGTGCCGCTGACAAGTAATGTCCAGTCAGGAAGAAGCTCATAGTGAAATCTTAGTAATGAAATTAGTAAAATGGCAAGGTCTGTGCTCTAAGGATTGTAGTTCAAGTTGTATAATTAACCTGGTGCATTCTAATTTCATTTCATCTCAATTATCTAAACTATGTTGAAATAATCTTCAGTGAAACTGTGATTTTTAAAACAGTCTTTTCCCATGTGGGTGACTGACACTATAAGATGAGATAGCTGTTACAATGGGATTTGACTGCGTAGAATTGCAGTGTGAAGTTAATTCTTTGAATGGTATGTCAAACTTCAGTAAGTTTTAGCAGAAGGAAGAATTTCTAGAGGGAGTGATTCCTCAAAGGGATTCCTAAACCATCAGTCTTCAGTGTATCCCCTTATGGAAGTGACTCTGCCAGCACATGTTTGTTTTCACGTTTTCCACAACTTTAGGAACTCAAATCCGTTGGTACATTTCATAGGGAATACGCAATAAGGAGAATAGGCAAATAGTTGGCTGATTAAGGGCTTCCCTAAGAGAGACACTTGTTAAAAACTATTGGTGGTGAACTGTGGTATTTGGCAAGTAGTATTTATTCTATATTTTGTTTTACACAGATCTAGTTAGGGTGTCACACCTAACAAATCATGGCAGGCTTTTCTCTCTGAGCAATGATGCGTATGAATGTTTTCCCCCCCGCTATTCCTGCTGTTTTGCAAGTATGTCCAAGAGATGGTTAGAGCAAGGGTTTTTGTTTTTGTGTTTTTTTTCTGTGAATTTCAGTGTGTTCAAATGAAAATGGAGTTTGGGTAAGAGATGTATGTACGGTCTGAAGGCTAATTTGTGCTCTTTTCTAGTCTTTTAATTAAAGAACCAAGTGTGAAAGAATGTTTTATCTTTGAGCCTTAAATATTCCTTAAGTGAGCTGACATGCAGCGTGGACTTAGTAGGTAGAGGAAAGGTATATCCCTTGAAAGGGTCAAATCCATACTCTTGTGTCAAGGTTGATATTTTTTTTTATATATATATAAAAAAATATATATATATATAAAAAAAATGAGTTTTCTTGTAGTCTGAGCATTCGGATGATTCTTGATAAATATTTGTGTCTGTGTATTTCTTCCCGGGCTATTTTTAGGGAAACTAATTAAATAAATGCTCTTTGGAGGAAGGGGGAGATGAGGGTACGCTCTACTGATTCTCTGCCATTGTCCTTGTGTTCTGTATTTCTGTGCCCTCCATCCTGTTCCTCACTATTACTCCACTGGTTCTTAAGTTGAAGTGTCTGTAAGATGCTAGAGTGACTTCCTGCGTCAGGGGCTTACTTGCATATAGTTAGGCCATGTGCCATGCCTCTGAATGTTGCGTTTGCTGTGGCTGTTTTTAGTTGGAGGTATAAAAGTTTCACCCTAGGAAAAGAGATCTCTAAGGTCCTTTTCCTACATATAGCTCTAAAATTTAGTACCTTAAGCTTATATGTTTATAAATAATTCAGGTAGTTTTGCTTTCCTAACCAATATTTTTGTTGATGTTCTAGAAATAGACAAGAACTGTGATTTGAGATTTGTTTCGGTTTAGGTGCAGTGAGACTTTGAAACAAGATCTCGCCTCTCTTTGTTTTACACTTGAGTTAAGAATATGGGAGAGCTCCAGCACTTGTTTCTTAAGTGGAAGAAAACCTGACAAAAAAAAATGCTTTTTAAGTGTAAGCAGTTTTGCAATTTGTAACACTACAACTGTAGAAAGGACCAAGGAAAGAATACCAGCCTTCTTGTCCGAAGCAGAGGTTCAGAGTAATGCAAAAGTTAGGTAACTTGCATTGTGTAAGTAAAGAAATACTGATTTATTTATTTTTAAACTAGTATGGGAAGCTTCAGTTTAGTTAGTGGTTCTGTGCCAAGGACCCATCTTGTTCTGCATACCTGGTTTCTGAAAATACCTGCAGGAGTATCGACAGAACAAATATTTTTCTTTACTAGAGATGTCTTTCAGAAACAAAAGTGAACTCAAATTTCCAGCAGCATAGTAGAAACTGGAAGATGTTCTCAACAGCCAGCATCTTCCATTGTTCCTTAAATCCCATCAGTGTGACAACTGCAGTTGGGTGTTTGGAACAGCTTAGGATAATAATGATGAAACTAGTAATTTGTATGTTTATTATTCAATACTTGCATACTGCCTTCTCTTAAATGAGGTAGGAAGAAGTGTTATAAAGAGTTATTTTGTATAATGATTGTGAGGGGCAGTAATGTTGTTGGGCCTAGAGGAGGAGTCAAGCTGGAGAGCAGCCTCACATAGTGCAATTTGCAACAGTCCACCTATTTGGAAATGGTTTTCTGGAAGCAGTTTTCTGTGGGTTAATGTTTATAACTGAGCAGCTGCAAGAAGTTAGTATTTATCTTTTCTAAACTCTGTTATCTGATGTATTGAAGTATACCTTTAAATTGGCAAAACTAGTCATGAGAGAGCTTCCATAGAATCACAGAATCACTCAGATTGGAAAAGACCCTCGGGATCATCAAGTCCAACCATGAACCCCACTCTACAAAGTTCCCCCCTACACCATATCCCCCAACAGCACATCTAAACGACTCCTAAACACATTCAGGGATGGTGACTCCACCACCTCCCTGGGCAGCCGATTCCAGTGTCCGACCACTCGTTCTGTGAAGAATTTTTTCCTAATGTCCAGTCTAAACCTACCCTGTTGCAGCTTGAAGCCATTCCCTCTTGTTCTATCGCTAATTAGCTGTGAGAAGAGACCAGCACCAACCTCTCTACAATGTCCTTTCAGGTAGTTGTAGAGAGTGATGAGGTCTTCTCTTCCTCAAACTAAACAGTCACAGCTCCTTCAATCACTCTTCATAAGATTTATTCTCCAGGCCCTTCACCAGCTTCGTTGCCCTCCTCTGCACTCGCTCCAGCACCT
>VYZM01006410.1:53503-64110 GCA_013398915.1 Dromas ardeola | reverse complement strand
TTTTTTTTTTTCCCCCTCTCTCCCCCTCTTTTTTTTTTTTTTTTTTAAGAGCAATGTAACACATCTAATTTCTGCAATTTCTACCTATGGTTTTCCTCTTAAAGGTAATTTGTTTCCTTTCAAGTAATTACAAATAGTACATTTCCAGTCACATTATGCCAATGTCAAGACTGATAACTAACTAGTTTGATTCCACTCTTATCAACATTTTATGAAAATTAGAAGTGAAAACATCACACTGGGACCTTTAGAGTTGCTTTAAGTTGTTTTGAATAAATAACAGACTCTCTTATAGCTGTAATGATTAGAACAGCTAAAAAGATTCCACTACAACGTGTAATGCATCTCTTTTTATGCTTTCTAAGAAACCTGGAAACCTGTTTATCCTGTTTATTTTGCTTATGCTGCATAGTGTCATTCTTAGAGGTGTGTGTGAATACTATTTTAGATTCTTACATAGTTTAAGCTTTACTGGGTTAGAATAGCCTTTCTCTTACTAGTATTTGAAAGCGATCCTATTTGGGGAGAAACATTTCAATCTGATTTGGCAAATATGGTCTGTTCACAGTTATCATTTAGTAAAATAATTCTTACTGTCTTTTTTCTTCATATGACTTCGACGTTTAGTAGTAAAATGAGCATATTTTATAGCTCATCCTTTTTTTTAAAAAAAAAAAAGTGGTGAGAATCCATGGTGTCTCTTTACCAGAAACTCTTAGATTAATTTGTTCTTACCTTTATATTGGGTGAAGATTCATAGGTCTCTTTGCTGCAAAGCAACTTCTAAGATCATGGCTGAAGCAACCAAAATTTCAAATTAAATTTCTGGCTTGGGAGAGGGAGAAAGTGAAGGAAGCATTGGTAAAGGTCTTAAGCATGTTTTGAAATTAAAAAAAAAAACACCAACAAACCAAACCTAATTTTTGTATCAGGGTAATTTTATGCTGCATTAGCTCAGCTAAGCAGCTTGCAGAGGGGTCCAACNATTCCCAAAAGAAAGCCCAAGATACAATAGCAGTTCTGTGATTTCTTGAGAACCAGACTAGTACAGTTCCCTGTTCTAACTGTAAGGTTGTCTCAAACTTAACTGTAAGGTTGTCTCAAAGCACTTTCTAAACTGTAAAGAAATAAGTGCAAGTGTTGTCTTCAGCAAGACTAGGATTTTTTTTTTCTTGGAACATAAAACCAGAAATCTTGCACCCATATTGCAAGCTTTTCTGTATTCCTAGGAACTTCAGTGGGCCTCAGGCAAATTGCCCATTAATTCAAGATAACTGATTGTTTAGAACAGGAAAAATAAAGTGTTTGATTCTTAGCTTTGTTCCTGAAAACAGTGCAAGGCTTTTCTCCAGTATCATACCTTTGCTTGGATAGTCACTAGTTTTTATATTTCTTTGGTGACATGCTGTTTTGGTATGTATGTACACAAATAAGGCATGTGAATGATGCAAACATAGCAAGAAGTTAATTAGAATTAACAGATAAAGAGAGAGGCTGAGAGAGATGCACAAATGTGGTGTTTTTGCCAATAAATCACCAACGAGAGTGATTAAACAAGAAAATACAGTATATACCTATTTTCCAGTTCTCTGATAAGCAATATGGTGGGAATAATTCTTTGGCTCTCGAGTTACGTTCCGTGTTAGTGGGTTAGTAATGGGTCACACATGACTGATTTAACAGAATAAAAGCTAGGATTAGATTACTCTTTTTAATAAAGTGAGCATACTTTAGATGAGAATGTTTTGTCTATTCATCAAAATTATGCATGTGGTGCCAGACATCCTCTTCTTTTAAATGTACCTCATTGAAAATACAGCAAGTTAAACACAAACCATCAAAGCATGTGGAAGAATATAGTAGCTACTGTGTTTTTTATGTATGTCATGAAGGAAACAGCAGTGCTGCATATGAAGCTGGCTTCTAGGTACCGGTTTCAAATCCCAAACTAGTGCCTTCAATGTTTTCTTATGTATATAAAAAAAAGGAATACACAATATTTATATGCAAATACTCAGTAGAAAGGAACAAAAAAATTGTTCCCAAGCATAATAGATGAGGCTTTGAGGTTGAGATATAGAGCTAGTTGTCAGAAGATCTGATTTCTGATTTTCTGTATGAATTTTTGTTTGGTTGGTTTTTTTTTAATCAGTCAAATTACTTCCAGCTAGCTGCTAGTTATAACTAAAGATTCTCAAGCAGTTGCCAATTTATTCCATTATCTGTACAAAGGGTTAATTATTCTTCAGGACATCTAACTGCAATCAGAATGTGTGAATTTTGAGTTTCTCAAATGCTAGGGAAAGCAACAATATTGGAAAGCATAAAATATAAAAATGAGAAAGGCAGCTTGTCTGTGAGGCAATGTACGTATTATCCTTTCATCACGTATGAGATGTGCTCATTTTACCACTTAACACCCAATTCATGTTTGCACTCAGAATCACAGAATTGTTGGAAGCAACATCTGAAGGTCACCTTGCCCAATCCCCTGCTTAAGAAAGGTCACCTAGGGCAGGCTACAAAGGACAATACTCAGATGACTTTTGAATATCCCCAAGGTTGTAGGCTCCACAAACTCTCAGGGCAACCTGTCCTAGTCCTCATGCACCCTGACAGGAAAAAACTGTTTTCTGATATTCAGACAGAACCTCCTGTGTTCCAGTTTGTGCCCATTGCTTCTTATCCTGTCATAGGACACCAGCGGAAATAACCTGAACATCTCCAAACACTTCTTTACTATGATTGTGACTGAGCACTAGAACAGGTCACGAATAGAGGTGGTGAAGTCTCCATCCTTGCAGATATTAGAAAACCATCTGGACATGATCTCGGGCAGCCTGCTCTAGGTGGGCCTGCTTGAGCAGGGGATTTGGACAAGATGACCTCCAGAAGTCCCTTCCAACCTCAACCATTCTGTGATTCTGTGCATTTTATTTTCATTTAACATTTTACATATCCCATTTAAGAAGGGAGCAAACACTAAGAGCAAGATTTTCCACTAAGAATTATTCATGGGACCACAAAGCTAGAGAAATACTTTCAGGACTGGTTTAGATAAAGGACTAGATGACCTGTTTTCTGTGATCAGTTGGCTGCACATTGTAAAGGTCTATCAGCTAGATGAGAATAGCTGTAGTGAAGCTTTCGCCATTCTTCTGTCCTGAACTCAACACGTCTCCTAATTTAGTCTCTCAGACATCCCCTGCCTAAGGAGCATTGCCAGGCAATGAAGGGAAGGCTATAATCACTTTGTGTAAAAGCTCATAGAGAAACTAAGCTGCTTGCTAGTGACCATTTGCAAACTGAAATCTAAAAGTGTTCTTTTAAATCTATGGGTAAAGGACTTTTGATCTCACTAGCATTGGGAAACCATGTTGAGTTCTTCTATGACTTTCTTCATCCCGATGATAATGAATCACTGATGGGCCTTACTTAGAGAAAAGATATTGAAGAATTGAATGCTGGGCCTGAAGAAATACAGTCACCTCTTTACCGTTATGAGCCTTCTTGCTGCTCATCAGTGACCGTTACCTTCAGGTCAAAGCAGAACTGCCTCTTATGCCTTTGTATGACCAGTTGCATACAGTGTGTTGTTTGCTCTCGTCCATAAGGTCTAGGGGGAAAAAAAAAGCCTGACTCCTTGATACACATCTATATACATCCTATATTCTGTCTACCTTTTTAAAGGCCACAGTTGGCTAGGCCAGGAGGTTAGGTTAGGCTTAGCCGGTAGCACCCTTGAGGGTCCCTTAAGGGTACATATAAGGAGAAGACAATGAGGCCCCAGCAACAGCTGGAATCAGTCTGGAAGAAGGGAAGGTTGGCAGCAACCTTCAAAATAGGTTGGAACAATCAATGAAAGAATGATGACCTGCTCTGTATGACATATTGGTGGGTAATGTTGCCAGATGCGTTAATAAAACCATGGCCTAGTTAAACCACATCCTTCGCATCATGTCTTCCTGCACAGTCAAGCTGTGTGCTTTCTGGCTTGTATGGTATCATCAATAATATGGATTCGACAACTAGATCATCTGTTGGTGGTGCAGGAGTTAAAATAGAATACAGCTCACTTCCTCTTAGCTGTGTTTGGCTGTTCAGAGCTAACAGGAGTAAAAAATGGTGACAATTTATTTTTATCACTTAAGTGATTACATTTGGACTAACTACATATGGAGAACAGATCGACTGAATAAGATTTTTGCCTAGTAACTTTTTCTGACTGTAGCCACATTTAATAATTGTGGTTGAAATGCTGGCTTTACATTTAAAAAAATGTTGACAGAGTATCTTTCACAAATGGGAACATGCTCACATGATTCTAAACATATGCTACAGTCCTTTCCCACATCTACATCTGTTTCTTTAATTGATATTGTGTTTTAATTATTTTAGCTTATAAATACACACTAGGGCTGATAAACACGTTTTCTGTCAGATGTTTCTGGAAGGAAAACTGTCTTCACAGTTGCTTTTTTCTTAAAGTATTTGTTTCCTATGGCATTTTTAAAGCCTTCAAAACTTTGTAATGGAATTAATTCTGTTAGCTTCTGCTGGATAAAAATAGGGCAAGGTGCAGAGTGTTCAAACCTAAACAGTGAGGTAATCCCCTGAGAAAAAAGAAAGATCATGATAGGAGAGTATGTGCTACTGTGCAGTGCATTCATTTTTGCTCAGAAAGAAGGAAATGCTAGTATTATAAAAAAGATAAGCCATAAGTTAACGTCAGTGAATTTCAAAAGTAGCACAGCAGCAATGACATGTGCCATAGTGTTCTAGCACTTCTTTTTCTCAAGATATAATTGAAATAATCTACAATTAGAGAAAGCGATCACTAAACGTACTAAATTAGCCCATGGCAGTAGTGACAGGTGAGCGCCTCTATTTGAAGATCTCTATTTCACAAGGTTATTTGTTTGCATAGTTCCTTTCCTTTCTCAGTTGAATTCATGGTAGATGGATGAGAGCTTAATTTTTCAGAGGGAAAGGATTAGCTATTATACCAAATAGGGGTCAGAATTGTAAGTGATGTTCCACCCAGTCTGGTGCTGATATTCCTAAAGGATTCCTTTAGTGATGGCCTTATCAGTCAGCTCTTCACTTTTATTTACTTTAGCAGCTGCTTTAAAAATTCATTCCAACATCTGACTAAAATCAAGAGAGAGGAGTAAATGTATCTGCTCTATCTCATTAGTTAACAGAGACGTACAATGATTTTATATCAGTTTATGTCAGACAATATTCTATAATTAAGCACAGACCATCATCAATTCTCTACTAGAGTGACCTGTGAGGTTGAAAGGGTTTTCATGTTTAACGAAACAAATTCAATTAAGATGAACATTTTGGACCAAATTTTTTTCTAGTGTCTTGAGTCATGGCGCCACCAGAATCAGTGGACTCTCACAGCAGCAGCAAATTTCCCTATTTACACAGATGCCTTTTATATTTTAATTACAAAAGCTGCTACTTCTTTATCCTCAATTGCTGTTTTAGTATTAGTAGTGAAAGCCATGGAACATTTTTGTTTTAACTCATTTAATGACTGAGTGGTGTTGGCATCTTAAAGGAAATAAAATACTCTGACTTTGACAAAAGTCAGAAATATGTCTTGAGAATAGCAGACAGCCTATATTCCCACACTGAGTGAGAAAGGCTGGCATATCATGATTGAAATGCATGAATAAAGAAACAACTAATGTTACAAATTATATCTCATGGATTAAGAAACAACTAATGTTATAAATTATAGTTATTGAATCTAAATGCAGAACGTCAAATAAAATGTATTTTTTTAGGACCCAAGTCAGGCTTACAGCCGATCTCAGTTCCCTTGGGATTCATAGACTTCATCTTTGCTGAAAATAGGTGACTCCAGGCATTCTTTCAGTGAATTGATCTGATCTTGCTCTTTCCTTTCAATGTGACTCCAGTGATGCTGATGTCATCCTCCTTTTTACAGGAGGATGTAATGTTTAGAGTACTTGCTCAGAAAGTGAGTAAACTACACTCAGTTCTCTTTTCAAACAGAACCTCTTTGAGCCTTCATCTCCTGCTTCTTATGCTAGGGCAATTTGGGAATGGCAGCATTTTCCTTTCCTTTTGGACATGAATCGTTTTGCAGGAATGAACTCCAAATTCAATAGGAAAGAGCGGGAGGACATGAAGGGTCAAGGTGTTGTAGTTCAGGGATTAATGCAGTTGTTGAGAGAAAGGAGCCTGGAATTTCAGTCCTCTGTCTGTAAATTGCTTCTGTAATTTACATTGAATAGTTACTGTATTTAAAAAAAACAACAACACAGCAATTGTTAGGAAACTAACCCAACCTTTTTTTTACCTAGGGGAGTAATCTAAATCCTGGGTTATTTCTGAAAATAAGCATTAGTCTCCGAGTGGGATGCTGAAGTCTTAGAAAGTGGGGAAAGTTAAGGAAAAGCTCTCTTTTTTTTTTTCCCTATTGGATAGCTTCAATCACTCGATTCTTATCTATCTACATCTTATATCTATGTGCTTAAATTTTGCTGGGCATTTCATGGAAAGACTAGATTCTGAAAGGGTTTTCTGAATGTCCAGTCCATTAAGTCCTTACCTATGTCTAGGCATTATAGGTAGTTTGGACTCTAAATGAAATAAAAACATACATAGTGTTTACATATTTAAGCAAGCACTGTTTTATACAGTGGGAATATTCATCTAGCTGTGGGCTATCATCTCTAGGTCATTTACAGGTAAGAGCCTTGTTGAGGCAGTTTTCAGCAAGGCCTAATGTGTCTCACAGAGAAGCATTGTAGGCATTACCAGATCATTGAAGTGCTTTTGGAAATTTTAGTCATTGTATGAAAATGGCTTTGGCTCATCTACCAGTTTAATTGCTTGTTGCACTACTGTTAGGGGAATGATGGCAGCATCCTCTGAAAGCATTAATGCTAACACAACTGGATTAATAGTTATGGGACAACAGAAAATCTTTAGACCCCGTGTGAAGTGAAATTAATTGAGCTGAATTAATAACAGAGTATTTCTAAAGGCAACCTCGCAGTGTATTGGAACGGCAAGACTGAACTTTGCTTAGCTGACCTGTGGTGTAAAATTGTGTATTAATGCATCTGTACTGTAGTCATCAATAGTGAGTTGGGATGTTTCTGAATGCAAGAAAAGATCCAAGTAACAACCCAATGGAGAGCCTTCTTGCCTTAAAACAGTGAAAATACAGTGGTCTACATTTCTCAGAAGGAACATTTGGGTTAAGATCCTTTTCTTTTTCCTAATATGAAATATGACAGCAACCTTCAGTAATGTCATCTGATACAAATGCACTACCATCTTGGCTTTGTGTCTCTTCATAATATGTCTACTAGTAACCTGCATTTCTTATTGTCACTAAAGTGTTTAAGCATCAGTTTCTTAGACTATCTATACGTTTTATGTAATGACAAGAATGATAGCACGAAGGTCTGACAAACACTAGGTATTCCATTCTCTGCGGTAGTCAGGGAATTAGAGGTAGCTAGATTGTGCATCTAGCTACATCTTCAGCACAGATGTAGGCATCCCCATGAAATGGTAAGGTACTTTTCCAGCCAGGTGTGTGAGCCTTTCTTTGGGCTGATAAAATATCTTGGGAGGACAAAGCTTCCTTACTAAACGTTAACCAGTGCCTCCCTGACAAAGTAATAGCAGACTTGGGTTAAGGTCTGAGGTATCAGAGCTGCCTTGAGCCTGTCATATAACTCAGATTTCAACACTGAAATATCAGGGCTATCTTCTGCAGAATACAGGTGAGATTAAATATGTTTTGAATAGCAGATTTCAATTAATTTCAAGCAGTTGAATTAAAAAGATTAATTTATTTAAATACCATATTGTAGTGATATTTTTTCATAGAAATTGCAGTCCTAAGCACAGCCATGATTTTGTTTACATAGTGAACTCAGCATCCTGTTTTGTCCTTGCATATAGCATTTGTGACTGTCAAGTCATTTATCTTCCCCTTTTTTAACCTTTGTCCAACATAAATCTGTAATTTGTTAATTTGCATACAAATGCTTTTATGTATCAAGTTCTCTACTATTTGTCTATTGTTTTTGATGCATCTTTTTTATTATTCTGTGGATATTGTTATGGGAAATACAACTGACCCATATGAAATTTAAGACCTTGTCTGCTCTCTTCCCTCAGCTGCTAGGGACCATGAGAAATAGCTGCAGATAAAAAGGTTATGACAGCTTGTTTTCTCCTCCTCTTTTATTGTGAAACCATTGTATCTTCTGCCTGGTGTGTCTTTATGTAGCTTGCTAAGTCATATCCGAGAAAGGGAGTCTTAGACATGCACCACATTTTCATCCTGGTTACATGGCACAAGAAAGGAGAAGGGGCTCCAGCCTCATATTCTAGAGGAATTGCTTACATTTGTGTCTAAGATTCTTGGAAGGCTTTTCTAGCAAGCTCAGTGGCATTTCCCCTTTAAGCAGCATTAATTTTGGTTAGTTAAGCTTTTGTATCCATTATGCCTGAATTCTGCATAGAAATAAGCCTTCCTGATACAAAAAGCAGAGTGCTGGAGGTATGGAAGAATGTCACAGCTTTGCTGCTTTCTGCCCCATATGGCACGTGCTTCTGCCCCAAAGATACAGATTGTTGCAAGAGAAACCTGAGCAGGTGCAGTTCACAAAATGCTGTTCCCAACACCCCTAGCACTTTAGAAAGTACCGCTTAGGATATTCTTCATGAAAGTGCTAAGTACCTAGGCCTTGGCTACTTTAAGTACCAAAATACGCATAATTTAAGAGTTTAATCACCCTTGGCTATAAGCACAGTCAAAAAAGAGAAATAGGTACTACTAGAGGGTGATTCAGACCTTGAGCTGAAGTTTCTTGAACATAACCTTTTTGTCAGGAGTCCAGTTTAAGCAGCTTCCATTTTCAACCACTTATTCCATTTCATTTTCTTTTGTACCAGTACAGCTAAGTGTGATGCTACACTGTGAACCTAAAATAAAATAAAAATACAGTGACCTGTATATTCTGGTATGTAAGGAAAAATGCATTTTACTGTGAGCTCCTGCAAGATTTTCTGTGGTGTTCTTCACGGGACTGAGTGATCATTTCATGTATATTCATTTTGACTTTGACTTTTGAAATTGTTAAAATGGCTATTACTCTATTCCTGTTCAAATGCATCAAGTACATATGTATAAAAGAATATTTACTTCTGCAAAATCAAGTTAAGTGCCCTCTGAGACAGTGAATTGTTGTCTATATTTTGCCCGTAAGAAGCAGCAAGGAGAGATCAAGTGGTGTCTCAGGACAGGAGGTCGTCTTTGCTTGCAAATTAACGCTTTGCGTCGAACCTTGCATAGCATTTCCACTATAATGGCTCAAAAATCTGTGAATTTCTATGAGCTTGGTGATTTTAATTTTCACCACAGAGTTTCAGTAAAATGACAAAATTAGCTTTCATTTCTGTTCTCATGCAGTCACAGTCACAGTCACAGAATCACAGAATGGTTGAGGTTGGAAGGGACTTCTGGAGGACATCTTGTCCAATCCCCCTGCTCAAGCAGGCCCACCTACAGCAGGTTGTCCAGGACCATATCCAGATGGTTTTCTAGTATCTGCAAGGATGGAGACTTCACAACCTCTGTTGGCAACTTGTTCCCGTGCTCAGTTCACCCCCACAATAAAGAAGTGTTTGCTGATGTTCAGATGGAACCTCTTGTGTTTCAGTTTGCGCCCATTGCCTCTTGCTGTGTCACTGGGCACCACTGAAAAGAGCCTGGATGCCTCTTCTTCGCATCCTCCCTTCAAGTATTTATATACATTGATCAGGTTCCCCCAAGCCTTCTCTTCTCGAGGCTAAACCGTCCCAGCACTCTCAGGCTCTCCTCACATGAGAGGTGCTCCAGTCCCTTAGTCGTCTTTGTGGCCATTCACTCTACTGAGGATGTCCCTGTCCGTTTTGTACTGAGCAACCCAAAATTGGGCATAGCACTCCAAGTGTGGCCTCACCAGTGCTTAGTAGATCAAATCCCTTGACCTGCTGGCAGTGCTTTGTCTAATGCAGCCTTTGCTGCAAGGGCACATTGCTATCTCATATTTAACTTGGTGTCCTCCAGGACCACTAGGTCCTTTTCTGCCAAGTTGTTTTCCAGCTGGGTGACACCCAGCATATATTAGTGCCTGGGGATGTTTCTCTCCACATGCGGGACTTTGCACTTCCACTTGTTGAAATTCATGAGGTTCTTGTCAGCCCATTATCTCCAGTTCATTGACATCCCTCTAGATGGCAGCACAACCCTCCAGTGTATAAGCCACTCTTCCCAATTTTGCATTATCGGCAAACCTTCTCAGGGTGCTTTTTCCCCCATCATCCAGATAATTAATGAAGACGCTGAAGAGGATTTGACCCAGTATTGACCCCTGGGGTACATCTCTAGTTACTGTCCTCCAAGTAGACTTGTGTCTCTGACTACCACGCTCTGGCCCTGGCCATCCAAGCCCAAGGGCAGCCTTGGCTGCAGTGACCGTGAAATGGTGGAGTTCAAAACTGTCATGGTTTTGGCCAGATTGGCCAATCAGAACAACAGATGGCCCTCCCCCCCCCCT